>OY730170.1:4739314-5291814 GCA_963422465.1 Lichina pygmaea
GTGCAGCTGCTCTGGCAGCCTGTCAGCAATGAAGCCGGTGCCCCCCCCCTCTGCCATGCCAAAAGCCTGCGTTGGTTGTTAGTAATCAAACCTCTTTTTCCTTCACCATATCGTCAACAGAGAGGGCATGAGCTGAGTGCCGTGGCTCCATGGTCAAGCCAGTCTCCCAAGCAGATCAAGGGACAGTTTGCTTTGGCACAATCTCTCCCCCCCCCCCCCCCCCCCCAAAAGAAAATAGGTTTTTGCTGGCCCTCCTTTCTCAGCAAGGACTCTTCACCTGACGGTTGACGCACTGTACACCGTCTCCCACATCTGCCCTGCGACACGTACATACGTACGGACGTACGTAGAAAGGGGGCGTCAACGTGGGAAGGGCCTGCGGATTGCGTCTAGACTGCCGAACAGGCCGGAAGCACGGACCCACGGCGCACCACGATCCTCCTCCTCCTCCTCCTCCTCCTCCTTCTTTCCGCTCAACTCAACCCAGGCCAAGGCGTGTGAGTGGTGCGCCAGACCGCATTGTATCGTCCACGCGTTGGGTTTCACGGTAGTGCAAACGGCTCCAGGATATGGGGGAAGAGAAAAAGGCCGTTCGGGGACGACGGGAGCCGATCGATGGGTCCACCAGGGCCGCCCCCCCCCCCCCCCCTCCCCCCCCGGAAGGGTCCCTACCGTATTAGGGATGATACGATCCAAATCGGACGAGTATCGGTATCCGTTTGGGACGGCCGCCCAAGCCCGAGCAATTCGTGGCGCGCTCAGCTTTTTGCCACCTGTGCCGCCGCCGCCATCGCCGTCGCCGTTGAGGAGCCGGCACAGTGCCGAGATGTTGAACGCGCGGGGCAGAAGCTACCACTACCGGTAACTGCGGTACGGTACCGCTCCCAACAACAACGTGGCCGGGCCCGATGCCATCGAAAATTCTCTGGACAGTGCGGACGCGGCCGGGAGCTCAAGTGTCCATGCGACACGCGAGCCCCCCCCCCCCCCCCCCCCCCCAGCCGTTACAGCGTTTCATCTGACCATCGCAATTACTGTAAGAGCCATGTGCGATTGAAACAAACCGCCGTCTGCTCGCCAAATCCGTTTGGAGCTACTCCCGGTCGAACGCCGAGGTCCGATGGAAAGGCGTCCGGTTCCTTGGAGGCGACGCCGGCCTAGTCTCGAATTGATGGATGTGATCGGCTCGATCCGTCGACCGGATCATGTGTCGTCCGACTCGCCACGTATCCTGAACGGGTCGACCCGTGGGTGATGATGATAGTATCACGTCTCAAGTACGAAACGGCATGTTCCGTGATGCTCCGCCGCTCGACACTACGACTCCATCGTCGTCCTTCGACCTGAACTGTATTTAGTACCGAAGGGGAACAACCATGTGGATTATGCCGATGCCAATGCCGATGGCGCTGGAGAAAATCCCATTACATAGTAGCCGCCACCACACCTTCTTCAGTGAGCCGTAAACCGTCCAACACCTATCTGACCGGGGCCGTTCAATCGCCACTCCCTTTCTAGTTGCACAGAAAGTCTGGGCTGTTCCACCAGATGTTTATTCTTCCTCCCAGGACGACGGCGCGGCTCCCGTCGGACCGCTTGGCCGGTCCCCACTCTGCGCCGGCGCTGGGCTCGAACGCCGGGGCCCACCTTCTCACGGAAGGAACAGGCGGAGCGCGTGAAAGTCTTCCGCTGGGAGTGACCGGTCGAATTAAGGGAAGAGCAGGCGCCGCTGACGCCAAAGCAAGCGAGCGTCGCTGGTGACAGTGCCCCTGCTGTAGCCTGGAGGGCCAGTTAGAAGTCATCCGAGACATGCCTTAGTATCGCGACACAGCCTCTACCCTGGTAGGACATCTCCATGCCATCGCCAAAGTCAGTATATAATGCACAGCAGCACCGCGGCTGGCGGGAGTCGAAAGTGAAAGAGTAACGAGTAGGAGCCAGAGGAGGCCATAGCCTCAGGTGCCGACCCGTGGACTCCTGTGGCAGCGTCTAATTCACCCCATGCGGCATTCGAAACAACGTTGCAAAGGAGAGAAAAGAAAGGCGATGGTTGCAAGAGTTGATGAGAGCGGGTATGAAGCCAGCCCGCAGGCAGCGCGCGGCCCGTCAACCCCAGCCAGACCATCTGATTGACTGCAGCACGTTGTAAGGGGAGGGGGGGGGGCCAAAGGGGCCGTTCGTCTGAACTCTGGCGGGCTAGGGCTCTGCGAACCCACCTCCCCTCGTGGCCGGTCTTTATGAACCATCGCAGTCGCCCTTGAACTGCATCGTGAATCATTCGTGCCCTCCTCTCCGACCGTCCTTGCCCCGAAGAGAGTTGCGTTGCCAACAAGAATCCTGACAGCTGTCCTTTCAGAGCCATTTGGGATTGTGGGAAGTTCTCATACTGTGTCAGGTACTGGACGCAAGGTCCCAAGTGATCAGCTGCACTTAGGAAAGGACAGCTGCAGACGTCACCGCCGCTGCAACCTCCCTTGGTCCTGCCGAGCAAACATCGACGGCTAGAGAAATACGGCGTGTTGATCTTCTTGGTCAGGCGAGAACGCTTTCCGTGGCTTCCTGACGGGGTTGGCTGTCTTCGGACACGGTAGAGGCTCAAACTGACCATTGGACTCGGGTCTGCAGACTTGCCCTCGACCCACCGTGGAACACGTCACACCGATCGCACCTTTCCCTTCCACCGAGACACCTTCCGCTCCTTGCCAGTTAGCACCGACAGCCAGGCCACCATGCCTTGCCGCCACCGACCCGGACGAAGCGACGAGGCGGCCACCTGCTCCCGACTCGGAGACATCGACGCCGGCGGGCCCTTCAAGTTGTTCAGGCACGCTGACCCCGCTCCTTTGGTCTCGCACGTCAAATTTGCGGGGGTGAGTCTGGACCATCGATTCATCCTGACATGCTGAACTGTGACAGCGTCCCAGGATGGATGACTGGTGAGCTCCTTGTTGAAATCGTGGGCTGACCGGACTGCGCCGTCCAGATTCCGAGCGTCAGATGCCCCGCGTGCGAGGCCGAGGGGATCGAAGTTTGGGTCATCCGCGGAAAAGTCTGCCCTCGCTGCGGAGGCGAGTGCGAGTAGAATCCCACGGCTCCATGTACGTCAAAGATCGGAGCGGCTCTTCGGCCGGTGATACTCAGGCTGACCTGTACTGGAGACCCGAGAGAGCCGTACACAGCGCCGCACCGCGCCCCAACGGCGTGATGCTCAGCGACGAGCACGATTCGGTGTTCCCACCTCCCGCAAACGGTCGAGGGTCGAGACACGGTAGTCAGCAACCGCTGCAAGGCGGAAAAACTCGTCGAAGGACACCCACCGCGGAGCAAAGCTGCGCCACCAAAATTGCTGTCCGTCCGTTTGAATAGCTGTTTCCAGGGCCGACAATAAACAGACCCCGTTTTCGCACGGTCATCTTTTAGTCGAACACCATGGCCTCTCGCCACAATCCTTCCGAAGCTGTATAGAGTAGTGCAAATCACAGGTCGTTTGGTCAGGGTGTCAAAAGTGTGTGTTTGTCGAGCCGGCTCGTCGGTAGATTCCTAGCCCGCAATGAAAGTCAATCTGATCTGGAGATGATGCCCAGCGAATATTTCTCCCTTGGGTAACAGAAGATAGGACCATAACCATAACACTGCCTATATATTCTGATGGAATGGTGACCGCAAAAGAACTCGTTCGTTGTATGAGCGCGACGCAAGGAAGAGGAGGCCGGCTCCTAGGTGTTGAGGTCATGACTGAGGGTATGAGATGTTCTTCGACGATACCTAGCTATTCAGGATGAGAGACGTTGTATTAGAGATGCACAAAGAAAAAGAAGAACGACGAGCTCCTCCGACGGATGCCAGGGGAAGATTTATCCCTGGAGATCCATAAGTCTTGCCGAGGGTCCCTCACCAAACCCTTCATATAGCCCAGCTGCCTCTACGGGCAGTAAAGCCCGAGGCGTCCGGTCCGAGCGGGTCGGCGTCCGGGTCTGGATGTTGCCTCATCCACTCCTTGATGTAGATGCGAAGTGCGAGCCAGCGCGCGCAGTCACCCTCGATTGCGGCTTGCAGCGTGATGCCGACACCCTGCGCCAATCCCACAAAGCCCTTGGCCGAGCCGCCGTCGCGGCCGACCAGCTCCCGCGGCATTCGGGAGATGCGGCTCAGTTCGTCGTCGAAATTTCGAGCCACCGACGAATATCCGAGGGAGAGGTAGTTGTAGACCTGGCTCACAAATTCGTCCGTAACCTGAGAAGCCGTGTCGTGCTCGACTCTGTCATGCTGACGGTCGGCCGCCGTCTCGAGGTGGATTCTGGACGCATGTAGGGCTGCTTCGTCGTCGTCGTCGTCGTCGTCGTCGTCGTCACTGCCCATCGAAACCGGGATGCCCTTCTCGCGAGGGATGTTGTCGACGCTGTCATCAGGTGTCTTGATGCCGAACGGCCTGGCCGGCTCGGGGGCCGGCGGCGCCGTGCCGTCCAACACGCAAAGGCCTCTCCACAAGCCCCTGCCGAGTTCGTTGGTTCGCTCCGGCGGGTCGGGCGACCTGGAACGCCAGCGGAAATCAACCTGAAGCACCGTCGACTTGGGAGACGGGCAGCGTCGGAAGGTGAGGTCCCGGCCAAGCAACGGAGGGCTCGCCGCCTTGCTCACGGCCACATTACCGACGCCCTGTGGCGGCGGGTCGCCGGTCAGGCCATCGGCCCGCGTCGCGCCGTCGAGCTGGCGAAGGCCTTGCCTCGCGGCGACCAGGGCTGAGCCGAGCGAGTGTCTCGACCGGCGCCGCACTCGGACCTGACCGTGGGTGCCTTCCGCCGCCCACGGTGTCCGCTGCAGCCCCAGGCGCTCGCGGTGCCTCCGCATCTCCTGGAGCTCCCAGTCCAGGCTGACCATCGAATCGCGCTTCGACGCCGTCGGCTTCCTTGGAGGCGCCACCGTCAAGACCTCATGACTGAGCGGCAAGAATTCCTCCTCGGCACCTTCGTCGTCGTCGTCGTCGTCGTCGTCGTCGTCGTCGTCGTCGTCGTCGTCGGACCGGTCGGATTCGAGGTCGATGACGAAGTGGCTAACAGGCTCGTGGAAGTCGCTGTTAGGGTAGGCGGCCATGGCTTGCTCCCTCAGCTGCTTCTCGGCCGCCTGGGCCGCGAGGCCGAGGAGGCAGCCCGAGTAGGAACTGTCGCAGCCCTCGCGCATCTTGTTCGCGCGTTTGGCCAACGTCGAATCGCCCTCCGAGGGCGCCGACGGCGAGGTCGAGAGGGACGGACATCTCGACCCGTCGGACTCGAAGGATTCGATAGGATTGAGGTTCGGCACCTGGGAGGGGTATCGGCGGATGGCGTTCGCACGCTCGGGCGATGCGCTACATGGGACGCCATGTTTCGTGCGGCAGGTCGACGTGGAGATGCCGTCGAGGTCTGGCGAAGCCGACCGACGGGCAAGACCCGATTCTCCACGTCGTCGGGCCGGATGAAGCAATTCCGGCTGCCATCTCGAGGGCGGATCATCACTTGCTGGCGGAAGCGCTGTCTGGCGCGACGCACGTGATATCCGCGAGCTTTGTGACGTCTCGATCAGCTCTGGCGCGAGACGACACGGCGGAGTCCGTGGCGGCATTTCATTCGTTCCTTGCCGAGGTGGGTGCCACCCCTTGGAGTTGGAATACTCTTCTGCCGCGGCCTCTGCACTGGCATTGCCTCTCCGCGTCGACGTCTCGATCGGTTCCGGTTTGAACGTGCGCATACAGCGTACCACTCCGCCAGGAGTGCCCGAGACCGTCAGCGCTGGGGCATGGTCGTCGGGCTCCGATGTTCGTGCCTCGCCGGTGACAACGGCAGCGGCTCTGTGGCTCTCGGCAGTCGTCTCCATCGGTCGCAGAAAAAACCGCTTTGACGCGGCGCGATTGTCGGACATGGCCTAGCACGACGGCCGAATCTGGCAGCTCGTGCGAGACGATCCTGAGGACGTCGTCCACTTGACAGCCTCAGGCCGCCGGTACCAACCCACCAACGAGAAGGGGCTGCCCCCTCAAGAGCATCGTATCAATATACCTCGATCGTAAGCCGTGCTCGGATCGAAACAGTCGACAGCGGGCGGGGTTCGAAAGATCGACGACCAGGGGAGATATACGCCGCTGTCGATGGGAAGGTCTGGTATAAGGGACCGCTGGCTGCTACTAGAATGCGGGGCCAATGCTCAACGAGTCAGCCAATCCACGAAGCGGTCGAGGCAATGTGGCCAAGCAGCAGCGATGAATAGGAGACGAGACTGTTGTTGCGTTGAGGGGAGGGCAACAGGGGCAGTCCATGAGGCTTACAACAGAACGAAGGCTGGGGCCAGTCCAGCCTCCCAAGCCTGCTCTTGCTCCACAAGATGAGCGGCCAGGACCGGCACGAATCCCGGACTGGGCAAAGGAGAAGCTGCAAAGACGCGCCGAAGGAAAGGGGATCCGGTTTTGATCATGGCAAGGGAATCTCGATTGCGGTGAACATACGTGCCGGTATGTCCGAACAGCTGTGGAATGACGATAGATATCGCCTTCCCGACACGCCTAGCCTGCTCCCAAAACCGAAGTCCGGACGTACATGCCAAAGGGAACTCGAGACCGGAAAGCAGAGTCGCCGTCTGAGAATGGAAGGGAAGTCAATAGATGATGCGGCCGAAAGAGGATGAGGAGGAGGAAGAGGAGAAGAAGAGGAGGACGACGACGACGGAAAGGAAAGCGGCGTGGATTGTTGAACTCGGTCTCTTGGACCGGCCGAGCATGTGGCCCTTGCTCGGACGAAAGTAACGCACGCCCCACCTCGGCCCCCCATTGGAGCACGTTACTCGATTGTTTCGAGACGTCTCCCGAGCCGGTCCGTACCGTAGCGGTGAAACGATCCGCCGTGATTATCGCACGTGACAACTAGAATGATGGATGACTTTTGAGAATCAAAAGTACATCAATATCGATGGTCGCCTTTTCTTTCGAGGGATTCCATCACATACGTCTGCAGTGGCCGTGCCACTTGGGGGCACTTCGGTACCCCCCATGGGCACGGGTAAGTGTTGCGGCCGCAGGGCCGGGGCCGAGCCTGGCTTAGTCAGTAGTGTTAGTCAGCTAGATAGGGGGGCCATATAGCCCTCGGGTCCGAGAGAGCGTCAATCATCATTTTCTCCCTCTCAAGAGAAGGCTATTGCCCTGTAGCTCGACAGCGGAACGTAAGCATGGACCGTAAGCCGGTCTTACAGTACTAGAGAGATAGAGTGATCAGCCTAGTAGCTTCCTTGCTCACAGCCCAGGATATCGGTATCGGTTGGTGCTTGAACAGTCTCGCGACTTGTACCAAATAGTCAGGTTTTTATAGGTATCGTAGGCTAGATGTGTCATCAATTGCCAAAAAGATTCATAGGGCTGGGCGGCATTGTCTGCTTATGGACCTCCAGTCCCCTAAATTGGTCATCCGGATGAATTTCGAAATGACCGTCTGCCATACCACACCATCCTCAGCAGAGGCGCTATAATAATTTGATTTTCCCAATCTACCATCACATGCGACCACACCTTGTAGAGAACTGGGCATCCCGTCCGATCTGCCATACATAAGCTACAATGGGGCGGATCAGTAGTTGGGTCGGTGACGACCAGCGAATACCCGCTGTTGCATGTACCTCACCAAATTATTTTTGTCAATCCCTTTTTGGATTGTGGTCTTGGAGGGGAATCCTTTGGGGGGTTACTGGCGATCCCCCAGCCGGCGGCCCTCCGTGGTTCTCTCTTGGCATCAGATGATCAATTACTTGGCTTTGGCACATTCACGTACCGTACTGTAAGAGGGTACGGCCCGGGGCCCCAGTATCTTCCTATCAATTGGCCTTCGGAAACGCAAGCTTGCTTCTCCAGAGCTACGGTAGAGAGTTGAGCACGTGGACAGGTTGATGAAAATGAATTAAAGATGCTACTTGATATTTTCAGATGCCGAATCGAACAAGCATACTGTATGGCCAAGGCTCCCGGCCAGGGCTAGGCGTGAGACACCTATGCCCAGTGCCGGACCACGTCGTCGCCACCTCCCAACGCACTCATGTGGTAGATCTCGAGGTTCAGAAAATCACCGAGGTCGGTCAGATTGCAGCTCATCTGCCAGCTGTCGGCACCTGGGTCGGTCGCCGTCTTGGTTGTCGAGACTGGCCGCTGTCTAGCGTCGACGGTGGGCTTGGTGGTGGTGGTGGTGGTGGTCGTGTTCATCGACGTCCTGGCGGATGAGGTCGCCGAGGACGAGGGAGACTGCCCGGGGTCGGTCGAGACGCCGTCGTCGGTGAAGGCGTCGTAGTCGTCGTAGTCGTGGCAGAGCTCGTCGACGGGCTCGTCGACGGGATCGGCGCGGACCAGGGCACCCTCCGACTCGAACCCCAGCGTCAGGAACCAGTCGAAGAGCTCGTCGTGGCAGTCGTCCTCGGCGGCTCCCTCGCCGCCGGCCATGAAATAGTCCCCCGTTCCGCCGCTGATGGCCATCTGGTACATGGTCAGGTCGAGGTCGTCGGACGACGAGGTCGACGACCGATGGCCGGTGTCCCTCCGGCCGCTCTCCCGACGCCGGTCACGACCGAGCGCCGAGACGCTCGAGGTCCCCGAGAGAGAGGACGCGGCCCGGACGTCGTCGTCGTCGTCGGCGGACGAGAACGGCTCGCGCCGCGACGACAGGGACGAGACGGTCCGCGTGAGGGAGCATCGGTCCGGGCCGTCGACAGGGGCACACGGCGGATCCAGGTCCGGGACCGGCGCGTCCCCGGCTTCGAGTCGCAGTGGCGAGGCCTCGGAGATGGTGGGAAGGTGATCTTGCGATCGGCACCGCCCGCTCGCGCCCGTGCGCCGCGGCGGCGGCAGCAGCCCCGAGAAGGTGGCCCTTCGAGCCGAATCTGGGCGAGCGGCGTCGAAGACGCGTCGCAGAACGGCAAAGGGCCCAGCGTCTCTGGTATCGTCTGCCGTCGTCGCCGCCGTCGACGTCGCGGGGTCGCGATCCCCGTCCGGGTGGCTTTCGCGCCCGGATTCTCGTCCGAGCACGGCAGCGGCCGGGTCGGCCGGCCCGATCGTCTCCTGCACCTCGATCCGTTCGAATAGCCTGCTGCTGACCGTCTCGCTCAGACTGCCGCCGATGGCGCGAGCCCTTGCGGCCGCGGCTCGGTTGTTGTGGACGAGCCTGGTCTTGGCCCGCCGCGAAACGGACCGTACTCGTCGTACCGACGGTATCCTCTTCGTCGCGAGCCACCTCCACGCCTTGGCCTGCTCTGCTTGGCTGACGGTCAGGAAAGGGTGTCTGTTCGTGCGGTTTCGAGCGGGCGCCTTGGCGTACAGTGATCCTTCGTCGTCGTCGTCGTCGTCGTCGTCGTCGTCGTCGTCGTCGTCGTCGTCGTCGTCGTCGTCGTCGTCGTTGTCGGTGACGTGATCGCATTCGGGCTGGGTGGTGGCGGTATCGGTGTCGAGAGGGCTTTCGGAGATGATGGTGACCGGAACGACGTAATCCAGACGGTGCACCTTGGTGGGGTCCGGCCGCCGAGCGGCTCGGTCGAGTCGGGTCGAGGCGTGAAAGAAACGGCGGTCGTCGCCGCGAACAAAGCTCTTGGACGAAGGATTGCGACGAAGCGATGGTCTCGTGCGCTCGTGCGCCGCGCGAGAGAACAAAGGGCTCGACGCGACTTGAGTCGGAGCCCTCCCAAGTCGGGTTCCTTGGGGGAGATCGCCTTGGCCTCCGTCCTCGTCGACGTCGGCGTCGGTGTCGCGCGAATAGCACGAGCTCGCGTCGGACCAGTCCGGTTCATCGTCGGCGTCGGCGTCGGCGGCAGCGGCCGCGGCGTCGTCCTCATCGTCGTCGGAAGGCAGGACCGAGCCGCGGGCCCAGCGGCGGCGACGACGCTCGGTCGCCTCGACGACGGCCTCTTCCACGCGACGGAACGTTGCCCCATGACGTCGGAGATGGCATGCCACCAGCGAGGATGAAGAATCGGTGCGACAGCCGGGAGTGTCGAAGATGGCGCGCAGACGAAGATCTCGCGCCGTCGTCGGCGTCGAGGCCCGACTGACCCGGCGCGAGAGGGATCTTCGTCGGAAGCGTCCTGTCAAGGACGTCGGTCGACCCCGGCTGCAGGCGACGCCGTCGGCCAGAAGCAGCGGGCCGTGTGCGCGCTGCTCCGAGATGTAGCGCTCTACCTGACGTTTGATCTCGTCGTAGTCAACATGTGGAGACGTCCCGGACGGAGGGTCCGACGCGGCCAACGAGGCCATGGTCGAGAAGGGCGTGGTCTCATCAGAGGACGACGTGCGGGCGAACTTGTCGATCTCCCGACAGGACGAGTGGGCCCGGCAGAAGCTCGCCGTGTCGCTGGTGGAGTGGGCGTGCGGTCCGAAGACGACGATCGCGATGCCGATCACGACGACGGGGGAAGGGGATTATAATCGTTGCAGGATACGCCTTGACGAGGAAGGGATCGACTGATGGGAAGACCGGCTTCGGGTGACCTCAATAAGTAGTGGCCGCAGTCGACGACGACTACTTATGGGACGAAAGGGGAGAAGGTAACGACAGGTCTGACTCGGACGTGCCGATGCATCGCCGGTGCTGGCGCTGCTACTGGTGCAGCTGAGGGGGCTGTCAGCGACCGATCGAGGGGGGGGGGGCGGTTGGACGGCGTACGACGTAGGCATGTACATATGTACGTATGTACTGTACTTCGCGAAATCTGTCAGCAGCCGACGTCGCCTGCGCTGGATCTTGACCGCTCGGTCCGGCCTCAGGATGCAGCATGATGCTATATGCACCGTAGCGACGTTCGCGTGGGGCCCCCAGTGCGGCCAAGCCTCCGGTGTGCGGCGCAGTTCTTCGGGGCCTGCACCGCTGCCGACGCCCAGCCTTTGCCCAGCCTTCGCCCATCAGCCGGCGAGGCTCTGGTCGCTTCCACATACCGCCCCGATCTGATAGGAGAGCTGTGGCCTGCTCGTCGTTGCCGATGCGCGCGTGGGCACGAGAGAATTGCCCGACACAAGAGATACGAGAACCGCTCAGGCCACAGCAGGTCGATGTACCTCGGGTCCCGTGCCGTAGCCGTCCCTCGCGCGCAGATCGGTGTGGTGAGGTACACGCTCGGTACCCCGTACCGCGTCCCGCATACATCGGCAGATCGGGCCTCCAGTCTTCGTTTCGTGGCACATCCCCGCTTTGTTTCCGTGGGAGAAAATTCCCGGGGCGGGAACACCGCCATAAGCGGTAGGTGAGCGTAATCGTGCAGTAGCGGGGCCCCAAAATTAGACCTGCGGTGCGTACTCTACTCGTATGCGTAGGTCCTAAGTACGAGGCGTCTAGCGAATATAACGTTAGATCAGTACGCTTAGTAAGCTAGAGTACCCGCAACAGTATCAAAAGACCCGTACTAAAACTTTGGTGAGATCACGATGAAAATTGCGACTTCGTGGACCAGGTCCCCGAGTTTCTTGATGCACCAGCAACATAGACTCCATGCAGGCACGATGCCAGGCAGTCATTGATGCCAATAGGGGCCACACAGAATACTAAGCTGTACGTATTACTCGTACAAGAGCAAAGGTCTGTCTCAAGAGTTTTGATAATGCGGCTCTGCAATTGACTTTTGCTTGTATCAATCCAACGTTATATTTGCTAGACACCTCGTAACTTCTCAAGGTCAGGTGGGGGGCACGGGGGGTTATTGGTGGTATGGGGAGGCTCCGGTATGTACGTACCTGTACGTATGTACGTACAGTACTCCGTACAGGGTCACAGGATCGATGCCTCGGGCTCCGTCAAGGTGGAGGCGAGCTGGCCTTTTCCATCGCCGAGCTCGCTTGCAGCTCAGGAGCTACAGTATCGATGATGCCATGTGATGGCTTTCTGCAGCATTGAAACCGAAGCACGTTGCGGCGTAGGCGGCGTAGTCGGTGTTGTTTCGATATCTGCACGGCTGGGCCGTGAGAAGGAAAGAGAAGAAGGGAAGAGGGCTAGAAAAGAAACAATGATGATGATGATCGAGCGCGAAACAGAGAGCCCGCTGACCTAAAGACGGAATTCTAGATCCAAGCTTCGACGGAGATGTGAGACATGGCGTTGCCGCCAGCCGGCTCTTCTATAAGTAGCGGCTGTGCTACGCACGGGACGTCGCCCGTCGACCAAGACGTTTCATCGATCAGAACTCAGCCTTGTCGTGAACAGCTGTTGACAGAGACAACAGCACACCTAGGACAACGAGATACGGTGGGGTCACCTCAGGATCGTAAATTGAAGGCCGTCGAGAACAATCGATTGATGCCACAAGCACGTTCTAGGTCCTGTCAAGATGCATATTCCCCACAATGCTTTACTGTACTTCTACCAACCGCTTCTGAGCGAATACTTTTCACCCCGTCATCCGCCTCGCTTTTCGCTCTCACGTGACCGTCCACTTGACTCTGATCAAGCCAACCACCAATGGTAATGACGTCAGCGTACGAGTGGCTATAAAGTCGCATGATGACTCAGCAGCGTCCTGCCGATGCGGCTCTGCGAAAAGCCTGACCGAGCCGACACGGCCAAGTACACTATAATTGGGATGGGACGAGATCTAGGATTTCGGACGACCAAATCTAGGACGTCAACGACATATGGATTGAGCGTTCAAGTCATCTCCGGGTCTCCTGGCAGCCATGCCGAAGCCCACGATGAATTTCCTTCAATACTATCTGAAGAAAATTGTTCTTGTTTGCCTGAGCCAAGTGACCAAGCCCCACCCGCTTTTCTCATCCTCGCAGACACAGAGCAACGTGGACAAGGATCCAAAGCTCTATCGTCGCTGACGACACTCCACCCATCTTACCGTTGTAAGATCGGCTTCGCATCCACACCAGTTTCATTCTTTCCTAGGCTAGAGCTAGGAACGATAGCCCATCCTG
Organism: Lichina pygmaea; assembly: GCA_963422465.1. Taxonomy (NCBI): domain Eukaryota; kingdom Fungi; phylum Ascomycota; class Lichinomycetes; order Lichinales; family Lichinaceae; genus Lichina; species Lichina pygmaea. The sequence goes on from OY730170.1 coordinate 4,752,213, forward strand.
AGCCGTATCCTATCATCGACACGTTACATGTTGTCTCTCCACTTCATCGAGGACCCCGGTGGTCTTGAACCTTCATTTTGGGGTGATCGATGAACGTTTGAACTGCTGGCCCAACGTGCGTAGGACATTAGCACGGCCAGTACGGTACAATGGCCAGCCGGATGTCTTGTAAGCGCTTTGCAAGAGTCCGTCTCACGGGCCTTCATGCCTACAGTAGCTGGGGTAGGAACTGACCGTCCGACGTCTTGTTGGCAGGATCGTGGACTGGAAAAACAGTATGGCCGTGGCCACATCCCCCCTGAGCCACAACAGGAGTCGTGACTGTGACCTGCCCGGATGGCCGAGAAGAACCGGACATTATATCCACACCCGTCGGAACCCACCGGCATTGCCTGAGGGTTTTGTCTGCCTGGTAGTGCGATGGCTTGATTAGGGTCAGTAGCAGTCACGGCAGTCCCTGCTCATAGGGACCCCCCGAATATGTCCAATGGTGTTTGCCGCGCAAGTGGTAAGTGCCATGTTGCTCCAGTAACATTGTGACTGCTACTGGCTTCTTCTTCTTCACGCTGCATCCCACGAAATATCTTTCTACTCCTTTCGGTTGCAACTGGCATATTGAGCGGGATTTGGAAGACGAGTCTTGTCTTTCACCAAGCTCTTTCTCTGTCAATACTTTCTCTTCCTGACATACCCACGTTGAAGAACTCACACTGCTTCTTGTACTTCTTCTTGTTCTTCTTCGGACCGGGTCACTCTTCCGTGCTTTACTGCGTCCTACTAGAACATAGTAGTGGTCGCCTCGTCTTCACCCGGAAGATCTTGTCTACCACCGTCATTGTCCTCACTGAGGCAATCTCGCGTGCCGCGGTCGTTTTCCTCGCCCGGCCACTTCCATTTGCCGTCGTTGGTTTCTTCCCCGCGAGGACTCTGCGTGCCGCCGTTGTTATCCAACGGTTACCGTAGTCTCACCATAAAAGGTGTTCTGCCATGGCTCCCTGGTGGCTCAGAGTCGACGCTGTGTGGGTGGTCCCCGTCTGTTCTTTTCATCCGTTGATATCTCCTCCGACTGAGATCTTCTCATTCCTCCCGCAGCCCGAAGCCCAAGCCGGGATCCAAGCCAGGATCCAAGAGGGAACTGGAGCCCGGGAAGACGTACGCCGAGAGGGACACAAGGACGCGGCGGATGACGCTCGTCAGGAAACCTTCCAGCTCAAGCCGCCGCCGCTCGGCCGCTGCCACAAGGGAGGTCGTTGATGAGCCCTCGGCACGGCCAGCCCAGCAACGGCCTTCGGCTCCGGCCGCCGCAGAGGTGTTAGGGCCTCTGGCGATGCCGTTCTCCGGCCCCCAACCGCCCTATGGGCCTTATCCGCCGCCGGGATACTTACTGTATCCGTCGACGCATCCTCTACCACCGACGGCCGCTGATCAACCCTACGTGGGCTCAAGACCAGGCTATCACGGGGCGCGGACGCCGCCGCCGCCACAGACGAGGCCGGTGCAGCCGCAGCCTTCAAGGCCGGTACAGCCACCGCTGCGGAGTCAGACGCGGCCGTCGAGGCCGACGCCGCCGGCACCGACCACCACCGAGCGGGGGCCTGCCACGACGGTGAACGACCGCACACAAGAGCCGAAGAATGTCAAGGAGGCGCCTTCGAGAGAGGCAGCCAGGGCATCCGGACGCCATCAACAGAGGTCGGAACTCTCTTCGTCTTCGGCGCCGCGTCGACACGGCTGCCTGGGCTGCGGAAAGGTAGGGCTGCCGATCGTCCTATTTGGGAGAAGCCGGGACTGACAGGTCCAGACGCTGCCAAACTTCTGCCGCGCTTGCATCAGCGAGTCCGTTGCCGATGATGCGCGAGATGCAGAGGGTGCCGCCGTGAGGGACGCGAAGCAGGTTCGCTTCCAGGATGATCATCCGGGTCGGCGGTATCCCAAGGAGCAATGGGCGCCCCGTCCCGAGTCGAGCAGCTCGGACGACCGCAACGCCAACCCGCGCCGAGACCCTGTCAAGTCGTACCACCGATCCCGCCGCACCAGGGACGAGAAGACGAAGGAGGACCGAGAGAGCAGGGGACACGTCGCGCAGCCGAAAGCGGTCGGCCATCGAGCCTCTCAGGGGCCGAGCCCGGACGTGCCCGGCGTCCTGGTCCGAGATCGCCGCCCCTATCCGCAAGTCTTGCTCGAGCAGCGTTTGCAGGATCCGGGTTCGAGCGGGCTCGTCTCTCCCGATGCGCGGCACCGGCCGTCAACGATGTCTTCTCGCAACCGCGACGATGCGCAGCTGCTGGAAGCCCGAATGAGGTTTGCGAGGCTTCGGGACGCCGACGACTTGATTCCGGCACGCTTCGGCTCCCCAGAGCTAGCCACCACGCGGCGCCGTCGTCACGCCTCGCCGTTCACTGCCGCCCAGCAGCTGGCACGGAGAAGGGCAGCGGAGACCAGCGGTTACTGGTTCGACCCCTACGCCAACCCGTGGGCCACGTCGAGCGAGGACGAGTATCAACAAGGTGGGTCAGATCCTTCGGTATATGTGTGCATGTTGGGGTCCGATGCTTTTCTGGTCATATTCACAGTGGGTGAATCACGCTCACCTCGGTGGTCTTCCAGCCTGGCGAGATGACGCCGCTCCCATGCCGACCCGTCATGCGGTGCACGATCCTCCGGCCGCCCGAGCGGTAGTGTTTGTCGCCCCTGCTCCCCGCCTGCCCTACCCTCCTGGCTATCGGCCTCCGTACGTCGAGAGCCCTGACGAGGAGTACAGCTCGGAGCAGAGGGCTTAGAACGGCGACAGAGACTAGTGGGGCTCCCTGCAGGATGTGTTGGGCGACGATGGATGGCACGTGCAGAAGCAGGCTTCCTCATCTGCTCACTCTCCGGGCACAGCCGCCATGGTTTTCTTCGTCTGCGTTTTAGAGCGGCCATCGCCAACGTGCGGTCGCGCAAGGCCGTTCCGAACCCTTCAACACGTTACCTACATCGCCTTCTGTCGTGGTCCGAAAACACCACGACGTCCTTCAAACCCGTTACCTACATCGCCTTCTGCCGTGGTCCGAAAACACCACGGCGACTCTCAAACCCGTTACCTACATCGCCTTCTGTCGTGGTCCGAAAACACCACGACGTCCCTCAAATCCTTACCTACATCGCCTTCTGCCGTGGTCCGAAAAACCACGGCACTAATCTCGTCAGCACAAGAAGGAGAAGCTGGTGAGCAGGGAGCAATAGGGAAGGAGGGTTCGCCAGAGGAGCGTCTTCAAAAGACCTCTCGTCCGACGTGATTCTTCTCTCTCTTTCTCTTCCTCTTAATGTCGTCGCGGGAGACCGCGGTCTTCGTGTGGGCTGGTTAGGCTCCAATGCAACGTCTTGATCTGTTTGATGTTGCTCATGTCTTCTGATCCCTGCTGTCCCGCCTTCTCCCTCTCCTTTCCTAGAGCTCACCTTTCTGACAAGTAAGCTTCGGCGAATCGCCGGCACCCGAGTCAACAGTCTCAAGCAGCCAGATGCACCAGTAGACCATCACTTCTCCACCAGTCAGCAGTGGCACCGCCTACTGTCAAGGATAAGCTCCCGCCTCAGCACCTCCCGACAGTCGACGGGCGGTAGACAGTTGTCGAAGAACTTCTAGCCGTCCTGTCAGGACACGACCCATGTCCAGGCGACGAGCCGTTACCCAGGACCGGCCAGGAGATGATCGCTCAACTAAGTACTACATGGTACGTACTCGACGTCTGGATTCAGCAAGGACCGACGGAGAGGACCAACGACAATCATACACATCGAGCAGAAGTTCTACGTGGTGGATAGGCTTGACATCAATGCCCGGATAAGAGTCGACATCCAAGTATGTCTAGTGCTGCGCGCGAGTTCTTTGTCTTCGTGACTCGAGAGATGGTCGAGGAGTTGCTTGATTGTACAGGACGTGCGGTAGATGCAGGATGAGGGATAAGGAAGCTGCCGATCAGGTCACGATAGTCTTTTCCGGTAAGAGTTCAGAAATTCCAATCCCATTCCACTAGTACACCAGTATAGCGAACGCACTGCCCCGACCAGGTCGATTTTGCGCATTTGCACTTGCCCACAACCATGCGACACTTGCTTTTGTAGCAGTTGTATCTCTAGATTGGCGATAACTCTGTCAGTTTAAAAAAAATAATTTCACGTGCTTTTTCAGCGTTTCGACACATCTAGAGAGAGAGAGAGAGAGAGAGAGAGAGGGATGTGATGGCCACATTTGACATTACCTTCATCCTTTCGGCAGGCCATCGATCGGCGCCCTCAGCCCAACATTCTTCACACTTTGGGGAATAATCCAGCATGCAGTGATATTCAATACGAGCGTTCGGTGTCGACCAGGAATACGGGTTTTCGGGTGTCTCCTGGCGCTTCCGGAGATGGCCTGGAGAGACATTGCCGTTGCTGGCGACGTCGTGCTGATTGGGAGAATCGGCCATCATTGGCAACTTCGGTGGACTTGGCGATGATTCCTGGTTCCGGATCAGACCGAAGAGCTGGCGAATGGTGGTATCGGAGCCATCTCTTCATTTCCCAGGGGGAAGGGAAGAGGGGGTTGGCCATGACATGCTGCAGGAATGAAAACCCGTTGAAACTTCGACAGGGCTACCGTAACGGATTCGATTGCCGGTTCTAACTCACCAACCATTGCTGCTGCCGGTCGCTGTTTGGCTGTGGCATGGCCATGCCAGCCACGACAGACAAAGCGCCAAGGATAGCAATCGAAAGTCGCATGATGATCGACTCCTACTGGCCGGGTCTTGAGACGACACAGAAGGAAGTAGAAGAGCAAAGAGTGAGTAGTAGAAAGTTCTCTTCTCTTTCGAGCCGAATAGATTGCGTTGATTAGAGCCGTTGATGATAGATAGGGGGGTGACAAGAGCACTATTTATCTGCGAGCTGGAGAGCTGCCACAGCCCGTGACCAAGGTCGAGCTCCTTTGGATCTATGAAGCATGTTCTATTACTTGTCTCAGGGCTTGTAAGAAGGCGCAAATAGAAGGGGAGATCGACGGCATGGATTGGCACGCTTGATCCATCGCCAGAGGAAGCCATCGCACCAAACTCTTTCTTTCCCAGCCTTACAATGCCTGTTGAAGACATGCTATAATAGTACACGCGACGGCACTGTCGTATTGGGTCTTGTCATGCACAAAGCTTGTTGTGTCGCTCAGGCTCTTCCCTGGGTATGTTACGTATGATGTCATGGCTGTGTACTTCCGTACAGAGCATGTGATACATACATCCACACTGATCGTTGTGCCTAGCTGGGGGTAACTCTACTCCGTACATACGTACACATCTGCAGCTCTTGCCCCGTACTGTACTCAGCAGTTAGCGTGTTCATTTCACCTGATACGTGCGCGAGTTCCAGGCTGCATCTGTCACGCGCGGTCGGTCGCGAGTCGAGTCGGCTACGGAGCTCTGAACCTTAAAAGGCTACTGTGGCGGGCATCTGCCCTACGCCTCGCGACTCGCATATACGAGTATAGGTGCGGCTGCGGGCGACCCGCTTAGTCAGGTACCGCACACCTGTGCTAAGCGCCCACCGCAGTACTTGGCGTGCTCGGATACCCCAAGTGTGCCAATACACCCCACAACAGTCTGAGTACGTTCCGTAAAGGATAGATCATCTGCTGAAGGCTAGATGTACCTTGTCCATACGTCCATACGTACACCTCGCTCAGGAACCCTTGGGGGGGAAGGGGGCCGGCAGCTGGAAGCTGAAGAAGATGCCCTAAAAGGCCACATTCCGGCCGCACACCAGCTCGCTGAAGGCATGCAGCGGCATCCCGACACAGATCTGCAGTGGCGAAATCAGACCAGCCAGCCTTCCTGCACAGGTGCCAAGTGCCCAACTTCGCCTCCGAAGTGTGTACTGTACCTGTGGGTAGCAGGCAGTACGTAACGTACGAGTGAGAGAGAGCGAAGCATGTGATCCTGGACCGGCCACATTTCGCCAGGGAGAGATGATGCTGGTAGCTATATACTCCGATTTCCTCTGTGGCCTCCCACCTTCTTAGGTTCCTGCCTAGCACTAGCCTCGGCTCGGCTCGGTCGAACAATAAGCTGACCAGGGCTGACTGGCCCCGGTGCCTGCGTCTTCGGCTTGCGGCTGTGACACAAGGTCTTGTCTTTTGTACTTACCAGTGTAGTGTAAGAGAGAACAACGTCTGTGTGAGAAGATGGAGGGTTTAGATGAAGGTACACACGCACATAGACATGATAGATAGATTGACAGACTAAAAGACATCTGTCCATAAACTTATCGACCGGTATATAAAGAGACGGTACCTTTTAGACAGAATTAATGAAGAGTTCACACATGCCGCATCAGATTCCATTTTGCCCTACCCTCCACCCTGCTCTCCACCCTGCTCTCCTCACTCACCACCCAAAAACAAATTTCTCCAAGAGGAGAAAGGATGAAAGAGGAGCTTAGCAGTCTAGGAGAGAGAAAGAGAAGTGTAGGAGAGAGCGTGACTAAAAGAGAACGATACAAGTAAAATGAAGACTTGGGAACAGAGACTTGGCTGAGACGTGGCTGAGAAAGAATAGATAGCGAAGCCACAGTAGGAGAATACAGAAGGAAAGAGTTAGATAACAATGGGAGGTACAGTAGATGATGGATGAGATGGGACGAGACGAGTAGTTTCACACAATGAGTGAAAGAAGCATGGGAAAATTAATTGGTCGATGATGTCGTTGATCATGTCCTCGATCATGTCGTCCAGGAAAACAAAAAATCTGTCAAGGGGTGCGACCGCCGCACCCACTGTCACCATACCGTCTCACTGCCATCTAACTGTCGCGGTTGAGACGTCTGATAGGACAATGGTCCCTGTTGCAGCGCCACTGCGATCCCGACCGAGCCGTCGTTGTCGACGTCCGGAGGAAGTCTGCCGTACTGCATGCCCTTGAGATCGGCCATTTGGGCGGCGTACTGATACTGCTGCTCCTCAGGGGATTGCCCGGGCAGGTAAGCATCCTGGACCTGATACCATGTGTTCGTTGGTGCCGCCGTCGCCGCCGGGTGGGGCTGCTGCTGTAGTTGGTGCATGTTATGGACTTGCTGAAGCGTCGAGGATGGCAGCACGGGCGGCCCCGGGATGTTGACGCTCATGGGGTGGCATTCGCCAGTGGCCACGGCGTTCGTCGGTGACGATTGCATCGGCATGTTTTGATATCCGCCGCCGTACGGATCCCGCCGCCCGATGTTTCCGCCGCCGCCGCCGCCGCCGCCGCCGCCGCCGCCGCCGCCGTAGACGACGACGTGGTTCATACCGCTGGAGACCGCGGGGTGACCGACGACGTAGCCGGCCATGCTTGACGACAGGGGCTGCTGAGGGCTCGAGAGCAAAGGCGGGCCGTTGGCGTCGTACGCCGGAGACTGAGGTCCGTACGCTGGCGCCGACGGCCCAGTCGTAGCATACGACCCGTTGCCGTTCTGAAAGTCGTAGGCATGCATCGGGCTCATGTCAGTGATGCCGCCCATGATCGGCGACATGGCAATCCTCTTCTGGGCCGGTTCCACCTTCATCTCGGTGCTGGGTCGTGGCACGGACGTGAGCATCGGGTTCGAAGCCGGCGGTGGCATGACAGAAGGACGTTTTGTCGGACGCGGTGCAGCCGCCGCCGTCGAGGTCTCGCCGGCGAAGTTTTGCTCGACCAGCTTCAGCACCGGCAGGCTGATCTGCTCAAGGTGTCGAGCGAGGTGCACGGTCAGCTTCTTCCAGCTGCTGCAGATGTTCCCGCAGAACTTGCACGGCTCGTCGCGCGAAGTCTTGGGCGTCTCGTGCCGGCATTCCTCGACCAGCCTCAGGACCTCGTCCGTCTCGGCCGGACTCGCATCTCGCGCCGCCGCCGTGTTGGCCTGGAGGCCGTGGCCGGCCGGGGCCCGGCTTGGGGCCTTGGGAGCCTTGGTCAACCGTGGCTCGGCCTTCTTGTGCTCGCGCACCAGATGCTGCACAAAGTTGTCGCGACGGTAGCAGGTGTGGGTGCAATCGGGCTGGTTGCAGGTCCACCACTCAAGCTGCCGGTGCCGCTCGTTCTCATGCCGCACCCAGTCGGCCTTGCGTTTGAAGGAGCGGGGCTCGGGGCAGTGCGGGAAGGTGCAGGTGAAGGGCTGAACGTCCTCGTGCACGTGCTTCGTCCAGTCAGACGGCTTCTGGAACTTCTTGACCTTGAAGCACAACGGGCACTCGAACTCGGCCGGAAGGCGCGCGACCGGAGGCGGCGGTACGCCCCTCGGGAACTGAGCCGGCGTCACGGTGGAATCTCGACGGCTGTCGGGTCCGCCTTCCGTGAGCATCGAGACGGAGCCGGCGACCTGGAACCCCGCAAAGGCGACTCCCGAATCGCGCGAGGTCGACTTGGGCGGGAAGGTGGTCGCTTCGCCGCCGAGCTCGAAGCAGAAACTCGCGTTCCCCGAGGTGCACCGGCCTTGCCGAACGGCTTTCCGATGATTCTGGCGCATGTCGACGAGCTTCTTGAACCGCTTGACCTGCGCCTGGCTGATGCGCTCGACCAGGAACGTCAGCTGGCGAGGGTTGAGCTGCTGCACGTGGCGGCGGAAGCCGTCGTAGTTGGGCGTGGTCGGCACCGATCGGACGTTGAGGTCCATCGCAACGCCTTCCCCGTCCATGGCCTCGTCGTCGTCCTTGTCGTTGTCGTCCTCGTCGTCGTCACTGCCGTGAGGGACCGCGGCCACGGCAGTAGGAGCGGCGGCGGCAGCCCCAGCAGCAGTCGCAGCGGCGGCCGCGGCCGCGGCCATGGCCGTCTCGCTGTCTCGAGGGCTGGACGAGCCGAGCGTCGTCACGGGCGGACCGCCGACCCGGGCAATCAGGCTCGACAGCCCGACGGTATCGACGTCTTTGCCCTCGGGCTTCCTGTTGACTTCGCTCTTGCTCCTCGCTCGTCGGAGGGCGTTGATGGCCTGGGTCCGGATGCTGGCCGGCGGGGCCGCGGGATTGGCGACGTTGCCGCCCCCGCCTACGGCCGCCACCGAGCTGTGGACGGCGGTGAGGGCGACGCCGGCGCTGGGCTTCGACGGTTTGGACAAACCCGCTTCCGTCCGGGTCAGCACGAGGCCCGGAAACGTATCTGCGGCGCCCCTGCGGGCCCGATCCCTATAGTACTCCGATGGCGACTTGTCGATGCTCCTTTTCCTCAGAGCATTGGCCGAATTGGACAAGATTTTTCTGACTTCCGACAGCGCCTTCTTGTCGCTCTTTTGCCTGGCCCCGTTGTCTTTCTCCTTGTCCTTGTCGTTAAGGGACATCCCCTTGAAGGTGGCGCCGTCGTTGACGAACTTCTCGACCTCGGACTCGCTCATGCGACGAGTGCCCCAGGTCGCCATCCGGGAAGCTGTCTCGAGGTTCGCAGCACGCTGCCCAAAGCGCATGATCGCCGCATTTGCCGTGGCTGGCTGTGCCCTGGCGCCCGTCGACGTCGGTGGGGCTTGAGGGCAGTCGTTCCACGGATGCACGTGGGCGGCCACACCGGCGCCGGTGTCATCCCTAGCGTTAGCGGATCCATCCACCGGCGACCGATAAGCGGCATCCTCGTAGTGCCAGGACGCTGCAGCGGACGATTCCAAGGTACACGCATCGGACCTTCCGTCGCCGTCGTCGTCGTCGTCGTCGTCGTCGTCGTCGTCGCCGCTGCTCTGTTCATGGACCAGGACGCCCGGGCCCGGCACGCCGATGTCGTGCGTGCCAGGTCCTAGCGGGTCAGGCTTCGGCCCGGCAGGCCGGCCTTCCGAATGACTGCGGGGTCGGACGTGCAAAGGCGAGGGCGAGAGGGAGAGACGCGAGGGGGAGCGAGGAGACTGGCCGCCGCGATCGCCCGAGACGCTCGGCGCCGTGCTCGTCACGATCCACAGCTCCACGTCCACGTTCTTCGCGTCGCGCTCCCGTTGCTGCTCTTGCTCCTGCAGGTTGGGGAGGTAAACGTCCTCGACCTCCCTCCGCGAGGTCGGGTCGACGCCGGCCTGACCCGTCGCCGTGTCCGGTGCCCACGAACCATCGTCGGCGCGCGTGGTGCCGAGCGCGTCGGACGTCGTCGTCGGCTCGTCGTGCGTGGCGTAGCCGTAGCCGTAGCCGCAGCGGTCCACCAGCGGCGATAGGTGGCGTGGCGAGAGCGGCTCCGGTCGACCTCGCTTGCCTAGTCCTGGGTTCGAGCGGATCCTCTGCAACGGCACGGGGCTGGGGCTCTGCTGGGCGTGGATCCGGATCACCGGCCTGCCATGATCCCCCGTCGAGCGGATGCGACGGAGAGGGCTCGAGTCGCCGTCGACGGATGCGCCACCGCTTCTGCTTTCCGGCGTTCGCGTCTGCGTCGACTGGCCCAGGACGTCGAGCGAGGCCGGCTTGAAGTCGGGGGGCGCGGTCGCGGTGTTTGCGCCGCCGCCATCGCGATCTGGCCTCGCTCGCCTGCCGTCACGGGCGCGATTCCTGGTCGGCGGGCTCGGCGAGCTCGTGTTGACGGGGCTCAGTGGGTATGATGTCGAGGAGCCGCCTAGTTGATGAGTCGTGGACGGGGAGATCTCAGAGGGGGGCCGAGGCGCGCCCACCTCGTCCGGTGCGACGGTGGCGTTGGCGGCGACGCACTCGGTCGTCGTCGTCGTCGTCACCGTCGCAGCGGCCTGTATGCCTTCGTTGCCGTCGTTGCCGTCGTTGTCGTCGTCGCTCAGATGTGTCAGCAGGCCGAACAGCGCGTTACAATCGTCGTCCTCAAAACCTGGCGTCGTATGCGCGCTCATGTCGGCCAGGCCGCCGTCCGGGTTGGCGTCGTACTGCGGACTCGCATCGGTGTTGACAGACGACGGGAAAGGGCCGGCGCCGCTGGAGACCGAGATACTGCATTCGTTCGACAGCCTGGACGAGCCAGCCTGGACGTACCCATATAGCGGGGGCGCCGAGGCGGGGGCAGTCGGTGGCTGCACGCCGGATGATGCGGTTGGCTGCGAGGACAAGGCGATGGACCCGTGCCCAGACGCGGCCGGGGATACTTGTCCGGTGGAGCTGGCAGGACCGGTCGTACATTGGAGGGCTGAGTACGGCGACGCGGACAGTCGATGCGATCGAAATTGTTCGGCGTCGGGCGACATGGGTTCTGCGTCGCCCAGCTGCGTCTCTTCCAGCCCGGTCGCCACGGCAGGATAGCGCAGGGCTGACGGCGATAGGCCTGAGCCCAGCGTAGACATGGTCGAGGCAGCAGCGAGATCAATCTCGAGTTCTCGATCTGTTCCAAACGTATTCCCTTGCGCGGTTGTTGCTGATGATGCAGCAGGGTTTGCCCATCAGCCGCGCCCGCTCGACCATGCGCACCGGCGCGACGAGAAGGAACTCCACTTCTCCAGCGCACCGAGCATGAGCGTCCGGCGCGGCTTCGAAGGTGAGGTAAGTATGGAATCGACAGCCGCTGTATCCTGTAGCGCGGCGTGCCTGGTCACCATGCCCGCACGGGCAGCAAAGCAGGGAGCTAGCGCACTCTTACGGCAGGCGACGCAACGCGATGCCAGCTCCTTCTCGACCGGCAATCTCTTGCGCCCGACTCCGTATGGTCCCAATAGAACGGCCTCGAGTCGCTCGATAACAGCAGTTGCGATGGCGACCGGCTCCTGCAGAGCTGCTGATGGGTGAGGTGACGGCGACCAAGCGTAGCAGTTGAGACGACCGTCCGAGCGCCGGTGCGAATGTGCGGGCAGGCCCGGTGCTGTTGTCTTGCAACGTAGCTCTGGACTTATTGAAGCGATTCTGGTGCCGATGGCGACGATGAAAAGCCTGAAGATGAACGTCGTGATGGGTGGAGCGTTGAAGCCTGTGAAGCCTCATGCAGGCCGCACGGTACCGTCCAGCCCTTGCGCCGTGGTTCAGCCTTACCGTACGTGCTGGAAGCCAGATCAGACCAGGGTTTGCCTGCCGGCTTACTTGTACAGCACATGCGTACCTTAGAGACCGTCGCCCATGATCGAAAGAGGGAAAGTACTTCCGAACCTGACGCCTGGTGTTGGGTTCAGCCGGTGCGCCTCGTCAGTCTCGGCTTCTCGATTGCGACAACGCCGCCAAGCTGGCCTTGTCGTCTATCGGAGCGTGTAACGTAAGGTGCAGTGCGGAAATACTCCTACTGTATGAGTACCAGGTGTGCGGAGTGGCTCGAAAGCGCTCATGGGGCTTGGCTGCCGCAACGGTCCTTCTTCGAATTAGCAAAGGTTCGTACTACAGGAGGAAGACGAAGAAGAAGTAAGCACAAAACTTGGGCTTGTCAATGGACACATCACCGGCAATTGATGTGTGATATCGTTGTGTCATGATGCAGGATGCTGCTCCGATTGGTGGGCCGCCTTACGGGTTGGTTTCGAAGTCGCCGACAAAAAAGCCGCCTTTGGCGGCACCGAACTGGTATGTGTAAGTCCGTATGTGTGTAAGACATTCTGCGACACTAGGCCAGTTCATCAAGCACCAGAACAACGTGGAGATGGCAGGATTCCAGGGGCAGCCAATGCTAAGTGATCGGTTGACTTGACACTGTTGCTAGGCTGGCTGACCAAGCCCAGACAGGCCTGTACGATACGTAGTGGACATGCTGACGGTGGGACAGGGTGATTAGTCAAGCAAACTGCATTATCAAACACCTGAGCATAGCTGTGCCATGAGGAGGGGGGGGGGGGGGGGGGTAACACCTCACGGGTATCTACCAGCAGGTGCCTACTCTACGTATTGGATTACTTGTGATATGTTCATTATCAGCGAGCATCCGATGTATCTTGTCAGTATACAGAGGTAGTTCCCTCCTGTTTGGTCTTGTATTACGTATGTACGTAGCTGTCACGTACATACCTCGTACCTATTTATGCAGATTCCCCCGAACACCACAGGCCTGCGCCACATGCGCCACGCCAAGAAGATTCGAGCCGTGTGTACTTCCGTACTTTGAATCTAGCTGCCATGACACGCTGGGTTGTGGTTGGCAGGGCTGTGGCTGGCAGGGCTGTGGTCAGCGGTCAGCGCGGGGGGTGGTTGGCGGGGGCAGTCGGCAGTCGGTGGGATAGCCAGCGGAGTCGGGGTGGGAGGGGGACGATATTTGTAGCTATGTGTCAGCTGGAGGAGTGAGAAGACCAGTCCTTGCTCGCTGCTAGAGCCAAGTTCACGTGAGAGAAGAGAATTCTCACTGTATATTGGTGTCAACCAGGGACTCAACAGGGAGTCAATAGCCTGAGGATTTGCAGGGGTTCAGAGATCAGCCTCCCCCTGAGTGACAGCTAAATTGTTTGTCTGCACATGACAGTGTGCAGAGTTTTCTCCTTCTTGGTTGTCACTCCTAGATTCTTAGAAGAGAGAGATCAATGAAGACACTCATTCCCCGGCTGGCTGCCGGTTCACAGTTATGAGCCCGGAGCTGTTTCCTACCTGCTGCTAAGACACCTGTACCGTAACCAGCTTTAAGTTACATTTTCGTACGGCATAGGATCTCCGACTGATCTGAGAGATGTCTCAAAGCTTTTCGACCACAACAGCAACCAAAGTCACCACTGTTCTGACAGGAACTGCAGACTGGGACTCTTGGTACACCATCATCAAGGGAGTTGCTGAAGGAAAGTTGATCTGGGAGTACATTAACCCAGAGACACCTCAGGAGCTTTGTCCAACACTCATCCAGCCTGTAAAGCCAGTGCTCGCAGATGTCAATGCTGATGCACAGGCTTATACTGATCTGAATACAACAGAGCGTGATGCGTACAAGTTTCTGACACAGGAGTACAAGTCAGAGAACGATGAGTACAAAGTTCTGAACACAGCCATCGCTGGATACAAGGCGGACATCCTTAGGTCACTGTCACCATCAATTCTCTTGTACATTCAAAACTGCAAGGGTACGTACGACACGCTTGTCAAGCTATGTACACAGTTTGCACCTACAGACAGGACATGGGAGCAGATGGTGCTTGCGCAGTATCAGAAAATCAAGAAGGTGCCAAGGACAAAGAATCTTGAGTTGTGGCTGCACAGCTGGGAGAAGACGTACCAGGATGTGCTGGATATTGGTTTGCCTGATGTTCAGGGCAACCGACCAGTCAAAGATTTTGTACGAAGTCTGCAAGACACAGATCCCAGCTTCCACACATACTGGACACACCATCTTTGTTGTGTCAAGGAGTACCCCTCACTGAAAGAGGTGATCTACAAGTTTTGTACACATCTGCAAGAAGACCCTACGTCGCAGACTGTGGGGCATGGAGCTTTTTCAGCATCATTTCAGGATCAGGCAGCCAGCCCACCTGGCGTGCTGTCTGAAAAGCAATGTGAGAAGCTGGACGTCCCACCGACTGATCGTACGAATAGCTCCACAAAGCGTGGGAACCAGGACTGCAGGACAGAGTGCTTGTGTGGCAAGATGCACTGTTTTGCAGATTGCCCTTACCTTGTGGAGTCGAAAAGGGGTTGCAACTGGATTGCAGATGAGGAAATCAGTCGTATGATCTGTGAGAAGATGGAACGGAGCAAGGGGCTGACACAGGCTGTTGAGAGAGCCTGTAACAGAGGGCGGAGTGCGCAATCTTCTCGGGAGCCAAGCAGAGAGCACACCGATCAGGCAGAAGAGCCAGCAGGCATTCCTGCATCGTTCACGGCAGACATTGTTGGTGGGGCAGCGTACTCAACAGACTTGACGGGCCGTACAGATTACGTGCTCCGTGATAGCTTCATTTTGGATTGTGGAGCAACTACGCATGTCTGCAACAATCGCCAACGTTTTCACACCTTCACACCGGCATCTGACAGCAACCTCTACACCGGAGATCGGACCATTGCTATCTTGGGATTCGGAACTGTTGACATCACGGTCCAGCTCCCCCAAGGTCGAACAAAGACTGCTTCTCTTTCAGATGTCGCATACGTCCCATCATTCCAGACAAGCACAGTGTCATACAGATGTTTCGAGGATGTCGGAGGCCATTGGGACACGCAGAGTCATCTGCAGATGCTGATGTACAAAACAACCCTGTACGCCATCACGGAGATGCGCTACGGGCAGTATGTGATTGAGTACAACCCATTGAAAGAGGCATCAACACAAGCCTTGCCACCGCAGGCCTCGGTGACAGACTCGGCGACGGACTCGGCGACGAATTCTGACCTGACGCACACAACGTCAACACACACAGACTTGAAGGACTGCACGCCTGACTGCGTGTCCGACAGCGCGCCCACCGACAGCGCGCCCACCAGCTGCGCGCCCACCGGCTGCGCGCCCACCGACTGCACGCCTGACTGCGTGCTCACCGGCAGCGCGCCCACCGGCAGCGCGCTCACAGACTGCGCGCCCACCAGCTGCGCGCCCACCGGCTGCGCGCCCACCGGCTGCGCGCCCACCGGCTGCGCACCACCGGCTCCGCGCCCACCGGCTGCGTGCTCACCAACAGCACGCCCACCGACTGCGCGCCCACCGGCTGCGCGCCCACCGGCTGCGCGCCCACCAGCTGCGCGCCCAACAGCGTGCCCACCGACTGCGCGCCCGACTGCGCGCCCACCTGACAGCACACCCGACTGCTGCGCAGCTCGCTCGAACTGGGGGGGGTGTGTCAGCCGGAGGAGTGAGAAGACCAGTCCTCGCTCGCTGCTAGAGCCAAGTTCACGTGAGAGAAGAGAACTCTCACTGTATATTGGTGTCAACCAGGGACTCGACAGGGAGTCGATAGCCCGAGGATTTGCAGGGGTTCAGAGATCAGCCTCCCCCTGAGTGACGGCTAAATTGTTTGTCTGCACGTGACGGTGTGCAGAGTTTTCTCCTTGGTCGTCGCTCCTAGATTCTTAGTTAGAGAGAGATCAAGAATGAAGACACTCATTCCCCGGCCGGCCGCCGGTTCACACTATGGTTGTGGTCAGTGCGACTGGTTGAGGCTGAGTCAGCTCAAACCTTCATGGCGTGGCGCAGCTGACGCAGGGCTATGGCGTATCCCAGGGAGGGGGGGATACGTGGGGAAGAATTTGCATAACTGGGGTAGACTTGAGGAATTGGCCGTTGTCTCTTCACGAGCTTAGCTCTTGTACAGAGTACTCCTTACAGTGGCACGACACAAGTCTGTGTACGGCCCCATACAGAATCAACTTTGTAGTAATGCGACTTCAGTATCGCGAAGGAATGTTGATACTGTCTCATTAGTTGTGACCACTGCGACCAACAGCATGTAGGGGCGTACACAGACATGTGTCGTGATACTGTACGTATGTACTCCGTACTCCGTACGTAACGTACTCAGTCTTGTAAGGAGGTAACTCTATACGGAGATGGTCAAGCAAAGACTAGAGGCTATTAGTGGTCTAGGCCCTCAGGTCTTACGTACGTAGTCTACTTGGTGTCACCTTCACGTCACCTAACCTTCGAGCTTCGATTTTATGGGTCCTACTGTAGCCACACTGTTGCCCGTAGCGAGCGAAGTGGTAGCCATGTCGTCATCTCCCGAGCATCTAGAGATGATCTGGACCAACCTCCGTAGTAGCGTGTACCCAAGCGCTCTCTAATCAATCCAAGAGCATGCTGCCACCACCGCTCAACATTGCGAGATGGTTAGATTCCATCCTTGGGCCTATCATATCCTCGCTCACCGAGCCTCCCCTCTGTCCCCCTCCCTCTCCCACCCTTCTTCCCCCAGCACTCCACCGCCTTCCAGGTCACAAGCTAACATCCCCATCTTTCGGAGCGAGGATGGGCTCTCAAGGCTCGAAGAGAATGCAGACCTGCTGAAACCTCCGATCAACAACTACTGCGTGTACAATGAAGACTTTACTGTCATGATCGTGGGCGGGCCCAACGAGCGCACGGACTACCATATCAACGAGACGCCCGAGTGGTTTTACCAGTACAAGGGGGACATGCTGCTGAAGGTCGTCGTCCCCAAGGAAGACGACCGGCAGGAGCGCCGTGGAACGGAGAAGGAAAAGGAGGAGGAGGAGGAGGAGGAGGAAGATGGAGAATTTCGAGACGTGCACGTCCGCGAGGGCGATATGTTTCTCTTACCACGTACGAGCTTCTCTCTTGATCTTGAAATTTGAAGTCCTTTTGTTTTCAAAACAAGAAGACTAGAATCTGCCATCCATCTGATCGAATTGATGGATTGACTCGTTTTGATCTCTGCATCTTTGCATTTGCTAGAAGATGAAAAAAGGAACAACAACAGAATCCCCCCCCCCAATACACACACACACACACACACACACACACACACACACACACACACACACACACACGTACATCTTCCCAGAACACACCAACGCTGACCACCACCACCACCGCCACAGCAAACACACCGCACAACCCCGTGCGTTTCGCAGACACGGTAGGCATCGTGCTCGAGCAGCGGCGCCCGGCGAACGCGCTCGACCGGCTGCGATGGTACTGTCGTGGCTGTCGCAGGGTCGTGCACGAGAAATCCTTCCACTGCGTCGACCTCGGCACGCAGATCAAAGACGCCGTCAAGGCCTTTCGCGACGACGTCGACGCCAGGACATGTCGACGCTGCGGCGTCGTGGCCGACGTCGTTGCGCCGAAGAGCGGCGGGCAGGCTTGATCGGGGGTAACGGAAGTACCTTGTGGTTGGCGGGCGGGCAGTCTCGCGGGGTGATCCTCAGCCGGGAGACGTGACCGGTCGGAAATCCAGAAAGACTTCCCATCAGAGAACATACATGTACAAGCTACGTTGGGACAGACCACCTGCATCTACATTGGATGGGCTCATCATTGCTCGAAGAACGAAAGTCGAAAGCCAGAGTCCACGCTCTCGAGCCAGTTAAGACTTTTCACGGCGGAGTTTCGCGCTCGAGCCAAACGAGAGGCGACGTCAGAAAGTCTGCTCAGGCGGTACGGTAGATGGTCGAATCAAGACCCCATGCTCGAATGGAGAAGAAGAAGTCACTTGTCAGAATCCCATGCCCTCGATCAGTCGAGAGTTTCGAGCCGAGAGATCCATGCCCGAGCGGTGAAAAGGTCGAAGGTCGGAATTCATGCTCGACCCAAGCAAGAAGATGAAAAAGTCGGAAAGATACGCTTGAGCAGCCTGATCGAGTCTGGAGGCACAGCAGAAGAGGATGAGTGTCGTTGTTGTTGTTGTTGTTGTTGTTGTTGAAGAGAACTAGCTAGGGTTTCGGCGACTGTCCCAAATACATGGGGGGAAGAGCAAACATGACAGTGCTTAGAGCAAACATGATGACGTCCAACATCCAACACAGCCAAGGTGACGTGAGAGAGAGATGGATCGGAATCCAATGTTCGAGCGGTCGAAAGTTTCAAGTTCAAGATCGGTGTTCGAGACGTGAAAAGGTGAAAAGCAGAGTCCGTGGTCGAGCAGCTCAAGCCGGTAGAAGATCCACGGTCAGAAATCCCCATGCCCAAGCAGTAAAAAAAGGCCCAAGTCGAGAACGGAAAGACGAATATAGTACATGACATTGAGAATGGAATAAAGGTTCTCGACGCGGCTGGTCCTCAAGGCTTGTTCTGCCCGCCGACGGAACTCGAGTCCGACTCGTCGTCGTCATCATCACTATCATCACTATCATCACTATCAAGGTCGTCGTCGTCGTCCAACGCCGAGTTCGAGCCCGCACGATGCCCCGCCGTCGCTTTTCCCAACTTGCAGTCGTCGTCGCTGCTGTCGCCTTCTCCTTCTTCCCCACCTTCTTCTTTGGCGCCGCCGCCGTCTGCGGCCAACGGCTTCGAGTGATCCTCAGGGTTGATCTCCCCGAGCACCTCTGCAGGCGGCGTCGACGACCGTTCCTGTTCCTTTCGTTCGCTCACGGCTTCGAGCTCCTGTCGTCGCGCTCGAACGGGTGCGCAATCCGAGAGCAAGGCCACGCCTCGTGTGTACAGGCAACCACTGGCGACCTTGTCGCCACCGTTGTCGGGCGGTCCCTGCATGGCGTCCCGCGCGATCTCCGGTAGCAAGCCCAAGACGATGCGCTGCGGACCGTCGTCGGGACCGACCTCTCCGAGCTCGGCGTAGTCGTGACGTGCCCAGCTGTGTGTGCTGGGGTCCGTCGGCCCCGGCGTCGCCATCTTTGCCGTGATGAGCTCTCTCTCGAGCCTGGCGTACCTCCACGTCTCGCCTGCTAGCTTGACGATGCGACGCACCGCCGCATTGGCGAGCTCGAGCTGGTCCGGGTCGACGAGCGGCCCGATGCGGCGCATCGTCTCGTCGACGATCAAGGCCGCGACCGCGTTGGTCGTCTTCTTCGCCGCCGGTGATGTGTACGCCGCGTACAGCGTGTGCTGCCGCCACACGGTCTCCTTCCGGCGCGACCTGTTCCGGAGCTCCTCCGACATCGTCTTGAAGAGATCGTCCGCCTTTTCGTGGCGTCGGCCGAGCGAGAAGAGAAAGGGGTCAAAGACGCGACGGCACAGGGTGCTCGAGACGACGTGCTGAATGTACGCTGATCGCAGGCACCGCGAGCATTCCGTGTCGCCCAGAAACGGAGGAAGGTCGGGAGAGACCTTGGCGAGAACCTCGTCGGGAAAGCTGGACGGTGCCTTTTTGAAAAAGTCTTTTGAAAAGTCTACGATCTGCTTCGAGAGCAGCTTGAACGCGTCGATGCTGGACGGCGACCCGGGCCGTTTCCGTCAGCGTGAAAAGCTCCCCCGCGACAACGCCAACGCCAACGCCAACGCCAACGCGCCTGCCTGTCGTCGACGTTCAAAGCCACATCGGGCCGGAACTCACTAGAACGAATCCCCCTTGCTCTTGATGTCTATGACCTCGCCGAACGTCTCCACCATCTTTTGGAGCTTGGCCTTCTCCTTCTCGAGATGCCTGACCGTCTCTCGCGTCTTCGCGATGCTGTCCTCGAGCCTGGACCGCTCCTTGTCGTGATCGCGCTGCAACTGATCTTTCGCTGCCACGGCGGCGCCACTCTCGGCGGCCGCGACCTCGAGCTGCCTTCGGAGCTCGCCCATCTCCAGCTGCGACGCGTCCTTGTCGTGCTGTGCGCTCTCCTTCTCTGCCGCGTGCCCGTCGGCCAGGGACTTGCACCTGCCCTCCCACTCGGCCGTGACGCCGTCGCGTTCGCCTTCCCACCTCTTCACGAGCTCTTCCTGCTCCTTCTCCCAGGCCTCCCGTGCCCTCGCGAGCTTGTCCCGTTCGTTCCGCAGCTCCTCCTGGATGGCCGTCTTCTCCTCCTGCAGTTCCCGACGTTCCTTTGCGAACTGTCCCTCGAACTCCTTCTGCGTCGTCGACGTCGCCGACTCGAGCGCCTCCTTCTCCTTTTCCATCTCCGCGCGCAGAGCGTCCTTCTCCTTCCGTGCCGTCTCGGTCAGCTCGGCGCGGAGGGCCTCGATCTCGTCCTCCTTCGCCTTGACGCTGCCTTCGAGCTCGTCCTTGATCGCGGCCTTCTCGACCTCGTGTCCGTCGTGAGCGGCCTGCTTCCAGCCATCGAATTCGCTCTGCATGTCTTCTTTCTCCTTTGCGACGTCGTCCTTGGCCGCGATCGCCTCCTGTCTCTCCCTCTCGGCCGCGTCCCTTTCGCTCGCGGCATCGATCTTGGCGCTTTGGGCCTCGGCCTTGGCCTTCTGCGCGTTCTCTCGGGCCCTCTTGGCCTCGTCTTTGTCCTTCTGTGCCGCTTCGGTCACCCGCTTGTTCTCCTCTCTGAGCTTGGCGTTTTGCTGTTCCACGCCATCCTTTCCGATCTCGGCCTCTATCTTCTGCTTGTGGGTCTCGGTGATCTCGTGGAAGAGCTGAGTTTCCCTGGCCACGAGCTCCTTTTCCCGCTCGATGAGCCCTCGCTCCTTCTCCTCGAGATTGCCGACCTCAAGCCTCAACTTGCTCGTCTCCTGCGTGTGCTTGGCGGTCATGGACTCCAGCTGTCTCTGTAGGACCTCGAGCTGCTTCTGCAGCGTCTCGGCCTGTTGCTCCTTCTGCCTGAGCAGGTCGGCCTGCTGGCCCTCGGTCCGGCGACTCGGCTTGTCCCGTAGCCCCTGCTGTTGTTGACCGCGGCTCTGCTGATAGCGCGCGAGAAGCTGATGCAGGTCCGGCACGGCGGCCGACATGTTTGCCATGCTCGCGATGGTCGTCTGAATCCGCTGGGCGAGGTCCTGCGGGTCGTCGGCGGATCCGACTGCGCTCGTCGTGTCCGGATCTGGCCCCGCAGGGCGCTCGAACGAAGTAGCCGAGCGCGGCGATCCGTCCGGCGGTGCGTCGGCCGAGGCGCTGACCCTTGACCCTGCGGAGGCTTGCCGTTCCAGGCTCGGTGTCGACATGTCGCCGGGATCGGCGGGGAAGCCGGCGGGGTCGTCGTACGGCGCGTAGGCTGGATGTCGGTAGCCTGACCCGTAGGGTGAGCGATGTGGAAGTGTTGGTGTATTCGGGATGCTGCCGGAAGGCGGATAGGGGTAGTAGTGTTGCGGACCGGGTTGGTGCGGCGGGAAGAAGGGAGGCGGCGATCCGTAAGGCTGAGGCGCTGGATGCGCCGCATACAGCGGATAGTGGGGGAGCGTCGGCGACTGAGGATGACCGTAGGTCAATGGCAGCGAATTTGCCAGCTGGGGGCTACCTGGATGTTGTCTGTGCGCCTGGGCCGACGATCTTAGCTGGTCGGGCTTGGGCGCCATCGAGGTGTGGAAGGGCGTGCGGGGTGGTGGTGGACGATGAGGAGACGGAGGAGGAGCGGGCCCGCCGGAAGGTGCTTCTGTCTGCGATGAGAGCAACGGTACCTCTCCGTAGGCTCCGTGAGCGTCACCACGCCCAAGATCCTGAGCCGACGACGTCGACGCTCCGTCCGGATCTTCCGTGGTCGCGGCCCGGTCGTCGACCCGGTCGTCCGAAGCCGGTCGAGCGGGGGGACGTGCCGGCGAGCTAAGAATCGATGAGGGAAGCGGCGGCAGCCTCTCGGGGCTCAGGTCCGCTGACAACAGGGTCTTTGGAGGGCTTGGGTTCGGGGTCCTGGAAGACTTCTTTCTCGAGGAAGGGTGAGCGGACTTGGCCGCCTTGCCGCTAGAGCTCGAGCCTTTGGAGGTTCGCTCGGACGGTCCCTGGGTGCGTGACGACGACGACGCAGAGGCTGATGACGGAGGCATCGTGAAATAGATCGCACGACTCTCGGAATATAATCCTTGATCAAATGAGGCGACGGGAAGGTTTGCATATCAAACCATGCGAGGCGGACAAGATGGGGGAAGAGGCCGTCAGAGCTGCGTGGCGGCATTAGATCGAACGAGGCGTCAACGGACAGACAATCCAACCAGGTGGCTGCACTCTGAGCGCACGCAAGCTCGTCGGCGCCCTAGACGGGCCCCAACGTGGTGGTATCTGAAGCCTGAAAAAGATGGTATAACTCGACATGGCTAGTTGCATGTCCTCGATAGGGGGATGGGGGGAGGGGGGGGGGGGGGGGCTATGGGCAGGGATGTGAGTGTCCGAGCAAACAGCGGCGCAACGGATCGTCAAGGTAACGATGAACTTGTGGCCTTGCGCGCAAACACGAGACTGGCGAGAAGAGAATCGATGACACCAGTGTCCAGCGACTTGGAAGCAAAGTCTTGTTCGGGTAAGTCTGGTATCAGAGCGAGGTCAAGACGGATGCTTGACGAGCGGGGGCATGACGTGGTATTTGAACGAGGCGGATTCAGGCCCAATGAAGGCCACATCCACGTCTGTGAGCGGCCGTCTCATCGGCCGCAATACCGCCGTCCGGCTCTGGTCCATCTGACAGAAGAGAAGAAAGAAACAAAACAAAAAAAAAAAAAGATCTCCCAGCGTCAGCAAGCCTGACCTCCAGGCGGTCAAACGGCTGACGAATTGAGTTCGAGACCAGTTTTTGCGTATTAGCCCGCCGTTGGGCAGCAAGGACGATGAGGAGTGCATGGTCACCGTGCTGAAAGCGTCGCTTCGCAGCAGGGGCGTACCCTGCGTCGTCCTGTAGGCTTGCTGTGCGACATCTTAGCGCCGGCGGCGGCGAGCACAACAGACGGCACGAGACTCCATGCGTCTCTCTCTCTCGGTACGTGGCTTTTCTTGATCTCGATTCGATCTGAGGGATTGACCGTCTCCGTCTGGGTCTCTGTGGCCGGCCCAGCCACGATTGTCGACCGTTGAGGGCAGGCCGGTCGCCATGAGTCAGTCGCAAATATAAAAGACTCAATCAGATCTTGGGCAATCCAGGCGGACGTGCAAGGTCCTGATTGTCCCACGGCGATGGTCAGACTTCCCTTATCTGCATATCCCAAGGCCACACGTGGCGACCGGACTCTGAGGCGCCAACGCTTGTTCCAGCTTCTTTTCCTGGGCCCGTGCAGGGTGCGTCATTTCTGCAATCGACGTCAAACACGTCCCATTTAGGCATCCCTGGGGGGGTTTGGCAACATCTTCATGCGCCTGACCCGTAGAGCCATGCCGCTGAGGCGCCTTGAGAGGTGGTCTTGGCCAGTGGCTCTCGTTTTCGATGAGGCTGCAATCACATCACCAGCCCGTGTGGTATACCGGTAGAGGACCGCTGGGCAGCTGTTTCGGGCTCTGCTCCACCTGCCATCAACAAGAGTTAATTCCTCAAATCCACCGTGATCCTTGTCTTTGGACACTGTTTGAAGCTCTGGGCCAGCTCAGTCGAGGGGTCAGTCACGTGATAGACAGAAATGCGGAGGAAAACACTGCACTGAAGTGACTGAGCAGGAGTTGGTATCCTAAGTATCGGTAGACGTGGAAGATCGTGGGGTATACACATCGCATGGAGACTACGAAGTGCAGTATCTTCAATTGATTGTTCCTGACTGCTCAGTTCACGACGTCAAGGCTCCTAGACATTCCTACCGCTTCATATCAGCATTGTTGTTCTGCTCTCCCTTGTCACGCTAGTGTCCCTGCGTCCCTCTTACGGTAAGCGTACAGTATGTAACGCACCTTTTCACCTCTTCCGGTACGACCAGTGTCAAAGCTCATGAGAAAAGTCACCGATCCACATACCCTAAGCCCTGTGGTTAGTGGCTGTCAAGCCTCAATGTAGTGATGCAAGTCTGCTTTTCAGTTTTCCCAAGGTGTTGTCACTGATCTTCAGCAGAATGCAGCCTGGCCTCAGGTGCCCTTACACGCGTGTGTGCCAACAAGCTTAGGGCCACAAGCTACAGTAGGTGCCGATCAAGACTTTTCTCACAGCCTGGCGACAGCCTGGGAAACCCCTGGGTTGGCTCTCCTAATCATACGTAACGTACGTAAGCCCTTGCGCCCATTCACGCCTACTGTGACCGGTGCCCGATCCCCACGGCGGCCATCCTCCGCTACAGCAATTGGATCCCTGATTCGCAACCGTGACAGCTTCCGTCAAGGCCGCTGAGGGCTGACCAGGCCATTACTTTTGTTGCTCCTGATCCTTTGGATTGGCCGGGCCTTCCAGTACGCACGCACGACACCGTAGAAGGCATGTCTAAATGCTATACATACGTACATTACACTTTTATACACCTCCATACACCAGATGTCGCTGATGATGAGAGCCAACGATTTCGAATACATGGTGACAACGGCAACGTCAACGTCAACATCAAGGGCTACTCTGCCCGCAGCACTGCCCGACCGCGCCGCTTCCCAGCCCCAGGCGTCTTCTTCCTCTTCGCGCCCTTCTCCGACGCCACGGCGCTTGCGTGGTCGCGGCCGACGTTGTCCAGGTCCTTGACCTTGTAGATCCGGATGATCCAGTTCTCGCTGGTGAACGCCTCTTCGAGCGTGTTGAGCTGCGGCGTCTCCGTCGGAAGCTTGGAGCCTCGGACGCGGTCCTGCGCTTGGCCCGATGGAAAGAGCGACTGGTAGTTGTGGTAGGACATCTTGTACCTGCGGTGCCGTCCGAGTCAGTCAGTCACGTGGGGCCCAAGGGGAAATGTGGACAGATGGGGGGGGGGGGGGGACTAGATGCTCCTTACATCAAGCTGTTCCTCATCGTCGGTGTCGCGTTGTCGTCGACGCGATACTCGCCCCGAGCGGTAAAAAAGTCGCGCTCGCGCACTTGGTCGGGCCAGATACCCTCGGCGATTCGGACCATCCACAGGAACTTGTTGATGTCGTCCCCAGAGTACCCGAGCAGCCCACCGAAGACGACGAGCACGTAATCGACGTCGTGTTGCCGCAGGATCGGGTAGCTGACCTCTTCTCTCGAGCTCATGGCCTTGCCGACCGTTGCGATGTGCGTGTTGTTCCAGGTGTTGTTGTCGACGAGGGTGGCGCGATCGGCCATGCCGCCGATCTGATAGCCGTAGTCCCACCACGACATGATCTTGGCGTCGTCCGGCGTGTTCTGCCGCAGCCAGTAGTACGCCTCGCGGTAGTCGTCGATGATGTGCTGGTTGCCGTTCGGCAGCTTGCTCGCGAGGACCACCGACGGCGACGAGTACGCGTTGGACGTGACCCAGGTGCAGTGGAGCACGAACAAGAGCAGATACACGGTCATCGTCACGACGGCCGTGGCCTTGGACACGGTCGAGTAGATGCCGATGACGGGCGCCCGCGCAGACCGGAGCGCGCCCGGCATGATGATGGAAGCCGCGCTCTTGATCGGCTCGGCTTGACCCCCGCCATTGCGCTGATCCTCCGGCGTCGATGGTGAGTCCAGCTTCAGGAAGGTGTCGAGGATGGTGGAGACGGCGAGGGCGGCCGCGACGCAGACGATCGGAGTGAGCGTCAGCATCAGGCGGACCATGACGCCAGCGAAGTAGCTCGCGAAGACGGCGTAGATGACGACGAAGACGTGCTCGTCCTTCAGTTCGCGGAAGCAGAGATACACGCCGGCGGGGAAGAGCCAGATCATGAAGTTGAGGTCGAAGAAGAAGGCCGGCCACGCGGTCGGCTGATGTTCCGAGACGGACGCGATGATGGGAATGTGGATCTTGGCGTAGCCGGTGTCGAAGAGGGAGTAGAACCGGCCGCTCCACGGCGCGATGACGCCGGTCGCCGTCAACAGCAACATGAGACCAAAGGAGACGGCAAAGATGGCCAGGACGGAGAAGCGGAGGAGGGTCTGAAACTGCCTACTTGGCATCTGCTGGCGAATAAAGTCGGCGAATCCGACGACCTGCAAGAGGCCAAAGACGCCTGCACGAGACTGGCGTTAGCCCACCGAGCCGAGAGACAGAGGCTGATGGGGCGTCGATCACGGTACTCACCTAGAGCGGCCATGTGCTCGCTACTCCTGATAGGCAAAAAGCCTACGAAGGGAATCTGCATGCTGGCCAACGTGCCTAGGGCATACCACGTCGAGTAGCTGACGTATAGCCTCGGGCTATACCGTCCCATGACCACGAGGACAAATGCGTGGAGCGGGATCAGGTTCGTGATGAAGACATATCCACCCCAGGAGGCCACCATGTAGAAGTAGAACAGCGCCGTCAAGGCTGCCCACAGCGTCGATCCTTCTCTGAGCGACTTGATCCAGAGGTAGAACGTAAAGACCAGCAGGAAGATGGCGATGGCCTCGTTGTCGTAGCTTCCGGCGACGGATCTCGAGATGTAGCCGGGAGTGATGCCCATGAAGGCCGCGGCCAGGAGGCCGGCGGAGGGAGAGGTCGACAGCTCGGACGTCAGGAGATAGGCGGCCAATGCGGTCAGACCCGAGAAGGCCGGCGCCAGGAGCACGCAGATGTTCCGGATGTCAACGGGCAACGAGAGGAGCCGGAGGAGATGGTATATGACGCCGCTGGTGACCATCAAGCCCGGGTAGAGCGTGCCACCGGTGACGCGTCCCAGGGGGTGCCATGTGCGGTCGTCGAACCAATCCCAGAAGTCGTAGAAGCCGTGCTGGACGAGGTACTTGGTCGCTCGAAAGTTGAACCAGGGATCGACTTGGTATCAGGCAGTGTGAGCAGGGGCCGCATAGTCCAGGCGGACTCGGGACTTTGACCTACACTCGTGGATGATGCTCTCGAATCCTGAGGGGGGGGGGGGGGGGGGTGGGGCGTCAGACTTAGAGACCACGAGACTGCGCGCTCGTGCGCGACATGCAACGAGAGTAAGGAAGCCCACTCACGTATCACAGAGAACAGTCGACTTGCGATGGCCGCGCCGGCGATGGTGCTGAGGATGATGATGCGCAGGAGACTGCGTGTGTTCTTGCTGGCGGTGCCATGCAAGAACGGCTGTAGTGGCGTCTGTTCCAGCGCCATTGTGAATGTCCCATGTGACCGGGGATGGCCAATTCGGAGGCAAGGGTCCCGCGGTAAGGACGGACGGAGAGCGTCGGCTCTCGAGACGAGTGAGTTGAGTCGAGTCGAGTGCGTGTTCCGGCCCGAAAGATCTGATGTGGCTTCAAGCTGCGCGGAGCAACGGGCGCCTACCACCGTCCGTAGAGGATCCGGCACCGTACCGGTACCGTACGGCCTGCCGCAAATGCTTCTTGCGCAGGATTTTGAGCCTCAGGCACCGAACAAGCTCCGGAGCTCAGACGGAAGCTCGTGCATCGTCGGTGCGTCGGTCGCTACTCCAGTGCGTGGCGTACAGAACGAATCCCAACAGTCCAGAACACACGTCCCAATGCAGGTGGTCATACGACGGCGGACCCATGCCCTGGCATAGCTCTACGGTACTCGGAGCTGATCCTCACCACCGCCATCATGGCTGCTCCCTCGTTCGATCTGCCGAGGTTGAAGGGCCTGATATCCCAGGATGATCTACCACCGGAGACCCTGCTCACGATTCTGGCAGACCACGAAGCGACCGTCTGTCTGCTCTTCAACGCTGAAGGTGTCGACCGCGCGGGAGCTCCTCTTCTGCAGCTCTACTACTCGGCGCACCTCTTTGCGCTGCTGCTCGTTGACGACCTGTGCGTATAACTTCCGCCCTCCGCGCTACGCCTACGAGCCCGCACTACCCTGGTTCAAGCTTGACGGCCAGCAGTCTGACTCGATTGTGATGGGACAGAAACGAAGCGCGCTTTCTGACCCAGCGCTTTCCTGCGGCCCTGGCAGAGTCGAACGAGATCCTTGCCCGATCGAAAGAACTTCTTCGCGCGGTCTGGTCGCGAAAGTATCCGCTCGTGTATCGAGCCCTCCAGCCCTCAAACTGGCCCGAGGAGATGGTTCCTCTGGTCCACAGATATGAAAGTCTGTCCTACCAGCTCTCTTCGCAGCAGGTCGGCCACTGACATCGTCAAGACCGTTTCCGCACCTCGACCTTCAACCTGCTGAGCAGAGCCTACACGGCAATCAGACCAAGCATGGCCGCGATGTACCTTGGTCTTGTACCCAGCTCACCCGCCGCTGCTCCTCGCCCGACACCAAACGCCTCGTCATCCGACCGGCACATGCAAACAGTGTCACAACCGGACGCGCCCGAGCCAGCGGTCCCGGATGCAGGAGCATCACAACGGCATCAAGGGCAACCACGTCCAGCTTCCTCGACCGCTCCAGACCCATCCCAGGACCAAGAAGTCGAGCTAGTCATCATCCGCGAGGTGACGAAGCGTGGATGGGGCTACGACGCATCACAAAATCTGCTCCTCCCCAAAGTCATCGTGGATTCTCCTCGCTCTGGCGCTGCAGCGTTCCCCTCAGCGTCCCACCTAGGACAACACCAGCCGCGACAGTCGATGGCCGGCGGTAGCGCCGACAGCTTGGGCCCGGCACACGATAGGATGACCAGGTTGGCTGGATTGGTCAGCCTCTTGGGCGATTGATCGATCTGACTTGTTCGAACAATTTCGCCGGTTCGAGGACTTTTTGGAAGGGAAACATTGGACTGCACTTGTCGTTCAGCTTGCCACGATGACATGTTCACGTGGCCTTGCTTTACGCTTTCCTCAACGTCTTCAATCTCGTCCATGTCACCAACCCGCATCCACATGCTTCTCATTCACGTACAGTGATTCTCATCCACTTGCTTTTCAATAAAGCACTTTGTCCCAAGCGACGGAGGGTGGCTTTTTTGCTTGTAGATTGATTTTGTTGCCATGACCCCAGGCCTCCTGCTGTGACCTGACCCATCACTCTGGCCAAATCCACTGCTACAACCAACGTCCCCGCCATGTGTAACCGCTCGTCCTTTCCTGCCGTCGCCGTCGGCAAGGACAAGGTGCTGATGCTTCTAAAGATAGATTATACCAATTAGATAAGACTGTCACACTGACGCACCAATAAACTCATCATGCAATAAACCGATGGTCTGGTAGCCTGACAGCTTGATTGACAGCCTAACAGCCTGATGGTCTGATGGCCAGATACTAGGCAGACCCATAATATCACGACCCAGGCCTACGTAGTCAATTTCGCCTACTAAACCAGACTGAATCTTGGCGCTGCTACTCCGTACAGTACACTGAGCGATAATCATCGCAGATTGTCTTGTCACAGCCGTGATGCCTGTGATATCTGTCATGTTCATCACACCCCTTCCCATGCCAGCCATACCGACTATTCCCCCCCCCCCCCCCCCGGCGCCAAAGGAAGACCACGCCTTCACAGTGTGGCTACCGCAACACCGTTCCCAACACAGCATTACGTACCCCAGCACACATCACACTCACATCCTACTCACAGCACACTAAAACACGGCATCCGGGAACAGGACCCCCGGTACCCACAACTTCTGTACCTGGACTTTACACCAACCCCTTTGTTCGTCCACGGTCACCACCTCCCCGCTTCTGACAGCTCTCTGCTCGATCACGTGGTGTCTGCTCCATATGGTATGGTCCCTGCAGAACTGGATGTGTTCTTTGGTGAGCTCAGCCACTCACCTCTAGCGCCGGAGCACTGGCAGGGGATGGGGAGGAAGGGAGATGCGATGCAGATGATGGGAGACGTACTTCCGTACTGTAGGTGCTGCAAGGACGGTGGCTATCGTACTGTAGTGTACCCGATACGCTCATACCCGTACTGACTCTGGAGTATCAAGACAGTTCATCTGCTCGTATGAAGCATGTTCCCCACGGCGTCTTTCTGGTGCAGCTTTTTGCCTGACTTGGGGTGGAATATCGAAAGGGGACATCGTAAGGACATGATGAGGACGAACGATTACGAGATACATATCGTACATCATTTCGAAATAGGAGTTACCGTGCTCTTGTCTATGTAGTTCGCGGCCAAAAGGGAGTCGGGGTATTCGCTTTCCTTCATCGACCCCAGCCTGCAGTAGAAGATTAGGAACGGGCCTTTCTCCTCCTCGCCGCCGCGGATCCACGACTCCTCGTCTGCTCAGAGAACCCTGCGGGCTGGACTTCTTCTGGCTCTGTTCCACGCCGTGAATGCTAACCAACCTGACCGCCATGTGCAAGTACAGCACGACCTGCGACGAAGTACCGTCCATCTCGTACTCGCCCCCGGGCTGGGTCTAGAGGCGTTGATGTCGACCACCCGTTGACGTCATTTTGCTCCCCTCCGGAGATTCCGATGCCCTGTCGCCGCACCGTCAGCCAGGGTTCGACGCTCGACGAAGATGGCAGCCATCACAGGACGGCAAAGGGAGCAACGCTGGAAACAAGGGGGTACACACCGTTTCAAGCCTATACTTTGACCTGCGGCCAGCCGACGACTTGGTCTCGACTCTTTTCGCCGATCAATGCGATCTCGGCCACGGAAGCGCCGACGTCGCTGAGCGTGCCCTGCGTGCCCTCGATCTGGAGCTTGAGATACCGGCCGCTGAAGATGGGCGCGCCCGAAGAGCTGACGACGGCGAGGTTGGTCGAGTTGCCCGTGTAAGGCCGGATGTCCGAGTCGTCGGTGATGAACGCATCGGAGATCTCAATGTCGCCGAGCGGGATGATGATTGCTTCGCCCTCGAACGAGGACGAGTTCGACATGATCACGTCGCCGGTGATAGGCGGCGCTTGACCCCAGTTGAACTTGAGTCCGACGATGGGCTGCGGCTCGACCGTCGACATGTCGACGATCATCGAGGCCCGCTCCGGCGAGTCAGGGTGCCACAGCGTCGAGATGGCCCCGTCGATTGCCGCCAGCGGGTACTGACCCTGTCGGTACGAGTCGGGCGAACTTGCTGGCAGGCACTGCAGCAGGTTGTCCGGCTCCGTCAGGTTGCTCGCGAACATCCGGTTGTTGACGTAGACCGTCTCGCCCACCATCAGCTCGTGCCGCTCCCGTGGCGGGTCGCCGACCTGGACCGGCATCGCGTTGGAGCCGAAGGTGTCGCGGACGAACTCGTTGGTCGTCTCGACGCGCGTCAGGGTCGTGTGGGTGTAGTTCATGTAGGCCTGTACCGTCGCGCCTCCGTAGTGGAAGGTCCGAATCCTGACGTGCGGTATCTGCGGCGGCAGAGCCGGGTCGATGAAGAGATCGGGTGCGTCGGTGCGCACGCCGAGCCAGCCAAAGGGCCCCACCTGGTTGAAGCCACCGTTTCCGGTGAGGAAGGGCCAGGCCGGATTCGTGCCGCCGTTGACGTAGAAATCGTCAATCTGCTGCTCCGAGAACTGGTACCACGGCGCCCGCGAGTAGGGTTCGAAGCTGTTGAGGGCATAGGTGTAGGCGCTGCAGCCCGACGGCGAGACTTTGTTGGCGATGATGCTGAGGATGCCGTACGTCATGGCTGGTCCGTCGGGGGATTGCTTCCCAGCATACTGTTCAACACGCGCGCGTGAGGTTAGCATCGGCGTCGTGGACGGAAGAGCGAGCTGCTGCCGTCGAGAGGTGCGGCACGGAAAAGGGGAGGAGGGAAGCCTACGTAGTCCAGGTCCGCCAGCGACTGCTCTTCGGTGTAGTTGTTCTTGTAGTTGAGCGGGTACGTGTTGAGCACGACGTTGGCTTGCTTGATGGGCACCGAGTTGTTCATGCCTAGGTATTGGATGGTGATGCCCGAGTCGTCGTACGGGATGCCGATATTCAAGGCCATGTCGTTCCACGTCTCGTTCTCGGCGTAGCCATACAGCTGTCGGAAGTAGTTTCCAAGGGTCAACATCTTGCTGGCGGACGCCAGCGTGAACGCGCCGTTGTTGATGCCGTTGGCATACTCGTCCTTCGTTCGCCGTCGACGTTAGCCAAACAGAATACCTTTGACCCTCGAGGGACGTCGAAAGTCAAGTCTGGGCCGCGGGCGGAGGATCGGCGACGAGTGAGGCTGAGGGGGAGAAAGGGGGACGGGGACGGGGACGGGGACGGGAAAGAGAAGGCGAGAGAGAGAGAGAGAGAGAGAGAGAGAGAGAGAGAGAGAGAGAGAGAGAGAGAGAGGGGTAACATACCGGATCAGTGTGATTCCTGATGCCCCACTGGCCAGTCGACTCGTTGACCTGGAGCAGCTCCGAGTACATGACCGCGACCGCGTCGAAGATGGGCCAGGCCTTTTCGCGCCACCATTCCTCGTCGCCGGTGACGTTGCGCTGCTCGAGCATGGACAGGGCCACGTCGCTGTTGAGATGGTACTGGTAGTTGACGCACGGACCGGTGGCGGTGCAGTTGCCGTAGCGGGCGCTGGTCCAGGGGTAGAGGATGGCACCGTCGCTGTAGCCATTTTCGCGCGCGTTCTCGCGCGCCTGATCGGCCAGCAGGATGCGGTAGTTGGCGACCTGGCGCGCGTACTGCGGGTGCGACAGCGTCAGGCCCGGAGCCATGAAGAGATCGGCGTCCCAGAAGACCATGCCGGCGTACGACTCGCTCGTGAGGCCGCCGACGGTGATGCTATGGTCGGCCAGGCGCTCGCTCCGCGGCGACGACAGCGTCTGCTGCAGCAGGTAGTAGGGCGACATGACGGAGCTGATGTGGAGGTCGATGACGTTCGGGTCGTCGATCAGCTGACCGTCGGCGTCGGCGTAGTCGTCGACCGAGTCGGCCGGCAGTAGCTTCCCCCACGCGGCCTTGTGCTCGTCGAGGAGCTCGTCCCAGCCGCTGCCGAGGGCGTCGCGCGACGCTTCCAGCGCGAGAGCCTTCGGGTCGTCGAAGGCGTCCGACGAGACGACGCCGACGTACTTGTACAGCGTCGCCGGCTGGCCGGCCTTGAGGTTGAGGTCCCAGGTCTGGCCGATGGTGGACTCGCTGTCGGACGGGACCCAGTCGCCGCTCGCTTCGCGGCGCGAGGCGACGTCGATGTCGACGTCGTCGTCGAAGGCGAAGGTCGAAGCGACGGCGCCGGTGACGTCGGCGATGCCGAGCGGGTTGACGGCGGTGTACATGGTCTGACCGTCGTCCTCGAGGCCCTTGGAGTCGAACGTGGTCCGGTCCGCGCTGCGGCCGTCGATGAGGTCCGTCACGGCGACGCGCACGTCGCGGTCGGCCGTGACGACGGCGCGAACGGCGGCGACGTTGGGACGGCTGCGGTGCACGAAGGCGCTGTAGGCCACGTCGACGGTCACGTCGTCGGCGGTCTCGGGCGACCACTTGTACGACCAGGTCGCGAGGCCGTGGCGGGCCGAGAGGGTCGACTGGAAGTCGGACACGCTCGTGTTGGCGACCTCACCGTCGAGCCGGGCCCCGTCGAGTTCGAAGATGATGCCACCCCAGTGGGGCACGCCGCTGATGACGGACTCGTAGCCGTTCTGGAGCAGCCAGCCGAAGTTGGTCCGGGTCGTGTTCGGCTGGGCGTCCCAGAAGAAG
The DNA here is from genome assembly GCA_963422465.1 of Lichina pygmaea. Taxonomy (NCBI): domain Eukaryota; kingdom Fungi; phylum Ascomycota; class Lichinomycetes; order Lichinales; family Lichinaceae; genus Lichina; species Lichina pygmaea. The sequence continues at coordinate 4,785,713 of OY730170.1, forward strand.
GCGATGGTGCAGAAGGTCTTGCGCTCGTTGTCGAGCGGCCAGCCGTTGATGACCGGGAGGCCGTCCGGGTCGGTCTTGTTCTTGACCGTCTCGAAGAAGGGTCCGCCTGAGGCGAAGGCGCAGCCAAAGTAGCCGTTGGCCATGTTGAGCTGCGTCTGGTACTCGCCGGGGATGTACTCGCGCGACTTCAGGGTCCAGTTCTCGTTATCCCAGTCGGTGAAGGCGGACGGGATTCCGTACGGGCCCTCCTCGGCGGCGACGCCGGCGGCGAGGGCCAGCAGGCCCACTGCCGACGCGAACATTCTTCGGGCGGCCATGTGCGCGGACCAATTCCCCGCACTCTGCTCCCTTTGCCTTCCCGACCTTCCTCCGACGGATCGAGCCGAGGCACGACAGGGCTGGCGAGACGAGCAGCTGGAGGGATCGACCAACGTTTGGGACGCTGATCGGAGGGAAGTATGGGGAGGAGATGGTCGAGAATGCCGAGGGGTGGTCGAAAGCCTTTATATCCCACCGGACCAAGCTTGGGCCGTTTCCACGACGCCGGTGGGAAAAATGCCAGGGTGAAGCTTGGACCTCGTCATCGATCCTCCTCCTGCTTCCTCTTCCATTGCGCGCGCCCGTATCTCCGTACCCGCATCCGGGGTACGAAGGACACGGGGAGGTGAGCTGGTGGACTGGGACTGTGATGCTTCTGCGGTCGTCGTCCTAGGTCCAGCTGTCCGCCTCTTGCGCCTGTGCTTCCATCCTTGGCGAAGACGCGCTCGGCTGTTCAACTTTCTAGTCCGCTTCTAGTGTCAATTAATCTGCCCCACGCTGCAGGCACGCGCTTCGGGTGCCGGGTCGGCCAGGAGATGCGGGGATGGAGAGTTCTTGCCTCGGGGCCGTGGCCGATGTCCATACCGTTCTCAAGACACGGCAACGGAGCGCTGGAGCTCTGATTCTCCATCATCAGCGACTCAGACGGACATTCGGCGACGGCCTAGATCGAGCCGCACAACGAGAGCCGGTGGATCCTGGGGGATGAACAGATCCACGGCCTGGCGAAGTGCAGCTGGCGATTGACCCGCAGGTCCCCTCCTGCTTGGCGCTGTCGTTTGGCGGGGAAATAGGCTTATCCAAGAAAAGCAAGATATGGCAGCTGGTGTTTCTTTCCAGAGAGAGAAAGGCGCCAGAGCAAAAGAAGCAATTCAAGAAACAGAGCCCGAGGGAACGAAACAAGACAAGCTCAACCAAGCATGCGCCGAAGAGCTGACGATCCGTTCGTATTGCTCGAGTTGCAGGGAACGAGGCGATGACCCTCCAGGTCCGCAAGCGACATGAGCTGCCCGTCGTCCTCCAACTTACTTGCAGTGCTCCGTGACCATGCGCCGAGCAATGGATACGAGCGCTTGATGGTCGCAGTGTGACCCTGCAAGTACCGCTACTTGAATGTCGCGCAAAGCCAAGCTGGCGGGGAGCAGGGTCCAGGTCGGCGACGGCCAAGCTTCCTGTCTTGGCGATTTCCAATGGCTCCTCTGTCTTCCGCGACTAGGCCGTATTCGTCGAGAGACCGTTGCTCGGAGGTGAAGCTGTATGACGTTGTCAGCGGCTTTCTTGGCCGAGGCGCTAGTCTCGGAAGATTTCAGGTGCGGGGCGTGCGGGGATGCTCGTCGATATCGTGCGTACGGTGGGGATGGTGTCCCAGATCTTCGTCCCATTGCTCCGTCAGGATCTCGTCGGGTGGGGATTCCCTCCAGGAGCCAGGGTAGAGCAAGACGTCATGCATGCCATCCAGCAGACTACACAACGGCCTCGTTGTGTCCGGATCTGGACTTCCGCATGCGATACGGCTACTTTAAAAGTCATGAGCATCTCCTGACCGGTGAGCATACGATAGTCTGACCTGCGTCGTCAGATATATCGTACGTGCGCAGTCTTCTCGAGTCAATAATCGTCGGGACTCTGTCTTGGCCCTCACGTGGGCCTCCAAGACATGGTCTCGTCGTACGGCCTGGAGAGCGACATGGTAATGCCGCACATCGGAGATACTTTACTGGGCGCGTACCGGAAATACCGGCGAGTGTACGGAGCTACGATGGGGAAGCTGCTGAATCAGCAAAATCTCAGCTTCTGCTTGCTTCGGTACTCCACTTGTCGAATTCCGGCTACAAGTGCTGTATACAGTGCCGCGAGCTCGTACGTATGTACCTTATCAGTACCATTGCTTATGTACGAATCGTACCTCCGAAGAGTGTCCCTTCGTAACGTACGAGTAAGACTATTGACCACATGCTGAGTCAGCATATACCTCATAAGTACGCTCCGTACGTATGTACCTATCAGGTGCTTTGCTGATGCGGCTCTATAGCAGACTTTTGCTAATACTGCGCTAGCGTTATTTCTGTCATGCGGGAGTTTGTTGCTTCGTAAACCTCGATGCGTAAAAGGCGTACTACGTGCTCCGTACATCCGTAGTGGTCGGTGCGACGGGGTGCGCACGCCACCCGGTCGAGAAGCAACGCTCACAGTACTTCCGTACTTCCGTACTCCGTAGGCTATTTTCAGCAATCTTGTGATACCGCGACGTGTGTCGGAATCGATGTATTGTAGGGTATTAGCTCTAATAGCCAGGCATCTTTACTTCTACCACTGGGACTCCTTTCAGACTCTCTGGCATGACATGTATGGGCGGAACAGCAACAGGCCTTTGTCCATTGTAGAGACTATCATCACCTCCAAGCGTGGTCTACAGGTCCAGGACTTTCTAGGAGGAAGCTGCTCGGTTTTTTGGTGTTACGTATGGAAGTACGTACGAGTACTGTACGGAATACCCGTGCCATGCGAGGGTATTACCCCCTCCCTCCCGTCCCTTCGGTACGTCCGGGACACCCCTCCACCAGGAGGGGTGTCGGACAGTTCAATGATCACTTTCTTGTCGGGATCAATTGCAATGTCTATAACTCCACAACGCAACGACTAAATAAAGATCTAAGTAGCTCATTTGATTCCTATACTTCTGTACTATCATCTCTGAAGTTATAGACCTCTCTAGATTTTTGTGGTGTTGCTGAGAAGTCATAGTAGTTGTCACTTGAGAATGAAGTATCAACAACATCAATTCCACAACCTCTATAACTCTATAACTGGATAGACAAGTAGTCTTTTTTATGTGCCTATCTGATTCCCCTGCCCTTTTTCTTGTTTGATGTTGATCCTGCTGCTGCCGCATAGCGCTGCCGCATAGTGCAGCCGATCCGGCATGGAGCCGCCCAGTGCCGTCTCTGCTGTCTCCCGTCGACGTTGTCTCCCATCGATCCTGCATGGATCAGCCTCGTGCCTTCTAGAGCCTTCTGTTGCTCTAAGGCAAACATCAGCTTCGTGTCTGCATATAGATGATTAGCTAGTTCCCTCTAATCAATCTAATCAGTCGTGACACTCATCTTCTTCTCCCGCTGCTCGCTGTAGCGTTCACAGTCGAACATTTCTATCATCCCTGAAATTGTAGGCTCCTCCTGATGATACTGTTGCTGGGTAGCTATTGTAGCCTGACCTGTCTAAGGAGTATTCCTTCTTAATCCTCTCATGAGAGAGCTCGCTTCTCTTATATTAGTAAGCTTTTTCTACTCTCAAAGTCGCTGTACTGGGACATCAAATTCCCTGGCTAACTTTGGTACGGTGATACTGTTTTTACAGTCAGAGATGGAATCCACACCTTCTGTGATGTGAGCCTCAGCTTCCTTGTAAAATTTGGCCATGTTGTGGTGGAGTTGTGGTGGTTTAAAATTGGTGACTATCAACAGATTTACTAGCGATCATTGAACCGTCCGAGTCATTGAACTGTCCGACACCCCTCCGCCAGGAGGGGTGTCCCGGACGTACCGAAGGGACGGGAGGGGGGGGGGGGGGTAATACCCCCCCATGGCACGGGTACCTGTTCCTAAGCGCTGCTAAGGTCGCTCTAGCCAGTCGGCTTCAATTGTTGAACATCAGACGATGTTGTTGTAAATTTCTCCATCAATCCACGATAGCAAAGTCAAGAGAGATCTTTGTCAAATACGGTAATCATACGACAACGGATGGAAGTTGGAAGTACTTGCTATTCCTCTAACAGCCTCTGGTGGCATGGTCGATGGCCCCAGACAGGGTGGCAGAACAAGAACCCCACATCCTGTATGGATGAGGGTTATACTGGCGTTTGGAAAAGTTCTTCGCGTGAGCCTATAAGACACCAAAGGGGAACTCAAGACTCAAGACTTTCAGCATCGACATCGCCCCTCTCTGGGCCAGCATGAATAACCACATGTCGGGCTACGTGATCTGAGCCCCGCCAATCACGAACTGGTTTTGAAGGATCCACTACATCCTGGCGTTCCTGGATGTCGCGGTCATCAACGTGGATCTTGATTGATTTGATACGAGATCTTAGGACAGAAGTCTGCCAGCATACCGGAACAATCTACCTGGAATTTCTTACTACCTTTGCGTCATCTAACCACCTACATCGTGTCTAACTACCAAAGATTCTCCTCAAAGTCATGTACTGACCATTCTAGTATGCTTGCAGACTTCTGTCCTCCGACCCCGTACTTCCACTCTTCCAGGAGCAATGTCATCGATCTCAGGACCGAATTTTATCCAAATTTCTCACGCGGATAACAACCCAGATCTTGGAAATACCAAAAGCTTGGCCTCGTTCGGATGTCTAGGCCACTATCCCGGCAGATGATGTCTGTCGACGATGGTGCCGTGACAGTCTGGCCGTCGGTCGGGCGGCTTATATCTTGTTCTGCGTTCGGAACTACTTCCCAAGCAAGATCGACGTTTTGTTTGATGGAGTGGCCTGTCCTATCCTATAACAATGACTCGCCCTCCTCGCTACCAAAGCTGAATCCGGTGCTGTCGTTGTGGCAATAGTAAGGTATATTCGCGAGATGATCACTGGTGGCAGTGGTATTGGCGGGATCAACATCACATACACCACCAGCATTCATACAATCCTGGACAGCATCAAAGGCCAGTTTCTGGAGGCTCGTCTTGGCCCAGTCATCCGTGTCTAGGTCAGTCTGACAGCTTCCATCTTCTGTAACATGTATGCACCTAGCTTTACCCATGTTCTTCATCACCACTCCTGGCTCAGACCTCTGCTTACCCGTCGTATTCGAACATGGACCGTCACGAACCCACGCGCCTAGACGCCACTCGGATCGGTCACGCTGTCACGTGGCCGGGTGCCAGACTGGGCAACACCACCGACTCCTGGCCCGGCCACGAAGAAGCACTTGGACAGCAGGGGTATATGACAAGACTGGGAACCATCTTTGCTAGAGCTCTTGGTTCAGCTTATTGACTTTGACTCGTACTGAGCACCTTTCCAGCACTAGGTGCTTAGTGCATCCACGTAGCTAGACCACGTCACCGTGGATCCTAGCATGGACTTTGCACAGCTAGCCCCCGGTGGTGATGCGTGACCCAGCACCCCTGAGTCAGCACTTGGAGACAGCAGGAGTCTCAGCTAGGTGTCAAATCAGGTAGGAGCTCATAGCTCACAGAGTGGTATCTTTAGCTAGCAAGACTCTCCTTCTGAAAGAACATACTCGATTACATCGTCAATTTCCGTGCTCGCTCAGTCCACCCCGGGGATCTTCAACAATTGGTAGCAACACTCCGCTGATTGGGGCCCCTACAGTTCGTCGAGGTCACCGAGCCCATCGGATTTTCGAGGCCATCGAGCCCACTGAGGCATAAGGGCTACGACGTCCCAGGAAGATCGAGGCTACCGAGCCCACAGCGATCCCAGGCCACCCAACCACAAGGAGTATGACGTCCTAGGAGCCAAGTCACAAGACCCCGACATCCCAAAAAAACACCCAGAAGTACGTTCGAAGAGAACCTCTAGGAGATCCTAGTCTCTCAAGGCCATCAGACGGGACGTTACACCAAAGGCGGAAACGCTGCTCAAAACCCACGCTAGCTTCTCCTTGTCTTGTTATGCCTTCTTGTCATCTTTTACAGTCGAATTCCGACTGGCTATCCATGTTGTCACCGTCGAATACCGCTTGGCAACCTACGGCCACAATCCGTAAAGAGCTACGCCTATCCGCGATCGTAGACCGACGCCAACTAGGCTGTCCATGGAGAGGGTTCCGGGCACTCAGCTAACGAGCTGCAGCACCGGCGGGCAGTACAGTCATGAGTACAGCTGTGGTGGAGTACCACTAGTGGCAGCCTCAACGATGTCGATGGACGAGGACAGCTCCTACAGCCACGGGCACAGCGAAGATGGTTGCTACGAGGGAGAACAGTACGACAAGAGCGATGTTACTGGGCACGGCGACCCTCATGCTGATTACGGTGACTATCAATGCCCCGAGTTCCATCACACATCTAACAATCAGCCGTGGCGACATCCTACTGGACCGGGCAGATGCCATCCTGATAGCTCGGCCTACAGCTACGGCTATTGCTGCGCCTACGAACCTCTACCTTGTCACGGCTACGGATTAATCGTGGAGGCTAGAATGACTGGCCAGCGGGACTATCACGACGCCCCAGCGTAAGGCGGTCCCGAGAGATTCTACTGATCGATCCTATGGAGCTTCAGGAGCTCTTTCGCTACCGCGAGCATCGGCCCTATCACCGCATCGCCCGTCAACCATGGCGGCGCGACGATGTACTGTGACCCCAACCGATTTCGCGGCCGGGACTGATTCTACTGAGCTCCATAAGCTCCTCAGCCATCGACACCACTGGCCCGAACATCGTAACGCCCGCCAAATTGTCATTGCGCGCCGCCGTATTGGAGCCTCGAGCAATCTTGAAAGAATTGTGCCGGGCGTATCACGGAAATTAAACCAACAACGCCTCGGGCTGTTCAGGATCTAAGAGAAGATTGGCAGGCTAGAATACAGACTGGGTCTACCAGAAGGATGAGAAATACACCCCGTGATCTCTATCACGTACTTGGAGCTGGCCAAAGATAATACTTTTCAACGCTCGATGCAGAAACAGCCAGAGATCTCCATTGTAGGTGGCTAGGGGGGAGGCGGAGATAGAGCGCATCACCGCTCACCGGCGGTTTGGCAGAAAGAAGGTGCTGTATTACCGAGTCCGGTGGTTAGGATGGGGGCCCAGAGAACGCCTGGAAGATACATCAGCGCTTGAAGAGTACGAGTCAACACACAGGCTGATCCACCCATGACGGGGATGCCATGAGGTTTTCGGAAGCTGGCAGCTCTTGAACCTGCTCACAGCCGGGATAGCTCCATCCCATCGTACCCGCGGCGATAGCGGCTCGATTCCAGTAGAATATTTCTTCGCTCGTACATTTTATAGATCATCGCCATGTCCATACGTACTCTATCCATCTCGACATCATGTTCCTCATCCTATCCGTGACAGCAACGCAGTATATTTCCATGGACCATCCTCAACCCAATCCGCTCAACCACAATCCAACAGTCGACAGGCAACACAACACACTCAACCACTGAGACAGGACTACATACGTACATACCTACCGTACTGAAAGCCGACGTGCAGGTCAGGGAGAACGAGTGTCTAGATTGGTCTGGCTAACTAAAATCTAGGAGCGGCAACAAAGAAGAAGAAGAAGAAGAAGAAGAAGAAGAGGAAAACTCTGCACACTGTCACGTGCAGGCAACCAATTTAGCCGTTCGCTCAGGGGGAGGCTGATCTCGACACCCCTGCAAATCCTCGGGCAACTCTTCCAGAGAGTCCCCGGTCAACAACGTACCTACCGTACCTACCGTACCTACCGTACGGTACCTAGTACCGTAAGGCCGAACAAACCGCAATAATCCCAGCTCAGCTCAGAAAGCCAAGCGCAATAAAGTACAATCTTTCTTTGGTGTGGACCGAACGGAGGAGATGATAAGTACGTTACCCCCGTGTTTCTTTCCGAGGGAAGAATCACAGGAGAAGCAGAATAACTGACGGTGGCTTGTTGGACCTGACGGTGTGGAGAGAAAGAAGAAGCCTGATCGATCGAGTTCTTTATTTGATACAATAGTTCTAGTCTTTCCTTGAGAGCCAGTGGGAAGGATATTTGCATTTTGCATGCTGGACTGAGTTCGTCAGTGTGGCTCCATGCTTTCCTAGACGCCGTGGAGAGAGATTAAAAAAAAAAAAAGAAAAAAGAAAACCATCCCCCCCCCCCCCCCCCCCCCCAAAAAAAAAACATAAGAAGGACCTCCATGGTTGAGTTCATGCACTCACATGACTAGCCCGATGGCTTTGTGGAATTAGCTTGGTGGCTTGGTAAACAGTGTGGAGAGAGAAGAAAAGAACTCTGGTCGAGTGGGTTCTTGGATGTACTAGTCTGGTGTCCGGACAGGTATCTGGAGAGGTATGTGGACAGGCATCTGGACAGGTATCTGGACTAATGCCTGGACTGATGTGTGCTCTGGTGTCCGGACTGATGTCCGAACAGATGTCTGGTCCGGTGGTGCTGCAAGAGATGCAAGGAGGGCTTGGTCCATCGATAAGATGTAGTGATTTATATAGACTTTTGGTGTCTGTTCCTACTGTACCTCTCCCAGGATTAATGTCGACCTACGGCACTGTTGCGCTTCCCCGTGGCATTACCAGCGTTCAAGCTGATCCCACCGCCACCACCACCCAGTCGATTCACAAGCCGCTTGACGCTCGTCCACTCGTCCGGTCTTGCCGAGTCGCGGCCGCCGAGGGCGGCGCCGACCTCGAAGACGGTGACGGCGCCGCCGAGGCCGCCGACGGCGAGTCTCTTGCCGTCCTGGCCCTCCCAGGCCACGCGGTTGAGGCTGCGGCCGGACAGGTCTCGGCCGGCGGGCTCGCTCGGACGGGCCTTGGCTACGGGCACCTCGGTGTCGACGGTGATGTCCCAGATCTCGACGTGGCCGGCGCCGTCGACGACGGCGAAGACGCCCGGCTTGACCGGCGACCAGGCCGCGTCGTAGACGACGTCGTCGCGGCCAAGGTCGAGCATCGGCCTGACCACCTGGGGGGTCCCGGCCACGGGGACGCCCGACACCGCCGCCGGCGCGCGCACCTGCCACAGCTTGACGCTCCAGTCCAGCGACGACGAGAGCACGAGGTCCTCGAGGTCGATGGGCCCTCGGCCGGGGTGGTACTGCACCGACGTCAGCGGCGCCGCGTGTCCGCGGTAGCTGATGCTCGGATCGACCCCGGCTTTGGCGTTGGCCCGGTCGTACCGGTGGCACGGGTAGATGGCGCCCTCTTCGGTGCCGATGAGGAAGTAGGTCGGATCGCCCCGGGGGAAGGCCATGCACGTCGGGGCCACCGAGTCGATGCGGAGCAGGATGTCGGCCCTGGTCGACGGAGGAGGCGTGAGCTCGAACGACTCCTGCGGCTGGGCGAGCATGTCGATGGCCCATCCGCACACGGTGCCGTCTGTCGAACAGCTGACGATGTTGTGCGCGTTCTGCGTGCCGACAATGTCGACGGCGTAGACCGGGTGCGTGTGTCCGGTCCCGGTCAGCGGACTCTTCTGGACCGGGCTCCACCTCGTGCGCGTGTCCCACAGGAGCACCTCCCCGCTGTACGTGCCCCCGACCATGAGGTTGGGATGGAAGGGCGAGAACTTGGCCACGAGGATGTCGGACTGCGCGTGGAAGACGTATTCCGGGCGGTCGTGCAGGTGGAGATTCCACACCTGCAGGATACCGTCGGGATCATGCGGTGCTGAAGCGTTCGTCGTGTGGGATGACAGGAGCAGCTCGGGGAACTTTGCACAGACCGGTCAGGGACGCCGAAGGCTGTATCATGTCTTCGCACAGAAGTGGAGCCTTACCTTGGGCGAGAAGTCGACGGACGTGATCATCCGCCGCTTGCTCCACCGGCCGTCCCAGAACTGAACGAGCTCTCGTAGTCGACGTCGGCCCTTGACGCCTGTGCCGTCGTAACTGTCGTTGCCACCGCCGCCGCCGCCGTCATCGTCGTCGTCGTCATCGACGATTTGTCCCAGCGCATAGTCAGCCAGGACATCGTAGTCCTCCTCGAGCGCCCGTTCGACGACCTTCGTCGACCGGTCCACAAAATCCAGAAAGCCCTCCGAAGCCGTGATGGCGTTGATCTCGTCGTCGTCGAGCACGCGCCTGGCGCCGTTCTGCTGCAGCAGATCCGCAGAGCTCGCATCCCGCCGGACTTTGGCCTCGTCTCCAATCTCCCGCCGGATCGCCGCTCGAAGCACCTTCTCCGACTCCCGTTCGCGTCGACTGAGTCTCTTGCTGTTCCGTGCCGCGCTTCTCGACGGAGACGCGTCCGTGTCTGACTCGGCCTGCGCGTCTTCCGACCTCCATCGTGGTGGAGACCAGCTCTCGGACGTCTGTACGCCTTTGCTGTATGTCACCGATCGCTTGGGGGCGCTGGGTACGGACTCGTAGATCGTGCGGGGCGCGACGGTCGACAGCGTCTCGGGCACGGCTGGACCCGCCTTGTCTGGAGCAGCTACGCTGACAGGGCCAGCAGGTCCCACCGTCTCAAGGTCGTCCGCGCCGACGATCGAGCCGGGTCTGCTGTCTTTCGCCGATAGGGGTCCGGAGCTGGCGTCGCGAGGACCGGTCGAGCTCGGTCTGCGCGTGTCGACCAAGGTGGAGATGAAGCTGTCCAATTCTCGGCGGGGGTCGGCTCGCGCGGAGCCCGGGGCTGAGGGCTAAGCTCTATGTCGGTTACCACTTAAGCAGGTTCGTGGGCTGCGTCTCTTTACCTCGGAGGTATCGCGACCGCTGCTGCTTTGCCGTTCCCGGGAGAACTCATCGCGCCGCAGCTCTCGCTGGCGCTTCAACTCGGCGAGTCGCGCCTTTTTGGCGACGACCTCGTCCCTGTAATGTTGCATCCTGTCAACGGGGTATACCTGGCGAGCTTCTACCAGAGGACGGTCGGTCTAACGAGGATGTTGAAAGTGAAGCTCTCCCATGCCTTGGCGTCGACAGTTTGCCGGATCGGGAAACTTTCAGGCACGTGATGAGCACGGAAAGCTTTGTACGGTAACTCTCGATCGCGAACTGTAGTCGACATCACCCTCTCAACAATCCATATCTTAGGTCCTATCAGCCAGGCCCGAGCGAAGTTTCCTGCCCTTGACTACCGCACACGACTGCCCTCTCTTGTTAGAGAGACAAGGACATTCCGCGCTGCGGATCGTTCGCCAAGATGTCAGCGGCCGCGGCAGCACCCCAAGGGGTCAATGTACGAGCAAAGCCCCTACTTTCTTGAAGAAAGCCCACCCAACCCCATTGACCAGAGTACCTTGCCCGCGCTTTTTGACGCTCCGTTTCTCACGTGGGCATCTCATATAGGTCTTCCGTTACTTGGCGCTCGCACTCGGCGTCTTCTACGGCGCGTACCATCAGAGGAAGTTGACGACGCGACAACACGCCGAGAAGGTCGACCGCGAGCTAGCCCATCGGGAGAGCTTGATCGAGCGGGCCAAGGTCGAGTACGTCAGGAAGACGGACCCAAGGCAGGCCGATTCTCGGAGCAGCGGTACGGACCATCCTCGGTGTGATCATCGACGCGTCGGCGAAGCTGGAGCTGACTTCGTCCTCTTTTTCTCTTCGGCTCCGGGCGTGCAGTCGTAACAGATCCCGACGATGCGAAATTCGATCTCGAAGCTTACTTGAACGCGAAGGTGGCCGAGACGTCATGACGGGATCTGGCGTTGGTTTAGAGTCTCCCATCTGCATTGCCCTGGATTTGGCTCGAGAGCTCTTTTGTGGGGCGATGGCTTGCGCTTTTCTGCTGGGAGACTCCGGTGGCGACATACACACCCTCCCGGATTCTTTCCTGTATTATAGATACATGCCAAGCAAGAGCGATCGCTCTCTCCTGCCTACGACCGGCCCTGATGCGCCGTGTCCTGTTTGCCTGGAGGCTAGGAGAAGACGGGAGACGCGGCTGCAGGGCACGATTCGACTTGCGTACATGTCAGTGGTGACTCGTCCGCACCCAGGATACTTGCGGCACTAGATTACGGTGATCCAAACCGAAAGATCGTATTGGAAACGGTCGTGTGGTTCGATTGAAACATAACGTCGAACCCGGTGCCATAGGGTCGAAAGCGCCAGATGGAAAATGGCGATGGATCACTCCTATCCCAGCCCCGGTCCGAAAGAAGACGCCCGCAGAGATGGACGCTCACTTGGCGAAATGCAGGTCGTAACCCATCCACTTCCTGGCCTTGACCTGTTCCACCGTCAAGCCAGGATTGCCGTAGGTCAACGGCGCAAAGAAGTACCAGCCGCCGATGACGGCGGTCATGATAACACCGGTAGCAATCCAGGTGGCGAACATGCTTTGTCGACCGAGTCGTTCCCTGATGCTCATCGGTCGTTTGATGCCGGATAGCTCACTTCTCTTCTTATCCTTACCGTCTACAACAGCATCGTCCGCCGAGGGCGAGTCATCGAGCACGATGGGGTCGACGTTGAAGACGAACTCCACCACAGCGCCGGCCACCAAGCACGATGCGAGGTGGGCAGGGAGATAATGATGCAAGAAGAGTTGCCGACCCATGAGATAGAACGGCAGGTAGTGCGCCGCCCAGCAGAGGAAGAAGAAGCCGGTGGAGTTGTATAGTCGGGATCGAGTTCCTGTGGCCCACGCTGGAATTAGAATCGACGTGCCAGAAGCGAGCGACGAGAAACTCTGCATCAGGGGGGAAGGGTGTTGGGGGGGGGGGGGGGGGGAGAGGGAATAGGGCTGGGCTGCTGCCGATGTACGGGTTTCGGGTTCGAAAGTAGATCCACCTACGATGGTCCAAGACGTCCAATCCTCTCCTGAGGGTCAGCTGGTCTGCCCCCACGATGCCCAGGAAGACGGCGAGAATGCTGGCGACGAACCACCAGCCGATGGGGTTCCCGACGAAGTATATCTGCTGCTTCGTGTCGTTCTTCGTCCAGAAGCTGACGCCTCGGAGCAGGACCGGCCACTGGAAGGGCTGACTCGAGTACGGATGGCTGCTGGTCAGGGCGTTGTTGTGGAAGAACATGGCGCGTTGAAGCTCGATGTACTTCCTCAGGAAGGGCAGGCTCTTGACCTTGCGAGGCTCCTTGTGCAGACGCTCGTCGTCAGGGGCGATGGAGTGTATGTCCTCGACGAACCAGATGTTGCTGGACTGCGCAACGTTCTTGTTGCCGTTGATCTCCTGCTGCTTGTATCCCCAGTCCGGAAGAGGGGTGGTGTGGGTCCACATCGCGACCCTGGACGGACGATGGATCAGCTTCATGTGGCTGGACACGGTCGAGAAGACCTGGTCCTTCTTGCCGTGTTCGATCTTGATCTCGAACAGCGTGTTGTTGGCTTTGGGGCCGTTCGCGTTTTCCATCGACGTGGTGGTGAACTCTTGGTTGGTCGGATAGTAGGGCGAGGCAACGTCGTGCGAGAGGAGGATCGTGTTGGTCACGATGTGTCGAAGCCTGACGACGTTGTTGTTGCGGACTCGATGCCCGTGGCGCTTGTCGTCAGGGAACGGCTTCTCGGGCAGGATCTGCCACAGGTTGTTGGTGTCGTTGTGCGGATACCCCGTCACCTGCTGGCCTGCGGCACGTCACGTGAGCATCAGAGGGGTTCGGCGACCGGTCGCGACGCACGATCACTTCGTACCTTGGCTCGAGATCCGCCCGTCGTCATATCGAAGCGGGTATTTATCCGCATGGCTGTGCAGGAAGGTCTTCGTATCCTTGTGCCTGAAGGTGACCGTGTCGTAGTAGTTGATCTCGATGGACTTCATCGACATGACGTTGTCGCTCAAGGTCTGCTGGAAGTCCGGGGTCATGAAGTCGTCGCCGGGGCCAGACCGGGTCAAGACGGCAAAATGCACCTGGAACCAGAAGAGATAGAACATGAACGGGACGACGATGAGGCCAAGGACGCGAGCGGCAAAGTGCTTGGTGAACTCGACCAAGGTCAGCGCTCCGCGCCGCCGGTTGATGTCGAGAAGACCCCAGAGGTCGATGGCAACGGCCGAGCCGATGGTGAAGAAGGTGAAGACGCCAACCATCTTGGTCGAGATGACGCAGCTCAGAGAGACACCGGTCAAGAGCAGCCACTTCCACCACTTCCGACCGAACGGAGCGTGCCGCAGCTTGTAGAAGCGGATGTACGACAGAATGCTGAGGGCCATGGCGAACACCAGCGCCGCATCGAGCAGCATCAACCTCGTCTGGCCGATGTGCGCGTTGTCGAAGAGAATCAGCCCCGCGGCGAGGAGTGTGGCGGGAAGAGAGAAGTCCGACTCCCACATGATCAAGAACGCGGTCGATACCGTCAGCGCTCCGAGCATGGCCGGCATGGCCCGAAAGGCGACATAAGGGACCTTGTTGTCGATGTACGAATCGCCGATGCTATCGAACAGGAAATGGCCGTCGTAGCCAACGAACCAGCCCATGAGCGCGAAGAGCAATTTTCCCAGGGGCGGGTGCACATCGAAGAAGTAAGTCCTCCGTAGATACTGGGCGCATCGTGCGTATTAGTACGCCGGCGTGACCGAAGAGAATCCGAGGGTCGTCGCAGCAGTAGCAGGAGCGAGACTCCGTTGGCAATGCAGCAGCGCCGTCTTCGTTGCAGACCCTCGATTGCACCGTTCGGGGAGTACGTACATATGAAGCGAACTAAGCAGCGCAAGCACCGTTAGCAAAGGTCCAAACGTCGCACATCCAGCCTCGGACAGCCTCGACAGTGGGAAGCGCACCTTTCCAAAATGGACCTCGTCGAAGACCACCTGATTAGGGTGGCCTAGGCCGTAGAATCTCGTGGCGAAGGCCAAGGCCGTGACGATGACGAACGCAATCTGATAGCTCCATTGGGAGTCGCCAGCAGCCTTTGGGCCTCCCACTGACAGGGGTCTGTTGTCATTGTCGACCTGGCCCTTTGCGGCGACCTTTGATGTGGACCTCTTTGCCGGCGTCGAGGCACGCTGCCTCACGGAAGAGGTGACGGATGAAAACATGTCTCGGGGGGGGGATAGTAGGTAGTAAAGACCGACGGTAGCCAGTGAGAGACGCACCGACAAGGGAGGAGGTGGACGACGGGGAAAGGCAGAGCACGGCCAAGCTCTTATGGACAAGTGTCCATCGTGGATCGAGCTCTGGTAAGGGAACTTTTAAGGAGTGTCCTCAACTCGCAGTGTCGCGGGCTGATCAACGGCCACGTACATACGTACACCGTAAGGGTCAAAGCTCCTTTTCCGACTTTTCTTCCACACCACCCGAATGGAATGTTCAAAAAAGCTGCCGAGTCAGACGTCGAACGCAGTACGAGTACGTATAGGTACGTACTACTCGTACGCCAGTCGAGGGTGTATTAGTAAGCATTCAACGTGTGTGAAAGGCTATAAGTACTTGTGTAAAACAGCGGGAGGTACGGATAGTCTTGATAGGATGACTGTACGTATGTACATATGTACGAGTGCAGTACGTACCTGTACCAATGTACGTACGAGAACGTTACGTACATACGTACGTACGGCGCAGGGCTTGACAGGCACACGTGGCACGACAGGTCACAGAGAGAGTCCAATCGCGACGGACGGTGTCGTCCTTGAGAAGGCCATGACGCCAAGTTCTCAAATTGGATATGACGTCGGTGCCGATGGCGGGCGTCGTCGAAGATAGTCAATATCTTTGGTTTTCTCTAGTGTGTGCGTCGGCTCTCTCGAGTGGTCGACTGAGGACCTGCGGGGTCACTACCACCATCTTTTTGTGGCACCGTGACCGACCTTGCAGCGGCTGGCTCTCGCGCAACGGAGATCTATCCTGTTCGGCTGTGTTTTGTTTCGAGGCGACGCTGCAGAACCGTCCGTTGTGAGGGGCCTTCTTCTCTAACCGATGTCCGGTCGGTCGAGAGATGGAGACATCTTCGCGGTCCCTACGTGATGAAGGCTACCGCTTGATCCACTCGGAGAGGGTGCAACCAAAGTCTCTTCACGGTGACGAGGATTGCTTCTCGACCGGGCCGTAAAAGTGTCTCCGCGTTCTCTACTGCCCGTTCCGCTGTGTCGATCGGGCGTCATGCTTCCATCTTGCAAACTATCCCTGGCCGTGACATCTCTTCTCGCGGCAAACCTGACAAGTTCTGCAATGCTACCCGCGGCAGACCGACGGAGCGGATGAATATCTCCATCCCCTCGGGATTCACGCCCGAGCAAGCCGAAGAGTCAAGAACGACTTCCGTCACGCGATGGCGCTTGCGGGCGACGCTCGGAACATTGTCGAGCTTCCGCCAGGAGACACCATCAAGTACTCCAACGAAGATGACAGACGCTCCGCTCGCCTTCTTCCATCCCTCCCGTGAATAAGAAGTCGCGAAGACAGCATTGGGATGGCGGACGATTCTACACACCAAGAGGGCCGAGGGCTATCCTGACGATACCATCGATAGCCTAACCACCATCTAGCCGCTCCAGCTCTTCTCTCACCACGTTCCCGAAGTCGCGTGAGCCGATACCGAGCGTAGATGCCCGAGAGTGCAGTGCGCGTAAAGTCTGCTCGATGTGGTCCTTGAAGGCTTTTTGTGTTGCCGTAGTGTCGGTGCTGTCTGCCCATGTCTTCGAGGTGATAGAAATTGCCTCGTCTGTCGAGGTAGGCTGGTCGAGTCGAGCGGCGGCGCTTGAAGAGGCATGGCATGAGAGATCTCCAGGCGCCCTGTGAGGTTCGACAGAGGTGCTCGCCCTTTGACCTCTGTGTCTTTCATCTTCGTCAGGAAGACTAGATTGGCCATCTGGCTGAAACGAGCCGGGATCGTCAAGTGCTGGCTGCACCTCTCCATACTGAGCATAAAAAGCGTCTTCCGACAACGGCTGTCCATCGGCAGCACTACTTCCGCGTGCTGCAGGACCAGAGGGACTCTCGCAGGGAGATGTTTTCTCGAGTTCTGACCGGTACTGGTCCCAATAACCATCATCTGCGTCAGGTGTGGTGGCTGGAGCCGCTGCGGGAGCTTGCTCGGCCATTGCTATCGACGGATACCAATCTGCGTCATCTGCGCGGACTGGACGACCGACGCTTAAACTATTGAGCCTCCAAGCACCAGCTTGGTCCTCACCACCGGAGCACCGGTGGTAGATGGTCTTCAGGCAGGGCTCTTCAAGCTGTATCCTTGCTTGAAGCGTATCGCGGTCCCGCCTTCGAAAGGCGACCGCACCTTCGAGCTGGAACTCGACCTCGCCAGAGACTGGGTGGGGCTCTAGGGACGATTCTCTCACCGCCGATGAGAGCTGCTGGCCCTCCACATCGTCCCAGCTCAGCAGCGGCAGCCACGATCCGGCTTCACCGTCACCCTCGGACAGTAGCTGCACCCGCTGAGATAGGACTGGGGTCAGCAAAGGCAGCAGCGCTGGCGGTGGTCGTGACGACACCGCTGCCGTCACGAGACATGCCAAAAGCGGTGGTATGAGACCTGGCAGATCTGGCTCGGTGACTGGTGAACTCATGATGATTGACGTCGGCACGCTTGGTGATTACGAGTAGCGTCAAGATGCCGAGCCTCTCACCAAAGTCATACGAGTACCCGTGCCATGAGGGGGTACCGGTAATACCCCCCCATAGCACGGGTATATGTATACGTAGTACCGTACGGAAGTACATACGTACAGTAGGATAAGTCGGTGGCTCAGTGATTTAATACGGTCGCTCAATTCACAGGAAACCCTGAATGAGGGCTAGGATTCATGTGATTAGTCGCTCGTCCACGCCACCGGTGTTCCGAATTTGAGGCATCACCACATTGAGATAGCTGCTAGTTCTTGTGGTGCCCTTGACAGACAGCGTCTGGTGAAGCTCACCAGCCACGAGAAGCCAATGCCCCCGGGCTCCGACGGAATGCCAACTCGATCTGAAATCAGCCTCCAAAGTGCACGATTAGGCTCATGCCGATATTGAAAGCTGACAAAAGAGCGCAACTCTCTTGTCAGGTAGCCTTCCTTGGTATATGTACACAGGTACACGTAGTGCGTTTGACAGATATCATGTGTCGGTGCCCTTTCCTTCTGGCATCCACAAAGTCTCACTCTCACTCGCCACCTCTTCGATGGTCTTTCCATAACAGAAGGGGTACAGACCACCCCGATGGTACCGAGCGTGTTTGTCCCGAAGCTGTGGGGAGAGAAGAATCCTGGCCAGCTGCCGCTCTGTTCTGTGAGCGTGCTGATTTCGCTCGCCAATGTACTAAGATGAAAACCATTCTGTTATTAGCTAACCTTGATTATGTATCTCTTGAGTGGAAGTGACAATAACATACCACCGGCAAATCTTGCAACGTCGTGTGATACTTGGGAGGGAGTCCGACTTTCTGGCTCCAGCCGTCTTTAGTAAAGCACTTTGTTGCCTGCACCAGGCGGCTGGTGGAGTGGCCTGCGTCGTTGCTCTCGGTCCCGTCGTTACTAGACAGGGTGATCTTGTGTTTCAAACACAACGTTCCGGCGAAATCAACGACAAGGTTGCCCACTAGAAGTGGAAGCTGCACTTTGAGAATTGCACTGGTTGTGGTCTGAACATCTTGTTGTTCTCTACTATGAGTCACCTGGACATCTTATAGTTTTCTGCTGCGGCTTACCTGTACTTGCTGCGGCTCTTTTTGATAGGTTGCCTTTATTTCCTCTAGGACATCTTGTAGGATCTTGTAGCTTATCAGTCTTGATGTAGTATTTTTCGATTTGATTCTTACACTGATTTGGCTGTTACCGTAAGCCACACAGCACTTCTCAAGGGATTCTGACTTGTAGACCTGTGACTTGGGACCCCACGTCACGCGGAGTCGTACAAAGTAGGCTACGAGGTTACGTACGTCGGCACGACCCAAACAACTACCCGTGCCAAGGGGAGGCACTCCATACCCCCCTCCTGCACCTTCGGTGCAGTCGGAACACCCCTCCTCCCGGAGGGGTGTCGATCACTTGTCCGATACAATCAGCTGTCCGATACATTTTCATGATACATTCAACTGCAATGTCTATAACTCCACAACAGAGCGACTAAACAGAAAAGTAAGTGGCTTATTGGATTCCTCTACCTGTCTACTACAATCCCTGAAGTTATAGACTTCTCTAGATTTCTGTGGCGTTAGTGAGATGTTACAGCAGTTGTTATTCAAAACCAAGCTCTCAACAACATCAACCTTATAATGTCTATAACTTCACAATCAGATGGGCAAACAGCAATTTTTATGTGCTTATCTGATTCTCCTACTTTCTTTCCATCATCTCTGAGGTTGTAAGTCTGTCCTGATTTTGCTGGCGTTGTTGAGTAGCTGCTCTAGCTACTAAAACCATGTTAGCTACCGGTACCATAGAAGCTTGAGTCACTCGCTTCACTTCTCTCAGATATGTGTGATTTTCATCACTCTTTCTTGTTTTCTACATCATCTACTATCATGGCTCAAGCAGAGACCTAAAACTTCAGAGATTATAGTCCAGAAGCAGGTGAATCAAATAAGCCACTTACTTTTCTGTTTAGTCGCTCTGTTGTGGAGTTATAGACATTGCGGTTGAATCTATCATGAAAATGTATCAGACAGCTGATTGTATTGGACAAGTGATCAACACCCCTCCGGGAGGAGGGGTGTTCTGACTGTACCGAAGGTGCAGGAGGAGGGGGGTATGGAGTGCCTCCCCTTGGCACGGGTACTATGTCTGTACTTCTGTACTCGCGATAGATAAGTGCGGCTGCACCCGCCTGCCTAGTCGGTCGCACCCCTGACTAAGCGTCCGGTCGGGCTACTGTACTCGTACACTTTGTGGTTTGTAATGTACTTACGGAAGTGCGTACGTACGTACGAAGTACTGCTGTACCCCCCTCTTACGAGTGCCCCCCTCGGTACGTATGTACATACGTACAAAAGCCAAGGTGTTCCTTCAAGTGAACTGAGTCAAGGATGTCATGACTCTTGACAGCACCACACAGTAAGTGTTCCTAGGCCAGAGTTTTTCCTGAGCTACAGCTGATGGTCAACTATACAGAAATATGATGGAATCTTGATTTTGATCCTTCAAGTGACTTTTCTTGAGGGGTAGAGACCCCTGTGGCCGTCCGACCCGTGTGGGTCACGGGGCTGATAGCTCAAAAGTCTGGAAGTACTTACCTCTTGGCGGGTCTGCCGCTGTCTTGAAAGTACCCGCTGTAAGAAGTGGGCACCGAAGTAAGAAATTTGGCGGTAATTGTCTGTTATTGACTCCAACCTTCATACCTCGTTCATACGGACGACTCTGTCACGTACGTACTTCGTACAGCTTGACCTTCGCGGTTGACGCATCAAGACGCAGGCCCCGAGCCGCCATCAGGACCCCGGAACCAGCTCGCGCGGCAGCAGAGGGCATGCAGAGACGCGCATGGCATCGGTCGCCGGTTCGATGCAGACAGTAGTCGTTCTGGAAGTGGAGGACATCTGATCGCCAGCCCGAGCTGTGGCGGGCCCTCTTTTGGATAGGCATGGACCCTATGTCGTCTGCCGTCGTCTGACCCAAGCAACTGAACAGTCGGCACGATGGGCTTCATCGGCGTGTACACCGCGCTCTACGACTATCTGGCCCAGAGCGACCAGGAGCTGTCGTTGCAGGAGGGAGATCTGCTCTATGTGTTGGAGAAGAGCACCGAAGACGAATGGTGGAAGGCCAAGCGGAAGACGCCAGGCGAGGACGGCGAGGAGCCCGTCGGCTTGGTGCCGAGCAACTACGTCCAGGAGGTGGGTGCTCCGTTCGTCGAGTGGCGTCTTTCGAGCTAGAGCAGCAGCTAGAACAGGGGCGTCCTGAACGACTGCCATCTGTTTGAGGCGACCGGGCTGACACTACTTCTCGCCCCAGACCGAACCAGTCAGCCACGCAAGAGCGCTTTACGACTATACTCGACAGACGGACGAGGAGATATCCTTGACTGAGGATGCGGCGTTGACCGTCTACGACACTACGGACCCCGACTGGGCACTTGTTGGTCTAGACGGCGAATACGGGTTCGCTCCGGCAAACTACATCGAGCTTCGCGAAGCCCCGTCCGGACCATCCTCGCAGAGGGAGCCGACTCCAAGAGTCGTTGAATCGAGCAAAGAGGCCGAATCTCGAGCCAAGCCTACCTCGGCTTCGTCGCCGGCCGGTTCTGTGCAGAGCCCTGCGGCAACCCTAGCTGGGATTCTCAACCGCGACCCACCGGCGGTCGCTCGTCCGCAGTCTCCTTCGCCATCGTCGCCTTCGCCTGACCTACCGGCGCGGCGGCCGACCTACACGCCTGAAGCGTCAGATGACGACGACGCACCGACGCCAAAGGCGCCGCCGGTGCTTCCCACGCGACCGGCCTCGCAGAGTGTGTCGTCGGCCAGAGCGACGGCGGGTAGGGGCTCGGTCGAGCCGCCTCGCGTGCGCGCCTCTCCGCCGTTCCACAGAGCAATCCTGCAAGATGCCTCCGACGACGCGCTCCGGTCTCCCGGGGGGTTTCACCTCTACAACGTCAGCGAGATGGTGTCGGCCATGGGCAAGCGGAAGAAGATGCCGACTACGCTGGGGCTGAACACCGCCACCGGCACCATCATGATCGCGCCCGAGAAGAGCCGGGACGGCCCGCAGCAGGAATGGACCGCCGAAAGACTGACGCACTACTCCATCGAGGGGAAGCACGTCTTCCTCGACCTCGTTCGACCGAGCAGGAGCGTCGACTTCCACGCCGGCGCCAAGGACACGGCCGAGGAGATCGTCTCGGCCCTCGGCGAGATCGCCGGGGCGGCCAAGGCCGAGGGTCTACGGGAGGTGCTGGCGGCAGGCTCATCCGCCGCGAACGGCCGGCGCAGAGGCCAGGTGCTGTACGACTTTGTCGCTCAGGGGGACGACGAGGTGACGGTCGGCGTCGGGGACGAAGTCGTCATCCTCGACGACACCAAGAGCGAGGAATGGTGGATGGTGAAGCGCGTCAAGGACGGCAAGGAGGGCGTCATGCCCAGCAGCTACGCCGAACTTGCACGCACGTCCACGCCGAGGGCGAATCCGATCGATGCCGCTCGATCGGTCGCGGAACGGAATCGGCTCGAAGAGGAGCGATTGACCAAGCAGGCGGTCAAGGCCGGCAACGCCCGGCAGAGGAGCAGCTCTCAGAGACCGGACGTGGGCCTGGGTGTCGCGTTGCCTCAGCGTGGTAGCAGCCTCATGAGCAAGACCGCCGGCGGCAGAGACGCCCAAGGCTCGCAGCGTCACAAGGGCGAGAACAGGTCCGGATCGAAGTCGGGCGGCGGCTCTCGACCGAGTAAGTGGACCGACGGGCCACCCTCGTCACCATCTCGGAAGGGGCTAACGAAGGACCGTCAGAACCGGAGTCGTCGAAGATACGGACCTGGACGGATCGGTCCGGCTCGTTCAAGGTCGAGGCCGAGTTCATCGGCTGCACGGACGGTAAGATCCACCTTCACAAGCTGAACGGCGTCAAGATCGCGGTGCCGGTGGCGAAGATGGCGACTCGAGACCTCGAGTTCGTCGAGCGCATCACCGGCCTGTCGTTGGACGAGGACAAGCCGCTCTCCGAGATCAAGCGCCGGTCGCGCAGCGTCACCGCCCAGGACCTGGCCAAGGCAGCGCCCGGTCGCAGACCGAACAAGGACGAGTACGACTGGTTCGACTTCTTCCTGAAGTGCGGCGTCAACCCTCAGCTGTGCGAGCGCTACTCGTCGAGTTTCCTCAAGGATTCCATGGACGAGACCGTCCTCCCCGACATCACCTCCGCCGTGCTCAGGACGCTCGGGCTCAAGGAGGGCGACATCCTCAAGGTCATGAAGCATCTCGACGGTCAGTACGGCCGCGCCGGGACCGGCAAGGCGAAGAGGAACGTCAGCTTCGGCGATGCCGAAGCGATGCGGAACGGCGAAGGCGGCGTCGCGTCACCCTCGAGCGATGGCGGGGGGCTGTTCTCCGGTCCGGGTGGCACGCTCCGGAACAACACGAGGAAGGGCCGTCCGGCACCGCCGATGCAGACCAAGGACGTTGTGGATTCGAAGGTGTTCGAGCAGGCTGGAGGCGCCGACTTGCGGAAGGTTCCAGCCTCTCCGTCCGAGCCGGCGCTCTCTCCGACGTCTTCCGCACCCCCGCCGGCGAGGAGAGACGTAGGCGGTGACGGTCGCGGCGGCTTCGACGACGATGCTTGGAGGGTCAAGCCGACCAAGGAGCAGCGGTCCGCATCGCTCGCGGGCCCCGGCGCCACCGGTCAACCGAGCACGACCCAGGCATCGCCGGCGCAGCAGCAGCAGCAGCAGCAGCAGCAGCAGCAGCAGCAGCAGCAGCAGCAGCCTCAGCAGCCTCAGCAGCCTGGTTTGACAGGGTCGATGAAGGAGCTGTCTCTGCTATCGGCTCCCCTGCAGCCCGCTGTCGCCCAGAGCGCAAGCAGCAGCAGCATCTCACCACCTCCTGCGCCGGCCCAGTCTATCCAGCCCACGAACGTTGCAGCGTCCCCCCAACCGTCGCAGTCAACGACGTCGGCGCCAGCTCAGCACGGTGGCGGTCTGCCAGGCCAGATGCCCCCTGGGCAGCCCAACCCACCGTTCCCCTCCTTTGCGCCCATGCCCCAGCAGAATCTGGGTCTCCAGCCCACGGCGGTCGCACAGCAACAGACTTCGAGCGGCATCCCTCCAAGGCTTCGGCCGCAACCTCCAGCCCAGCCGGCTCAGAGCACGGGAGCCTTTGCGATTCCGCCTCCGCCAAGGCCTCTATCGGCACCGCAGAAAAACCTTCAGCCGGGCGGCTTTGCGGCCCCGCCGCTGCAGCCTCAACTGACGGGTATCCAGACCGTCGGAGGTGGCTTCCAGCCGAGACCGTTCGGGGGCGTGCCCCCTGCGAATCTCAACAACTTCGCTCAGCCCGGGCTGCAGCAACAACAAACACCACAGTTTCAGCTTTCTAACCAACCTACGAATGGCCAGATGCCATCGCTGGCCGGTCCAGGCACGTTGACATCGAGCCTCGGAACTCAGCCTACGGGGATGCAGCCAATGCTGAGCGGTCGCCCTGGCTTTCAACAGTCCCAGCCGTTGCCGAACGGAGCCGTCGCCGGATACTCCATGTCCTTCGCCCAGCCGACGGGTGGTCCTCCGGCTCACGCCGCTCAACACACGGGATTTCAATATGGGCTTCAAGCCGGTCCTTTGCATCAACAACAACAGCAACAGCAACAGCAACAGCTGGCCACACCACAGTCCCAGCCACAGCCGCCTGTACTGCCTGGAAGCATCAACTCGTTCCTGCCGCCGCCGCTCCAGCCTCGGCCGACTGGGATGGTCGGCGCGACACCCGCTCTCGGCCAACCGTTTCCTCCGGCCCCGCCCATCCCCCAGCAACCCACCATCGCTCCCCTACAATCCCAGAAGACCGGATCCGCACCTACAATTCGATTCGGCGTCGCTCCCGAAGCCAAGCAGCTGGTGCCACAGCCGACGGGACGCAGAGCAAATCTTTCGCAAGCCAGTAAGTCGGATCGCAGGATGACACGCACGCGAGCCATCCGTCGGGGAGAAATGCGATGCTGACAGCTGTGACAGCGCCCCAAAACCCATTTGGCTTCTAGGTTCATTCGTGTGCAGCGGCAGCAGCGCTCTCATCATCTGTTCCATCCCTCAACTCGCGCAGCCCATCTGTCTCGATGGCAATTCCAGCTGCCCACGTACAGTACACATCTTTCTCATGCCGTGAGCAGCATCAATCACCCAACCATAGGGCGGTCGCGGTTTTCGATTTCTAAAATCGAGGTCGATCTTTGAGTCACCTGTTGTTTCTCCCACCGTGAGCCACGTACCTCGTACCTTACTGTCCTGCTCTTCTTCCAGCGCTTTCGTCCTTTTCTTGCTGATTCAGATCACATACGTCCGATAAGTCAGTCTGCGACTTATTCTGCGGATTCCAGATCTCTCGATTTGGTCCATCCATTACTGTCCGATTTACTTATTGCTGCTGCTGCTGCCGGGATTTGGCTGCTATGCTTCTAATCCAGCCGAGATGAAGCCGCGACAGCTTATCAAGCACGCCGTCAAAGTCACATGACAGCCGTTGGGGCTTATCTCATCTGGCCATGTGTAACGTACTGTACGGAGTACTTCGCACGGAGTACGTACGTATACGTACGTATGGGCCCAGATCCGTCCCGCTGGAAGCCCACTGCTGACTAACGCGCAGATGAGTAATCTTATCCCGCTAAGGCCGTTGCTGGCCGTGCACAGGTGATTATCAATTGAGTTCCTCATCACCGGCGCGGTCAAGCAACGGCGCGCCGAGGACGATGAGCCCGAACCTTCCAGCCCCTTCCCGCAGCCGTAGCTCGTTCCCCGTCACGATCCCTCTTCAGGGACCAGGCTGGCTGCGGCGACGACTATAAATACCGGGCCATCGAGCCGCCGACATGGATCTGGTTGTCGTCGATCTCTTGTGCTGTCAATCGCTGCAGCATCGTTACAACAGTCTACTATCTCGAGAGCGAAATATCGAGAGTGAACGTCGAGTTCGTTGATCGACACTACTTCAGAGTCCTCGACATCGGCCTTCTCGGGACACGATCGCCCACCGTCGTCTCGCTCAGCCTACAGGTCCATCGAGACTCTTCGTACTCCGCCGCTGTTCTCGAGAGCGACTTCGCTTGCCGCCACAATGTCGGTCCCACGCACCATCCGGCTGGCCTTTCTCGCGACGGAGCAGTCCGAGGGCGTCGGGGCGCGGGTGCGCCGGTCAATCGGGACGTCACGGTTGAGACACCTCTCGCCCTTCCTGATGCTCGACCACTTCTCCGTCTCCCCTGGCGCCGGCTTCCCGGATCACCCTCATCGTGGCCAGGAAACCATCACCTACATGCTGAAGGGCGCCTTCGACCACGAAGACTTTGCCGGCAACAAGGGCACGATCGAAACGGGCGACCTCCAGTTCATGACGGCGGGACGGGGCATCATGCACGCCGAGATGCCGCGGCAGAACGGCGACGGAAGCCCGAACGTCGGGCTGCAGCTCTGGGTCGACCTCCCCGAGAAGCTCAAGACGGTCGATCCGCGCTACCGCGATCTCAAAGCCACCGAGATCCCTACGGCCGACTCTGACGGCGGAAAGGTCCACGTCAAGGTCATCTCGGGCCAGTCGTACGGCGTCGACAGCGTCCGCGACCTCGCCTACACGCCCGTCTGGATCTTGGACTTTGCGGTCGGGCCTGGCGGCAAAGTGCAGCAACGGCTCCCGGAAGGCTGGAACGCCTTTGTCTACACCCTGTCCGGCACGGTCACCTTTGGCAGCGGCAAAGACGCCACCGGCGTGGACGCCTATCACAACGTCGTGTTCGAGCAGAACGGGGATGTCGTGACCGCAGAAGTCAGCGATGACGCAACGGAGGACGGCCATTTCGGTAAGTCGACCTCCCGCCGATCCCTTGACATTTCTGCTTCAAGTCAATCTGCTGCTCTGGAAGGCACCGTGCCCTAACGCGACCGAATCATCTGCTACAGTCCTGATCGCCGGTCAACCGCTCGATCAAAAAGTGGTCCAGTACGGCCCATTCGTGTTGAGCTCGCAGGAAGACGTCTACCAGGCCATGGTCGACTTCCAAAGTCACTCCAACGGCTTTGAACGCGCCGCCGGCTGGCGCAGCGAGATTGGAAAATCCATGGCGCGCTAGGCGTCGAAGAACGGAGATGCGCCGTGGAGTGAGGAGTTGAGGCGTCTGCTCAAGCAAAGTCCGACGGTGACTGTCGAGGGCTCGAGGAGGACGCTCGCAGGGTAACCGAGCTTCTCGCCCTGGACAGTCAGTCCGATCCATCTTTGCCGCGTGAGTGGGAAGTAAGATTCGCCAGCAAAGAATCGGATCTCTTGGGTGGATCCGATGATACGATGGACGATAAATCGTGCCGCAATGACGATACTCCTCGCCCTATCCGTTCTGCAGTGGCTTGGCCAACCCGTCATTTGACCTTATACGTACATAGATGGAGGCAGACTACCGTGCAGCAGGACAGTTCCATCATCGTCGCCATCCTCAATGTCGAGACATGTACGTAACGTACGCAGTATAAGAGCTACAGTATGCGTACGGATGCTGTATGTAGCCATCGTCTGTGCTGCCTAGAGCTCCAGCACTCTCACAGGTGTACGAGTACCTGTTGGCAAAAGAGGGCGTAAGATGTACCGATGACAACAGCCATCAATCATGCATAAGACTCGATCACTACATACGTACCGCAGGTTGAAATTTCTACAGTCCTTGAACTTGAAAGTCAAGCTTTCTTGATCGTTGCTCGGTTTTCGACCGCTCCAAGCAGAGAGTCACGTGACACCCACGCTCATCAAGGCCTGCGTACAGACGTAAGTACCCTAATCGATCACATGACGCTCAGTATCACCCAACGCTTGTTGAAGTTGGGCGATCTGCAACGTCATACCACGTGACACCCAGAAAGACGCTAACCCTAGATTGGAAGGACAAAGGAAGATTTTTCATTGTAGACGAATGTGTTAGTACATCCTATTGAATATAAGATCCTATTGTCTTCGAGGTGCCTCGTCATTCTGAAGTGTCACCGACACTGATTATCCCAACAGGTTATGAGCCCGGGAATCCCACTGACGAGGTTGAATCAACTGTGAAGAAGTCGAAGAAGAAGAGGAGAAGAAGAGCCTAGAGGAAAAGGCTGCAAAGAAGGGCCTAGAGGAAAAGGCCGTAAGGAAGGGCTAGCCATGATGTTAGCAGAAGGCAAGCCAATAGGATGGAAGACAAGAAGGAACAGGGCAGGAAGGTCCTGCTCCGGGGCCCAGAGAACTATGAAGACTGGGCACAAGTTATCAGGATGTGGCTATTGGCCACAAGAGTCTGGCACACCATCCTTGTAGAGCCAGAAGAGTCAGGGATGAAGCCTGCCCAAACATCAGCAACAGGATCCAAAGGTCAACAGATCAAGGCCACAAAGGAGTGGCAGGATAGCAGGGCAGAAGAAGGAAAGGCAGCAGACATCATACTGTTGTCAATTAGTGAAGAGCAGCAAAAGCACGTCAGACAGATCAAGCACCCCTACCACATCTGGAAGACCCTGAAAGGGATCCATGAACAGCTGAACAACAAGAAGCTGCACAACATGATGGTACAGCTGTTTTCGAAGGACCTTGGCCAAACGATCAAAGAGAGAGGGTCAAGGATCTGTGTGCTCAATGCTGAAATAGAGAGCTACAACTCGACACTGAAACTGCTGGAAAAGACATTAGTGATCCTGCTCCTAGAGTCATTGACACCAGAATATGACACCATGAAGAAGATCCTCATAACAACAGATCAGATCAACAAACTGGACAAGGTCCTGCAGAAGTTAGCAGGAGAAGAGGCACAGATTGTCAAGGGAGAAGTGGAGCAGGCACTGGCTGTCTGTAAAGAGGGCAAAGGACAGAGCAAGGGCTGACAAGACGGAAAGGACATGAAGTGCTTCCGGTGTGACCAGACAGGGCACAGGAAGTCTGAATGTTTCATGACACAGTTGTTGCGGTCCGTACCGTACCGTCCTATCCGAGTATAGGATTAGGGCGAGAGGCGGAAGGCGGGTTGGTTCTCGCAGGAGAGGAGTGTCAAGGAGCGCGAAGGGGTTTGGTGGAACGTGGTGGTGGTGACACCTGATCAACGGCTTCGTACAAAAGGATTGTATTGAAGTAGATCTAGTTGTCTGGATCACAACATGAGTTGAAGACGATCGTTCCATAAGGGAACTATCGCCGGACTATATAGTGCTGGCCTGTCGAGACGATCGAGATTGTCTCGACAGTCTCGACGTCGAGACGGGTGAGATTGTCTCGACGGTCCCACCATGTTATGCACCCTGCGTCGAGACGGGTGAGATTGTCTCGATGCTTCATGCATCCTGCGTCGAGACTGGTGAGATTGTCTCGATGCTTCATGCATCCTGCGTCGAGACTGGTGAGATTGTCTCGATGCTTCATGCATCCTGCGTCGAGACTCCCGTGTGTGTCTCGACAGTCACGTGACCCCTTGTTGGTTGGTCACTTGACTTCCATGGTGTCCTCTTGCCTGGCCCGTGGCCTGATTGCCTATAAATGAGTGGCTCCCATCCTCTGGGTTGTAACAACAGTCAGCAGACAGAACCCCATTGGAGGACAAACCCCTGGTGAAACCCAGGAAGAGAGGGGAGAAGGCAAGAGTGGCAATGTACCGGGAGGATGAGGAAGGAGAGAAGACCTACCTCACTTGCCTTGTACTGGAGCTGGTGATCAGGGAACCATGGACAAGCGATTGGATTGTTGACAGCGGTGCGACCTGACACATGAGCTGGGATCTCGGACTATTTGTTGAGTTGAAACCCATGGGAGGCCACCTGTCAGTAGCCAACAGAGACAGGCTTGCGATCAAAGGTGTAGGAACTGTACAGACCCAGTTCAACCAGCAGAGCAGTGTTGCGACAGTCACAGGAGTGCTGTATGTACCTGGATTGACTGCCAACTTGATGTCAGTTTCAGATCTGGACAAGAAGGGGTTCAAGACAACAACAAAGAATGGGGAGATGGCCATAATAAAGAATGGCAGAAGAAGGGTAACGGCCAGAAGAGAAAAGGGCACGTACCACTTGAAGGCAAATGGCAAGGTAGTCCTTGTGATGGGGCCGGAGAGCCTGACCAGCAGGCCAGGATAGGAGAGTCCTGCAGACACAAAGAAGAAGACCTGGCACCAGAGGCTAGGGCATGCAAGCAAGGCTGTCATGAAGAGGGCAGCACTCACCAGCAAACTTGAAGGTGTTACGACCCCTGGGATGGGAGCCACTCATTTATAGGCAATCAGGCCGCGGGCCAGGCAAGAGGACACCATGGAAGTCAAGTGACCAACCAACAAGGGGTCACGTGACTGTCGAGACACACACGGGCGGCTCGACGCAGCATGCATGAAGCATCGAGACAATCTCACCCGTCTCGACGTCGAGACTGTCGAGACAATCTCGATTGTCTCGACAGGCCAGCACTATATAGTCCGGCGATAGTTCCCTTATGGAACGATCGTCTTCAACTCATGTTGTGATCCAGACAACTAGATCTACTTCAATACAATCCTCTTGTACGAAGCCATTGATCAGGTGTCACCACCACCACGTTCCACCAAACCCCTTCGCGCTCCTTGACACTCCTCTCCTGCGAGAACCAACCCGCCTTCCGCATCTCGCCCTTAATCCTATACTCGGTTAGGACGGCACGGTACGGACCGCAACAGAAGGGTTCAAGTATGATGAGGAGGAAGTCAAGAACTGTGAGGACTGCATATTAGCCAAAATGCAGAAGACTCTCCAGAAGAAGGCTGAGGCAACAACAATAAGAAAGCTCGAACTGGTGCACACTGATGTGTGCGGACCTCTGCAAGATGAAGGGTACAACAGATCACAGTACCTGCTGACAATGATTGATGACTGGACCCAGATGATGTGGGTGTATCCCATGAAGCTCAGGAGTGAGCTACCCATCACTTTTGGCAGCTGGAAAGCCATGGTGGAACAGGAATCCAGCAAGAAGCTGTGCAGGATATGGTGTGACAACACCAAAGAATACATCAGTCAGTACTTGAAGTGTCTGAAGCCAGAGGGAGTAAGAGAAGAACCCACTGTGCCGTACAACCCACAGCAAAACAGGGTTGCCAAGTGGTATAACTGAACAATTATCAGTCAGGTGAAAGTGATGTTGGTGGACACAGAGCTGCCAATGCAGCTGTGGCCTGTAGCAGCCCAGACATCAGTGTACCTAGACAACAAGCTGCCACACAGGGACAGGAAGAACTTGCTGGAAGGAGAATGGACAGGACAGACTGTCAACACAGGCCATCTGAGAGCCTTTGGGTGTGTTGCATACATGTATATACTGAAGGAGAAGAGGAAGAAGTTAGATCCATTGGCCTGGAAAGGAGTAATGGTGGGGTACTGGGGTAATCACATTTACCTGGCATGTGTGACGAGGCAATGGCAGAACAGAACTCAAGCCTAACTGATCCAGTAACCTTGACCTGACTTGGCTTGAGACTTGAGACTTGGATTGATGTACAAGACGAAAGACAAGGAAGGAAGAAAAAGAGAAAAGAAGAAGAGAAGAAGCTGGGGGAGCAGGAGAAGTTCTTATAGGCAGGGGATCAGGCAACGGCGGAGCAAGCAGGCAACAGTGCAGATGGGACTTCCCGGCAAGGTGCGTGACTTGTGCCAGATATGCAACTGGGCCAGAACCGTGACAGTATGGAACCCAGAGACAAAGAAGATTGCGGCTGCAGTGTCTGTACAATTCATTGAAGAGATCATGGGACAACAAGTGCAGGTGCGACCTAAGGAGAAGGTCAGCATTGAGGGGGGGTGGCCACAGGTCACCTCAGGGCCTGAGCACAGCATTGAGGGGGGGTGGCCACAGGTCACCTCAGTGCCCAAGCAAAGGAGAGAGAGACAGGTGCAAGGTGTACCTGATCAGTCAGACAAACCAGACAAAGAAGACAGTGATGAAGAGTCAGTAAGATACAACGTGGAAGGGATGGAAGACTCACCTTGGCAGCCCTGACAAGGAGTGGCTGAAGAACCAGCTGAAGCACCTGAGGAAGGAGCTCAGGAGTCAAACAAGTCCAAAGGAAGAGGTCATGTGGAGCCTGAAAGAGGTCCACAAGAGAACAGGGCCACAGGCAAGGCCACGAAGGAAGGGTCTGAAAGGGCACAGGAAACAGAGCCAGTGAGGTGGAGTACGCGGATCTGCAAGGCAACAGGGAAGGCAAAGGAAGGTGCCTTCACAACAGAGGAGTGAGGTGCTGTGGTGCCTGTACCGACAATTCCAAGGTCGGATACATGCCTTCTGCGGAAATGCTCGCGGACGAGCTCACGAAGCCACTCAGCATTCAGGCACAGAAGGAGAAGCTGCAGAGGCTCGGTCTGACACAGTAGATGTCAGCTAACGGAAGCAGCAGAGGACGGTGGGCCTACATACTCACCTTGGGGAAGCTAAATTGCAAAGTGGAGGTGCAGCTCGAGTGGATCGAGTGGAGGTGCAGCTCAAGGGGGGGTGTTGAAGTTGGGCGATCTGCAACATCATACCACGTGACACCCAGAAAGACGCTAACCCTAGATTGGAAGGACAAAGGAAGATTTTTCATTGTAGACAAATGTGTTAGTACATCCTATTGAATATAAGATCCTATTGTCTTCAAAGTGCCTCGTCATTCTGAAGTGTCACCGACACCGATTATCCCAACAACGCTCAGTATTCTGACCCTCTTTTTTGTTGTCATCAAGAAGCTATAGAACAACCAAACAAGTGATGCTCTTGCTAAACATGACATGGCGGATTATATCAGCTATACTACAACTACTGCAGAGCACCATATCAGTTGTTATGCACTTTCTTATCACTATCAGAGGAAAAGCGCCTCCTAAGAAGAAGTCAACTTAACAATCATCAAGGTTCTTACAAACACTTAAAAACCAGACCTAGTAGGTCAGATCAGTGCTCTAAGCTGTCAGGAATAGTCTATAACGTCTCAGATCACCTAAGTTGAAGTTGAGAGTTTGCGACTCTGGTTGTACATAGCTAAGTAGTCCAAGGATCAGGTACGAGAAAGGCAGAAGGTCCAGGAGAGCTCAGATACCACTAAGAGCTTTTCCCCACCAAGCAATAAGACCTCTTTTATTAAAGATGCCGGAAATCAGTAGAGTTCAGAGACAGAAGCTCTAAAACTGACTTCACAAGGCCGAGTCTTGAGCAAGTCATCATCCTTTGTACACTAGACTTCTATTGCTCCCTATCTCTTTTATGTGTTCTCATCTACCACATATCCAAGTTTGAGACTATTCTGACAAAAAGTAGTTGAGATATTCAAGTTTTTCTCGAGGTAGTCACCAATTGAGCGTTGGGTGATACTGAGCGTCACGTGATCGATTACGGTACAGATCCACCCTCAAGGGCTCTCATCAGCTCCATGACCGCGGCTCATGTACGAAACCTACGTAACTGTACATGATCGCAAACTATCAAGCTGCAGGAACAGTGACACAAGACATCTCTCGTGTTCGACAAGGCCGTACTTCGTACGTGTACATACGCACGGACTACAGTGCGTTGCGTACGGTTACCGAACGGTACGTACGATCCACAGAGGAGCAGATGCTTGGCAAGCGTGGCATGCGGCAGTCTTCACAGTACGGATGTGCGGGGAAACGGTACGGTACAAGATTCCGTAGCCGGTGGGGAAATCCGGGGTGCCGTCGACAAGCCTTTGCTCTGGCAGAACCTGTTCGCTGCCACGGACCGCCCTGCTCATCCGCTTTCATCCTTCCTTGGCGAGAGGTGACGGCGGGCCTGTGAAAGGTGTTGGCGGACTATTTTTCCACACGATGCATCGCGGCACAAGACGTGGAGCTTGTCGCTTTCGACTTCTTTCGACGCGTGAGCCATTTAGGCTCTCGAGGCTCTTCCATCGAAGTGTGACCACTCGGTATGGTATGCGAGACTCGGCATGCTGTGGAGGAAGTCAGTGGCGTCGATCGCGGTCTCGCTTGAGGCATGGTTCGGACAGGTCAAGCTAAGAAGGCCATATCTTGTCTGTGCCAACACATGTCGCAGTATGCCCTGTGGCTTTAGCCGGTGTTCGTCTCGTCGCCTCTCCGTTCGAGGCTAGCTTTTGCCTAGCCAGAAGTCGCCGTTCTGCAGCTGGAAGCGTCGACGGACGATCTTGGCCCCAGGTCTTCGGCGCCCAGGGGACTCTGCTACTGTCCCACCAACCCCGCCGGGGGCTCGGAGGAGAAGCTCAGGTCAAAGACGGCGCATTGGCGTTCACATCTGGCGGCTGGCCCTGTATGGACCAGACGTGCCAGAGTAGTCTGCACAGAGCCGATCCACATGCTGCCGGTGCTGTCCCAGCAAGGTTCACGGCTACACGCTGGAGAGCTGAGGCCAGCAAGGCCCACGGCTACGCCGCGACGAGGTGAGGCCGGCGGCGTCTCACCGGACCGTCGACGGGCCATACGATATCGAAGCCGATACGTACGTAGATTAGGTCCTATTATCCGATATAGCCCTAGGCGCGCAGCCGGTCGGAGTCGTCTCTCGCCAGGGGCGCGGTTCATGCCGGCCCTTGTAGCCATCTCATGATTTCTAATGGGGCAGCTCTGATTGGTGGAGTGTCGGCGCTCTCTCTGTCAGTCGTCAGCATCGCCTCTGCTGCGGTATCTCGATGGAGATACAGTCCTGATTGCTGCCGGCGTCGATCCTGCGATCGCGAACCGCGCAGGATGGATTTTTCTGTTGGGCTGTCCAGGTGTCGTTCCGTACCGGCCGAACTCGATCCCTGTGGATTGACTCAGGAGGGGATCACGCAGAGAAAGATCCCGGACGCACGAGCGCCGCGAGCCACGTCCTCTCTCCTCTCTGTCCTGTGGTCATCCGTGTCTGCAGGGCCTAGAGACGGGTCTGTCGTCGTGTCACTTATATAGCACGGCGGGCCCCTCCAAGTTGGGAGGGCCTGGTATCCTACTCATCGAACAGGAAAAGAGGTGCACCGCCCTGGAACTCTTCGATCAGCGGGAACCTCTACCAAGATTGACCGCCAACATGTTGTCGAGACTGTCAAAGGGGCAGCGCCTGCTGATCCTCATCGGCATAACGGGATCGTTCTTCTTGGCCCAGATATCAGGTCGGTCGATGCACGTCCGGCGCCTGCCCGTCTGTGTCGTAGCCGTCCGCGCTGACGTTGCGCTCTAGTCGGCTTCCACTCTCGTTCTCTCGCGCTCGTGGCCGATGCGTTCCATTACGTACGGGAGGGTCCTGCTCGGCAGCTTCGCTTGGCCGCTGACGCTGACACGCCCCTTCCAAGTTGAACGATCTGGTTGGCTTCATCGTTGCATATATAGCGTTCAAGGTCGGTCGATCTCGCCGCTGCGTTGGACCGACAGGCTAACGCACGATAGAAATCCGAGCGTAGCGACTATCCCAAGGGCTTCACCTACGGGTGGCAGCGCGCCCCCATCCTCGGAGCCTTCTTCAACGGCGTGTTCTTGGTGGCCATTGGCCTCAGCATATTCCTGCAAGCGATCGAGCGTCTTATCACTTTGGAGCGTGGGTGCGCTCTGGCCCTTGCGTCTTTGGCTCGTTGCTGATGTGCCGCTCAGACGTGAAGGAGCCTCGGCTGATGCTGATCATGGGATGCGTCGGCTTTGCGCTCAACATCATCGCCGCCGTCTGTCTCAACGGTACGTGGCCGTCTTTGTACTGGACGTGCGTGCCGCTGACGGCTCTATCCGATGCTCTCAGAGCCCAAGGAGCCACCGGTCGACAAGACGTCAGACGAAGAAAGTGGGAGTCTGACTCCGGTGTCCGAGGTAGGCTACTTCGCTCCCTGCCACCTTGGAAGCTTCACTGACCGTCGCCAGAGGATCGACCGCCACAGAGGACACAGACACACGATGATCCCTCCAGTCTCCGGAGGACGCGATCTCGGCATGATGGGCGTCTTGCTACATGTGCTCGGTGACGCGCTCAACAACGTCGGCGTCATCATCGCCGGCCTCGTCATCTGGCTGGCCAAGTACGAGGGGAGGTACTACGCCGATCCGGCGGCCGGCGTCGGCATAGCCTTGTTGATTCTCGCGTCGGCCGTACCTCTCGGTGCGTAATTCTCGGGGACGGAGCGGTGTGTGCGCTTCAGAAATCTGACCGGTTCGTCTCGCAGTCAAGAAAAGCTCGGCGGTGCTACTCGACACCGTGCCGCCTGGCCTTGACCTGGACGACGTGAAGGGCGACCTCGAGATGGTACGTCCCGACCGACGGCGGGGGGATTCGCGACGCCGACGACGATTGTGCTGATCCCCGTGTCATTTCTAGATCCCCGGCGTCTCGTCCGTACGCGACCTACACATATGGCGCCTGACGCAGAAGAAGGTGATCGCATCGGCGCACGTCGTCATGTCCGAGCCCTACTACAACGACTACACGAGCCGGGTGCAGCTGATGCACGAATGTCTATGCGCGTACGGCATCCATTCGGCCACGCTGCAGCCCGAGCTCGTGCTCGAGTCTGGCCAGACGCACAACAACAACAACAATAACAGCAAGACGGAGCAAGATTCCTCCTAGCGGGACTGTCGTCCAGGGCGCTGCTCTGTCGCGGTGCCTGCGGACAGGCTTGTCAGGCACGCATGTGTTGCTGGTGAACGGGTGTTGTCAGTGCAGGAGTATGTCACGTGTCATGCACACGTGTGTGTGTGTGTGAGCAAAGGTGGGCTAAGGTGGTCAGTGCTGGGGAGATGTGGTACAGGACATACGTACATACCGTGCACTAGAATAGATCATTTTGTGTAGCGTCTGATAGACTGTCACAAAGTGTTCAATTTCTCTCTCTCTCTCCTCCAGTCATCCATCATCTGAATACTCACGATGCAAAGCATCACCATCCACAGAATCAGCTAGACAGACAGTCACTTGCCTGCTCACAACAAACATAACTTTCTATCCTTATTGATTCATTCATCCATTCATTTGTTCATCCTCCCAAAGCCAGCCAAACTTTATTTCTTGTCATCACTCTTCCTTTTGTCCACAAGACCAAGTAACCTATCATCATCATCATCATCATCATCAATGTCTGTTCTTCAAGAGCAGAAATTCAAAGGTCTGTGAGATATAGGGGGTAGCTAAAGAGTGGATATGTATTTGGAAGAAGGGGGGGGGAGGAGGAAGAGAGGGGGTGAGGGGAAGAGAGGGGGGAGGGGGTGGTGTGAAAAGTTGGAGTATCATACTGCCCTTCTCCCTTTTCTCCCTCGCCGACAAAATTACCGTACCGGTCCTCCGTAATATCAGATAGCCGTGCCACTGGGGGGGGGGGGGGGGGGGGGGGGCACTTCAGTACCCCTCATGGGCACGGGTACGAGGCCGATGCGATGCAATGCAATACAATACAACATGCTGCATATTGTACTTCGTACTTCGTACTTGTACTGTACTCCGTATGAGTACACTACCCGTCGTTACATGACAAGAAACACTGAAATCGAGAGTGGGGATGGCTTGACGCATTGCTTTTCGGCGCTTTAGAAAAGTGTGGACGATACGTACTGAGCGGTACGGTAGGATGCGTAGAGAAAAACCCGAAACAAGTAAGGATGTGTAGAGAAGACTGGGAAAAGTAAGAATGTGTAGAGAAGACTGGAAAAAGTAAAAATGCCCTGGAGAGATGCTGAACGACGGAAAGCTTGCTGAAGACTGAACGGCAGAAAATGAATACAGGTAACACCCCGCTAGACCTCCTCGACGATGATATAAACCTCCTCGCTCCCGTCCGCATAGTCGTCGTCGTGCTGTGCGTCTGCCGTGCCTTCTCTCCCGCGAGAGTCGCCACCGTCCGAGCCGCGGCCGCTGTCGCTCTTCTCGTCGGCGGCGTTGCTCTCCCTCGTGCGGTCCCTTGCGCCATCCCCGTGTCGTCCTCCCTTGACACCGGTGTCGCCTGCGGCGGCACGTGCACCGGCGCTTTCCGCCTCGTCGACTCCGCCGTGGTTGTCGTAGTCGTCGTACTCCTCCTCTCCGTCGTCGGTGCTGTCGATGACGCCTCTGACGACTCTCACGCCCCCGCCTCCTCCCGCGACGCTCGCGTCATCCCTGGCCCTTCCAGCTCTGTCGCCACCGGCACGACCTTCGTCGTGGCCGACGCCGCCCTCACCACCCTGCTCCTGCCTACCCTCCCCAGCACGACCGCCATGATCGTAGTCGTCGGCGTCGCCCACGTCGACAATCTCAATCTTCCACCCTCGGTCCCCGGCAAGCTCCTGTATCTCCTTCTTGAACTTCTCAATCGTCTTCGGGTCGAGATCGAGCCGTCGCAGTTCGTCGTCCGAGACGCGCTGCACGCCGGCGTCGCTCCTCGAACCCGAGCCGCTCCCCCGCCGCCACCTGTCGTCGAGGGGTTCGCCTCGCCCTTGTCCGTTGCCTTGCGCCCTGTCGCGGCCGGCGGACGAGGCGATGACGTTAGCTTGCCCGTTGCCGCCGCTGCCGCTGTCGCCGTCCGACTCGCCGGCGCCGGACCCTCGATCGCCGCCGGACCCTCGATCGCCGCCGGACCCTCGATCGCCGCCGGGCTCTATCCGTCGACCGTCGCCGCCGACGAACTTCCTCGCGCCCACCTCGGTCCCGCCGATGTTCAAGAACTGCTGCTTCTGCTGGTAGTCACGGTTCGAGGTCCCAGCCTGCTTGCCTCCCGCGCTCTCGCCTCGCCCAAAGAACTCTTCGGCCTCGCTCGCCTTGCGGCTCTTCCATCCACCCACCTCTTCTGGCCGCAGCACCTCGTGACACCTGACCAGGTGTGCCTGGTCGTTTCGAGGCGGCAGGAACGCGACGTCGTTGCACAGCCGTGGCGTGTAGATGACCATGAGGTACGAGCACGTGACCACCTCCTTGATCCATCCGATCCGGTCTGGCGAGTGAGGATGACAGTGGTACTGTCGTCGCAACGGCGTCAGTACGATGGTCGCGACAGCCTGCGCCTCCACCACTTCCACCACTTTCAACGTACCTGAACTTCGATGCGCCTTTCCTTGCCGGTAAGATCGCAGACGGTGCCGGCGCCGAGTTTCTGCACAAGATAGCGCACGTCTCCCTTGGTCTGCAGCTCGGTCGACTCCACCCCCGTCCGGCTGTCTCCAATCTCCCCTGCACGACCTCGCTGTCGCTGGTCTCCAGCCTGTCCGGCCAGCGGTCGCGCCGTTCCAAGAATGTACGACGGCGTCGACAGGTCTTCCCGTGGCGGATAGAGCGCGGCTCCTTTCAAGGGCGGCATATGGTGAAACTGCTTGACGTGGCCGTTGTAGCAAAACTCGTAGGACCACCATCCCGATACAAAGTACAGGCAACTGCCCTGCATGTCCAGCAACAGCTCCCATCCTCGGACCGTTGCTCGGGCGAGCTCCTTCTCCTCGGTAGCACGCGCCGCCGCTTCGGCCGTCTCGTTCTTCTGGCTGGCTGCCACCGTAGGAATGGTGCACAGGTATCGTCGCTCGTCCAGGTACATGGTCTCGTAAGTCCGCTCATCTTGCGGCAACTCGCTCGAGTCTTGGCGCGTTGCGCGGTGGCGAGTGTCCGAGAGCTCTGCCCCATGACTCCCCGGTCGTTCATCATCATTGTCTTGGACGTGGGATGCTGAAGACGGCTTGTTCGGCGAAGGAGATGTCGAGGCCCTCGAGACGGCCGCCGCCACGCGCGACTCGGCGTCTGATTGCAAGAGAAAATTGTCCGCAAACACTATATCGTACTGCTCAGGGCAGTCAGCTGCGTGTCCTAAAGCGCCGGAGACGAGCCTGCTAACTTTACCTGAGGGTACGCCACTATGTCATCGTGCACGCTGAAGAGGTGTTGACTCGCATGCGCAATGGCAGCGAGGGCCAGAACAGGCCCGTGGCACTTCATGTTGTCATGCGACGCATCTGGGCGCTTGATTGCGCAGCTCGAGGGCGGTTCTGGCGACGTACTCGTATTCGGAGCTGGATATCACGTGCCAAGAAGGCATAGTCACGTGCAACTGGCGCGCGGGGTTCATGGCCTCCCGTCAGCGACACTACTCGTAAAGCTATTGAGACAAAAGTTCTCTCAATCACCTCACCTAAATGAGTCTTAGCAACAGTCGAGGCCAGAAGATTCAAGACCGCAGAGTCTGCTTGGCTTCTACGTACCGTAATTCATCTATGCACACCATCTTAGTGGATCAACAGCCAGACTGTACCTTCACACTGACTGACGAACTTGGCCTCTCCAATCGCCATCCATCAAGTCTCCTCCTACTAGCTATGTATGATATGCCACATGTTTTCCCTCAAGTCGGGTTGACATGGAATCTTCTCTGGCTTGGTTCTCGCTGTCTTGTCACGTCATGCATTGAGCGGACTTGACTACAGGTGCCTTCGGTAGCAGATGAACGGTTTCATGCGTGTATTCAATCCCGACCCAGAGCTCGCGCCATGCTTTCCAAGGCTGGATGGCACTCGACATCTGGGTCTCTTTGGTCATGTCTCGAGACCGGATCACCAGATTCATCTCCCAAGTTGTTAAAGACGGGACAATTGAACTTGGCACACCAAATTCTCTCGGCAGACACTATAAGCATCTCCTTGATTCCTATTTCCTAAAGACACCGATATCCCTCAAGGTCTTTCCCTAGTCTCACTCAAGTCTCAGTTTTTCTCTTCAAAGGTTTCATAGGAAAGGAAGCATTTATCAAGAAGTTCTGCACGGCTCACCAGCCAAATCAGAGTAAGAATAAAATGATATGAAAATACTCAAGACACGCTGTGATGCTGCTGACCATTTTTTCTAGGCCACCAGACTCAAAGGTGAGAGCCTGTAGATCCAAGCGTGCCCCGCTGGCTCCTGCTGTCGACTCGTCCTGCGGCCACCATCAGGCCATGCAGGTCATACTTGATACCGCTATCCAAGTGTCTGTTGCGTCGAACCCGAGCAGGTAGGCGTAGACGTCATCGTCGAAAGAGTCCAATTGGACTGTAGTACCAGAACAGTGCCGTGCTATCTTGCCCTCGCCCAGACCTCCAAGCTAGTCCCGACGACGGCTGCACAGAGATCCGCAGATGCGTCGATCAACCGACCGTCAATGAACCAAGACGACGGGTTTGCCCTTCTCCCAGTTCTTCACGGAGTCCCTGATGTTGACCCAATAGCGGAGCTTGACAGCCTCGCCCTTCGCTGCCGGCAGATCGTCCGCCTCGAAAGCCTTCTCCAGGACGCTCAGACTCGCGGCGACGCGAGCGTCGTTCGCGCGCCGCAGCGGCTCCAGGTCCTCTTCGGCCTGCGCCTCTTCGATCGTCTCCCTCGTCTCCAGCACCTGCATCAGCAGCTTCGGATCCTCGACCGTCGCCGTCTCGTCGTCCGCGACATCGATCCCCCGCAGCGAGAGCAGGTACTGTGCGCGCAGCAACGGGTCCTGCAGCGTCCGGTACGCCTCGTTGATGTTTGTTGATGTCGCCTCGGCTCGGTTCCTCAGCTCCGCTGGGTGCCGGTCCGGGTGCGCTGCCCCCTGTAGTCGCAGGAATTCTCGCCGTAGCTGTCGCAAATCGATCGCGAACGGTCCTGCCGGGGGTGCGCCCCGTGGGAGTGACTCTGGAAACATCTCGTAGTGGGTCCGTGGTCTGGCAGTCTCGTTCGGTGGAGTCTGTGACAGAGTGGCATGCTGTCGTTGTTGCTGTCGAGCAGACGACAACAGTCGCCTGCTTGGTCGATCCGTCTGTTCATGTTTGCAGAATGCACATATGCCTTGACATGTGACTCCAGGGTCTCCGAGGCCGCCGGGTCTATAGAATCTTCGAACGACGGAGAGCACCGGCATTGATATACGTGCCATATGGGAATCCGGGCCTGGCTGTATGAAATATGGTTGTCGCATATGACCGAACGATGTTGGCGGTGGTTTAAGAGACCTGACGTCATCTACAGCAGAATATGCGGCTACTACTCGTACAGGGAGGAAAGGCTAAGACCGTCAACTCCCAGCCACGTAACCAAACGGCACATGGTCAGATCGCTTGAAAGATCGACCTAGAATGCAATATGCTTCCGCTGGTGAATCATACACTCTGCCCATCGTCGCGTCCCCACAGCTTGACGGTCCGATCGTGGCCGCAGCTCGTGATCCATCTGCCGTCGGAGCTGACGTCGACGCTGAGTACGTTGCCCGAATGCCCACTCAGCGTCTTTACAAGGGCCCAGTCGTCGGCAGAGAAGATGTTGACGTTCTTGTCAAAGCCGCTCGACACGAAGAACGTCCCGGACCGACTGGGCTTGACGTCGCCCTTCTCGTCTCGCTCCGCTTGGTCGCCGCTCGTCAGACCGTCCTGACCCTTGAACCAGCGTAGGTCGGAGACGACGCCCCGGTGAGCGCCGACTCCGCCTGTTCCTCGGACGGCGCGCAGATCCCAGCACTTGACCCAGCCGTCGGCCGACCCGGAGAGCACCCGGTATCCGTCCGCACCCCAGTCCAGCCCGTAGATCTCCCTGATGTGTCCGTCCAAGATCATGACCGTCCGCCCCGTGCGCAGGTCCCAGATCCGGCCGATGCTGTCTAGGCCAGCGCTCGCAAGGAGCGAACCGTCCGTGTTGAAGCTCACGGTATAAACCTCCCGCGAATGACCCTCCTGTAGTAATATCTCCGTGGTCGTCTGCACATCCCACAGACGCCATGTCGTGTCGTACGAAGCCGACGCGAGATATCGTCCCGACGGGTGAAACTCGACTCGACACACGCGGCCTGTGTGGCCGGACAGAGTCGAGAGCGGAGTGTCCTTGTCGAGGGACCATAGATGCACGTTTCCTTCTCCACCCCCCGACGCGAGCGTCACCGAATCCGTCGAGTGGCTGGACCCAGGCAAAAGGGCCCCGGGGAACCAACTGATCCCACCGACTCGATCGGTGTGTCCTCGCAGAAGCCTCTTGTTCTCCAGATCCGGTACGTTGAGGAGCCTGATGCTGCCACCCCAGTTCCCCGCCGCGATGATCTTGCAGTCGGGCGAGAACCGCGCGATGCTGACGGGCCTTTCGCCCGCGATCTGGGTACCGAGCAGATCAAAGCCCTGTAGATGTTCCTTTTGCGCTCTGCGGTGCTTGATGTGCGTCCGGAGCGGTATCGTAGCTTCTA
This sequence comes from Lichina pygmaea, assembly GCA_963422465.1. Taxonomy (NCBI): domain Eukaryota; kingdom Fungi; phylum Ascomycota; class Lichinomycetes; order Lichinales; family Lichinaceae; genus Lichina; species Lichina pygmaea. The sequence continues at coordinate 4,828,312 of OY730170.1, forward strand.
GCTTTTGCCTCGCGATCCTGTCCTTCGCGCGGGGCAGCGAATATCGTGCGATATCCTGCCGTGCTTCTAGAAGCTCCTTGATGCCTTCCGTGTAGAACTCCTCTTGCTCTTCGGCGCCGCGGTCCTCGGCGTCGTTCTGTTCCATCGACACATCACGGTCGCCCTCCTGGGCTTCTTGTTGTTCCTCGAGTACGGTGAGGATCTCGCGCAGCCGGTCCCGTCGCTCCGGGGGACCTTCGCCGAACAGCGTGATAGGCTCTCCCATCTCTCGCAGTCGTGCGCGTACGCGGCCATCGTCCGTGGGAACGGCGATGGCGGCGGCACGTCTTTTCCGGGAGAACTGCGACAAGATGGCCGACGCCTTTTCTGGAGCCACCCCGGCCGACGCTGCGGGCAGGTCATGGTCTCGATCGATGGCTGTATATCAGGAGCGTCAGCCTCCCTGCCTTCTTCCAAGGCGCAGAACAGGAGCCTGGTAGGATGATGCACGTCAACTTACGGATGTTCGCAAGGTCGATTCCGGTATCAGGGCTCTAGGACGGCCCGCCCTTATCAGCCATCTATGCACCCAATAGCTCGACTGGATCCAAGAAGGCCGCAATGCATCTACGGCTCTGTTGCTTCACGATGAACCTTGCTCGTAGTTGGAAATGACGAGAACTTAGTTGCTCACCTCGGCCTGTTCCTCCTCCACGTATGCCCGCCGTGCAGGATGCATAGCGCCCCTGACCTGGTTGTGCAGTAGATCGGATGAGGGCGCGTGCCAAAGATCTCGGCGGCTGCAGGGAGGACGGAAAGTCGTCGTCCGTGTTCGGGATCAGGTTGAGAGGAGTGTCTGATCCTTCTCCGATATACTTCTTATCTGCCGTGTCTCCTCCTGGTTCCCTGCTGCTCTATCCGTGCCCTCAACGCTGGAGAACAGACATCTTTCCTCAACGCAACTGCTATGTGGAGTCGCATTTTCGGTCAAGTGGTGGCTAATGGCATCGTCGGCTGCTTCCGAGAGGTTACGACAGCTGAAAATCGCCTACAGCCTTGGAAGAACGGCAAGTGATGAACCTGGCGCACCTCAACTCTTACGGAAATCCGTGCGACAGGGTACTCTTCCGGCAGCGCAGGCTCCTGATCCAGGCTGCCTACGCACGATCGGTACAGAAAAGACAAGGCCTGATCCGACCAGGTGAATCGGTAGCTCGCGCGAGCTCGATACGATGCTTCTCAAGCACGGCGCGCTCATGTGCGGCCAAGGCCGGATTTGCATATCGCATCGCCGCAGCGCATTGCGGCAAGCATAGGGCTTTCGATCGAGCAAGGGATGCCTACGCCTTTCGTCCAAATGTACATCCAAGTTTCCGGCAGGAGGATCAGGGCGATTTCACCCCAGCGCGCAACGACAAGGTCAACATCGGCGAGGATGCTTTCTTCATCGGCCAAGTCGGGACGACGACGAACCTTGCCTTTGGCGTTGTGAGTCGCTCCGAGAACCCAGCCAGTCATTTACCTAGCTCTTGTTCTGACGGAATGAAAGGCCGACGGCGTTGGTGGCTGGAGAGATAGTGGTGTCAACCCAAGGCACTTTTCCCGCGGTCTCTGCCATTACATGGAAGAGGGCGCATCCAACTTTCCGAACTGGCCACAGACGCCGAAACTTGGACCACTTGATCTTTTGAGACTGGGCTACGATCGTGTGTTCGACAACCACGACATCGTTGCTGGCGGCAGTACCGCCCTGGTAGCAGTCACACAAAGCGAGGGTCGCATCCTCGTCGCCAAGTAGGTCGTTGCCCGCTCGAGCTGCCACCGGAGCCTGTGGACTAATACAGGGGACCAGCCTTGGGGACTCTGGCTTCCTACACTTGCTGCCGGTCAAAATCCGCCATTTCTCGAAGCCTCAGACGCATGCCTTTAATACGCCGTACCAGCTCACTGTGGTTCCAGCGCGGCTCGGCGTCCGCCCAAGACTCCCGCGAGGCTGCATAGTGAACGCGCCTGAAGACGCAAGAACGTCGTCGCATGAGGTGGCCCATGGGGACATCTTCGTCTTCGCGACAGACGGTGTCTGGGATAACCTGAGTCCTGAGCATGTGCTTCGAACATGTGCCGGTGTTATGACAAACTTGGGCGCTTGGCATGTCAGAGATGGCCATCTCCAGGCTTCGAATGAGCTCGGGGAGCTTAGCGATCCACATCGAACTGGAGATGCCAACCCGCAGCGGCCAGCGCTTCAGGTGGCTTTGGCGCAGGAAATAATCTCCCAAGCGAAGGTCGCCAGTGAGGACACGTCGCGCGAGTCTCCATTTTCCAATTCAATGTCCCAAGAATATGGCAGACAATATCGTGGTGGAAAGGTGGATGACATGTGCGCGATTGTGGTCGTTGTCGTGGACAATCAGGGTTAATGTAGGTCGAGTTGGATATGTGATTTGGTCAATGACCCACTCTGGACAAACGAGTATGTTTAGAGGATTGAAGAATTCTTCATTGACCATGCGACGATGGATAGAAGATGTTTGGTGGCCTTGTGTAAAGTCTGGTTTTGTAAGGTCGGTCCGCACAAGTCGATGTATGACACCACCCTAGAGTAGACTGGTTTGCATCCCGATTCCTGACGAGAACGAAAGCTGTGGAGCAGCTCAGAAAGCTTCTAGATTACTCGAGGGAAGCCTCATGAGTCTGAGGAATGAATGAAATTCCGACTAGATGAGGGGAAGGTTCAAGGTTACAAAGCCGAGTCTTTGTGGGACTTTGGTACAGGATGGTATTGGCAAAGGTGATGTCGATTCCGTCGCTGCAAGCCCGTGATTGTTTACCTTTTCAGTAGACGCCGATGATCACGTGATCTATGTTGTCCCGGCGACGGGTGAAATGTTAACATCAGCCGACGCGTGATTTGGCGCATCGGAAGACGTCCAACTGCAGCCAATTGCCAATGGCCGTCTGATACTCTACACTCAGCGATGGATTACACCGTGTTCGAGGACTGAAGATCTCCGGCGGCGGTCGCTATACGCTCCCGAGGGACGTGAATATCTCTCGGCGCTTCGGGCTTCGACAATGACCATGTCAGTTGCTCACCTGGCTTCTTCGGCGCTGCCGACGACCTTCAAACGGGAAACCCATTCTTCATTGCGACAGCCAGCACAGAGACCACCGTCGAATCCCCGTCCAAGGAGGATGTCACCGGCAGCTGTTGAAGGACCAAATATGTCAATGGCCGATTACCGAAATGCAACGCGGCCAGGGTCCGTCGGCGACAGCTCGGACGATGAGCTTCCGGAGCCCATGAAGTTCAGCGCTCTCACCAGAGCATTGCTCGAGGAAGGCGCGTCAGGCGTCGAAGGTGCTGCGCGAGCGCTAGGAACAGATGCAGGCGACGAACAGCCGCCACAGCTCGAGAGTCATCAATCCGCATACTCTAGACGACAATCACCCCGGAGCGACGATAGCATCAGAAGAAACAACTCCGGAAGCCCTCCACCTCGGAGGGTCGTGCGGCTAAGCGCTGGTTCGGCCGGGTCAGCCACGCTCCGGAAAGGATCAGTTGCTGATACAGCGGACTCTCCTCCGCAAGAGAACCGACCTTCGCGGGAAGCCAGCCCCCAAGATCTGATCACTCCTGCAGCACGCCCGCGCAGCGTACATCTTCGAAGCTCTGTCGCTCCTCCGGCCCACTCCGGAGCCGTATCGAGTGGTCATCGCCTAGATATTGAGGAAAGCCAGAATGAGGCCAATGCAGCGGCTGCTCATGGCGTGGCCAGCAGGCCTCAGAATCCTGAAGCACACGATAGTGCGCTACGATACGGATCGACTGGTCTGGGGCGACACAAGTACGGCGACGAGAGCGGGCTGCAGAGCTCGATACGCGTCAAACGAGTGGGAAAGGTTACCGGCAGCTTTCTGAGTGGACCAGCACGGCGAGGCCGACGGAGGCAAAGCGACGAGGACCACAGCCCGGCCCATGAGAATATGATTCCTGCCTCGCACGACCATGGCGAGGAGAGGCCGCGAGAGCAGTCGCAAGAAGCAGCCAGCAGGCCGAGGGCGGTCTCAGAAGGCTATGACGGTCCGCAGGACGGGACCGACGGACGGAGATACAAGGACGCTCCCCACGTCACGTTCGCCACAGGGAGCCCAGGCGCGAACGACGAAGGCGGTGGCCAGCTGCGATCCAGATCACCCGCGGCCAAGAGCTCGAATCCCCAAGGTTCGTTGTCCGGCTCGAGCCGGTCCGCGGGGGTGTCCGCCCGACCGGTCTTCAAGGTGCCGCCACCTCCACCGTCGTTGCCGTCGCGACACGACCAGGAGAATGATCCACCGCCGACGTTCAAGAGGAACAAGCCGTCGAGCTCGGCTTTGCAGAGCGTCGTTGAGACACTTTCTGCTCGCGATGAGAAGCCCGTCGTGGGCGTTCGAATGGTCGCCTCTCCCCAGCGGCGAGCGCTGTCGAGCCGGAGCCAGAACACGCCTCTGCGGCCTGCGCCGCCGCCGCCGCCGCCGCCGCCGCCGCCGCCACCACGAATGTCGGTGCTCGAGACAGCCACGGCCAACGCCGGCGCAGCGGCATCGTCGCAGTCGCGCAAGAAACGGAATCACGTGGCCATCAACGGCAAGGTCTTCCAGCGGGTCAGTTGCATCGGCCGAGGGGGCAGCTCGCGCGTGTACAAGGTCATGGCGGAGAACGACAACTTCTTGGCGTTCAAGAAGGTCAGCTTCGAGGATGCCGACGAGGCCACCGTGCGCGGCTATAAGGGCGAGATTGACCTGCTGAAGAAACTGTACCAAGTCGGCCGGGTCATCAACCTGATCGACTGGGAGATTAACGAAGAGAAGCGGTCCCTGAGCATGGTACGCTTTTCTCCACAGAAAGATCTCGCGGATCAACGCCCGCAGCACCCCTTTGGTCCAAGAACGATTGCTGACACCCAGCCGATCTACACGCACAGTTGATGGAGTGCGGCGAGATTGACTTTGACAAGCTGCTCAAATCGCGCTTGAGCTCCGAGACGGTCAAGTTCGACATCAGCTTCGCGCGCTACTACTGGAAGGAGATGCTCGAGTGCGTGCAGGCGGTGCACGACTACGGCATCGTGCACACCGACCTCAAGCCGGCCAACTTCCTGCTGGTCAAGGGCCACCTGAAGCTGATCGACTTTGGCATCGCCAGCGCGATCCAGGACGACACGGTGAACATCTACCGCGAGCATCTCGTCGGCACGAGCAACTTCATCTCGCCCGAGGCCATCACGGACAAGAACGCCAAGAAGGGTCTTCCGGCGGCGGCGTCGGCCGGGGGCAAGGTGATCAAGCTGGGCAAGCCCAGCGACGTGTGGAGCCTCGGCTGCATTCTGTACCAGATGGTGTACGGCAAGCCTCCGTTCGCGCACATCACGAACCAGGTGCACCGCATCGCCGTCATCTCGAACGAGAACCACGTCGTCGACTTCCCGCGCACCGCCATGGGCGACGTGCCCGTGCCGCCCGGTCTCCTGCGCACGCTGCGCGGCAGCATCACCTACGATCCGGACCGCCGCCCCACCATCGCGACCCTGCTCGACCTGTCCGACCCGTTCCTGTACCCGGACGCCGACCGCGACGACGTCGTCCAGCTCGGCCAGGACGTGCTCGCGCGCATCCTCGCCAACGTCATCAACCACTGCCGCAAGGAGGGCGTGCCCGCCGACGCCGAACTCGCCGCCTGGCCCGCCGCCTTTTTCGCTCGCATCAAGAAGGCGCAGCGAGAGGAGGGCTTGTGAAATTCTTTTTCTTTCTTCTTCCTTTCTCCTTCTTTCTCCGTCTCTCCATCTCTTCTTTCTTGCTCCGTCTCTTCTTTCTTCCTCTTGTGTTATCTTTCGCTGGAGGGAGAGATGCGGATCCTTGGGACTTTTTTTCTCAACGGAGTTTGCTCCTCGAGGGCTGGTACTCGTTGGAAAACCCTCCCCTTCTTTGATTCTTCACCTTTCAGTCTGGTTTCTCGACCTTGGACAAGTCGACCAGGCCGCTCTTTTGAATGCTTGGATGCCTTAGTCATTCCTCTCCCCTCCTCCTCCTCCTCCTCCTCCTCCTCCTCCTCCTCTCTCTACGTCTTCTACACCACCACCGACTCCTCCTCTTCCTCCTCGTCTTCCTCGTCCTCCCCATCTCCCCATCTCCCCATCCTCCGCTTTCTTCACCCCCCTCCTTATTTTCTCTCTCCCACTCACCACCTCCAATCACGCCCACTTGTTCCACCCAAAAAGCGCTACGTGACGCCTGGGCGGCGAAGCAAGGCGTTTCCATATTGAGCGTTCCAGTCCTTTTGTAATGGTTTTGCCTCTCCCCGGAGAAACGGGAGGATTTCTTTTCCCCTCGTGATAAACCTTTCCGTCATCGTCCCCTTGCCCTCGCAACATGACGTCGAGATCTGTTGCCGTATATCGAAACTAGTGCGCGTGTCCTTTTTTTCTTCTTGCGTCTTGGTGTCAGGGCGCGTTACCTCTCTTTCCTTCCCGACCCGTCCCCTCCTCTCCCCTACGATCTCGTCGACAAAGTTCCCGCATGCGCCCGCCAGCTTCGCCACTGTCCCACGGTCCTTCTACGAACGCGTTCGCAGAGGACATTTCGGCGTTGGCTCTTTTTTTTCTTGCGGGACAGTGGGCTTCCTCGAAGCAGAACGATTCTTGGACGATGCTAGAAGCCGGTTCTCTTCTCTGTGGGGATCATCTGTGTATGTTTACTGCGTATATACCATTCCTACTTCTTCTGGTGTGGACGACGTTCCTTCCAACGTCCATCGCTTTGCGAGGAGTTGCGGTGGTCTACGCAAAGCTTCAAACTAGAAGGGCATGACGAGGTCGCTGCGAGATGGCATGTCACCGGCTGTAAGGGGAACAATCAAAAGCCGCTGAAAGCGCGAATCTGATGGTGATTCTGGTCGTGCGCAAGTTGATATCGTTCGACGAATGTCTGTCTCGGTCGACCACGCCACGCTACCGACTACCTCAAGCACAGGTACAACACCCCCAGAAACATCGTCCCTCTTGGTCCCATGCACAGCCTCTGGAACCCTCACGGAGCCACTCGGCTCATCACCACGCTATCATCGGCCAATCTCCTCCAACGAGTTGATCTTGAGCTCCGCCAGCCGGAGCACGGTATATTTATGTTTGCTCTTGATCCTCTTGACCTTCCTCTGACGAGGCTTGGTGCGAAGTTCAATCTTCATCGGCTCCGACTCGACCCCGATGACTCTGGCACGGCATTCGAAGAGGCTTTCGTCCACGTAGGGGGCGCCCTTCAACGTGTAGTCTCGACTCCCGATCATCGACGCCCGGTCCAGCCGCAGCATGTCCCCCGGGACCACGCCGGGCATGTGGAATGGTAGCCGAAGGACATCCCCCACGGTGAGCAGGTAGGGGCGAGCGTGGATGTGTATCGTGATGTAGTGCGATTGTTGGGTCTTCAGCAGCGGGAGGAGCGTTCGCAGAGATTCGTGCGGTGTCGGAGATGGCGTGAGAGACGTTGCCTCTGATCTTGTGGCGATGTTGCGAGAGGACCGTTTTGAGGTGGAGGTTGACAATGGCGATTGAGGCGTTGCTGGGGGACTGACGGCATATTGAGCAGCGTGATTGGCGATCGGTAGCCCCAGGCCCTCCGCGGCGCTGCCACCATCGCCATCGACAATGGGAGTGGTCGAGTTGAAGAACCTGCTTCGACTTGGAAGGAGGAACGTCGGCGGTAGTACTGTCGACAGACATCGCGCTTCGGGCAGCGCCCGCGGTAAAATGCGACTTATCATCATGAAAGCATACGCTGTGGAAGCAGGCCGTTGTTGCGAGATTGGACATGCAGTTGCCTCGCGAAGTCTTCGGGGTATGAAAGTTGCTATAATGGTCTTTCAAGTCAACTATACGGTAGGGTACCCGTGCGGTACCCTACCGTCCCACTGGGTGCCTGCACGTGCTACTGTACGCATGTATCATCGCCGACACTTTCACAGCAAAGACTGCTTGTAGATCCAACAATCAGACGAAGGTTACCTGAGTGCCGGTCATCATGGTAAGCTCACTGCGTGGAATCTACATTGAGAATTTTTGCTAACTCTTTGCAGCCTCAGAACGAGTCCGTCTGCCCCGATACCTGCTTCCCACAATCTGGATGCTAACAGGCTCAGATATATCGAACGGTGGCAGAAGCTCCACGGCCGACGGTACGAGATAGCACGCCGACACTGCGCATTTAGCAACCGACTGTGCTAACAGACATCCTGGCAGACTCGACTACGAGGAACGCAAGCGGAAGCGGCTGGCCAGAGAAGGTCACCGACAGTCTCAAGATGCGCAGAAACTACATGGCCTACGGGCCAAGTTGTACCAGAAGAAGAGGCATGCGGAGAAGATCCAGATGAAGAAAAAGATCAAGGCGCACGAGGAGCGCAATGTCAAGTCGGCCAAGCCCAGCGAGCCCTCGTCGACGCCTTTGCCGCAGTATCTGCTCGATCGATCACAGGCGACCAACGCCAAGGCCTTGTCGAGCGCGATCAAGAACAAACGAGCCGAGAAGGCGGCCAAGTTCAGCGTGCCATTGCCGAAGGTCAAGGGCATCTCGGAGGAGGAGATGTTCAAGGTGATCAAGACGGGAAAGAAGACGGCCAAGAAGAGCTGGAAGAGAATGATCACGAAGCCGACATTTGGTGGGGTGTCCTGCGCAATCTCCAGTTCCATCGTTCCGCTGTCGTCCGCCCTGCTAACGGAGGCCTTGAGCCAAGTTGGAAACGACTTCACACGGCGGCCAGTGAAGTACGAACGGTTCATCCGGCCCATGGGTCTGCGGTACAAACGCGCCAACGTGACCCACCCAGAACTCGGCGTCACGGTGCAGCTGCCCATCATCTCAGTCAAGAAGAACCCTCAGAGCCCGATGTACACGCAGTTGGGCGTCCTAACCAAAGGCACGATCATCGAGGTCAACGTCAGCGAGCTCGGGCTCGTCACCGCCGGCGGCAAAGTCGTCTGGGGTCGTTGGGCGCAGATTACGAACAGCTGTGAGAATGACGGATGTGTGAATGCGTGAGTGATTTCTCCATATTGCTAAGGATTTATGAAGTCTTTGCTTTCTCGGATAATTTTTCGACCTCTTCGATGGCTGGCCATGCCCTTTGTCCATCCACCATCATCTTTCGGGTAAGCTAATGGTGCCTGTGCCCCTGCAGACTTCTGCTCGTATGACATGCCTCTTCCGATGACTTTTCCCCCCTTCGTTTCTGCATTCTGGACATCCAGCAGCATCCTTTTTCCCTTTCCCATGGGTTATGACCATTCAGACTTTTGCATCGATCGACCTCGGGCGTTCTGCTGGTATTGGCGGTGTTCGGCTGCTCTGTGGAAAACCCCCATCGCCCTTCCCGCAGAGCCATCGTACTCACTGCACGAGGCACCGTACTTCTACAAGACTCCATCATCTATTCTCAGTAGAAGCAGAGAGATCCACTTTACGCAACGTCCCACCACCTTTCACCCTTCTCCTTCGTTGCACTGATCCAAGTGTTCCGATGCTTCGGTTTCCTTCCGCTTGTACAGATTCTTGTGTTTTGACGATGTGGTTGCTTTACTTCTGGTCCACCGTTGAGATTTTTATCGTTGATATTTTCATCGGTTGTCTCTTTTTCAAACCCCCCCCACCCCCCTCCCCATTCGAGATATCTTGAACGAGCCCGGTCACGGACAACACCGGCTCTTTCTTATCGTTCGTTTGATCGTGTAGTTTGTGGAAAGACTGAAAAAGGGGGCAAACAGGGCTAGGGTGTCGAAAAGGGTTCGACGGATAGACAAATGGGAAGGAAATGAAAGGAGTCGCTCGTCATCCTTCACGGTCCTCTTCCACCCTCCTCCACACTCCTCGACCTCGCCCTCGACCTCGCCCTCGACCTCATGCCCTCGACCTCGCCCTCGACCTCATGCCCTCGACCTCATGCCCTCCCGTCCCTAAACCTAGGATAAGCACACGATGTACTAGGACGACGAGCCAAGCTTGAAGCGTCCACGAACAGAAGACCACAAAGAGAAAACGCCCTTCGTACGGCCCTACATGCTCTTCGCTTTCGTTGTGGGGCAAGTGCGCGTGCTCAGAAATCTTTGGCCTCCTTTGGACACTGGGGATTGAGGGGCGCGGTGAAAGATGCAAGGGTGGGAGGATGCGGAGATGCGCGTATGTGACAGGAAGGGGATGGGTCGTACAGAATTTTTCCGTCTAATCTGACACAAGAGAGCTAGCTTCAGAGTTCAGAGTAGGGGGAAGAAAAGAGCTACCGTGGCTTCTCGGACAGCAAGAACCCCCCCCCCCCCCCCCCCGAAAATGCATGAGCGTTGAGAAAATCTGGTGAAAGACGGTTTTGGGGGAAAATGGTGACTTCAGGGCGGAGAGAGGAGAAAGGGAAGGGGGAGAGGAGACCGACGCAGAGAGGTTTTAAACGATGATGTTTTCGGCAGCGAATTCCTATTCGAAAACGACAGAGGGTCAGTCCGAGTCGTCTTTCATCCCTCGTTTACCTGTCTTTGTGTATGTCTAGTGGGAAAGAGAGTTGGGACGGCGGTGGTGCGGACCAAGAAGATGCGAGCAAACAGAGAGGACGGCAGATTACGGATACGTACTGGGAACTCGATCATCATTGCGCCTGATACCTTCTCGACTTCCAAGGCCAGCACTTGCACGGCCACGTCCCACTTCCAGAGAGCGCTGGCTGCCGCGCCGTGGTTCAACCAAGCCGGTTGCGTCTTGGCGTTGCCATCGGGCGCGGCGTGACCGTCGACAGCAGCGGCGCCGACGAAGTGGATCGTGCCGTCCACCTGGTCGATCCAGCCCGTCAATCTGCCCTGCTCGATCATTTGCGCGGCAAAGTCTTCTGCCTTCCGCGGTGACTGGCCGAGGAGGGCGCCGAGCTCGTCGAAGCGAATGTCCTCGTACACCTTGGACGCTCCGACGAGATTGTGTTCCGTGACGGCCTTCTCGAGCACTGTCAGCCCGTCGGCGGTACGCGCCAGCTGGTGCTCAGCCAAGGTCGACGCGAAACTCTCGACCTCGGCCGGGGTGATCAGCCGGTCGAGGAACATCTTCTCGAGGATGCCGTACTCGGGAATCTGAGAGGCGCGTCCGTCCTTGTAGAGCCGCGCGAGGAATCGGGATCGTTGGGGGCCGGCCGGCGCAAGGACGGTGCACTTGATGGCCGACGACAGCGCCCTCATGCGCTCCTCGTCGACGACGACGGCCGAGAAGCTCAGGTCGTGGTACTCGCGCGAGGCGTCGAGGAATTTCCGCTGGGCGTCCAGGATCCGGGCGTGCGAGAGCTGGTACATCAGCTTGAGTTCGCGGTCGTCGCAAAGATGTAGGAGCGCCTTGGCCCTGTTGAGATACACGTCGGCGTCCAGGGTGTTGTCGTCCTCGAGGTAGTTCCGGACGATGCGGATCAGCAGTCTCAGCTTGTAGTCGTTGTTGATGGTCCGCTGGGAGGACTCCAACGGGACACCTTGCAGGACCTTTGCCGCGGCCGAGTGGTCTCCGGAAGACTCGTAGGCGTGCGCGAGAGTGTCCCGGACGCAGGCATCTTGCTCCTCGAACGAGACGACGCGAGACTGTTGGAGCTCCAACGCATGCTGTCCGACGGCGATGACGACCTCAGGATCGCGGATGGCTCCCAAAGCCCCAACCAGGTAGCCGAGCAGCTCCCGTGACAGAATTATTCCGAGCGATTCGCCCAGGATGGCATCCAGGAACGTCTTGAGATCGGCAGTCAACTGAGCGCCCGACTCGTGCTTGACGATCTGCTGCAGGAGGTCGGCGTAGGCCGAGGCCTTGGCCGAAGCCGACGTTGAGGACGACTGCAGTTTGGACAGCTGTTCGGATATGGCTGGACTAGCCATCGTGGGGGAATCCGGATGAGAATGGCCTTGTTCGCGATGTGCCAGGTAAGGTCTCATCTGACATCGACTTGCATGGCCTGAGCCCGCCGTACAGTACGTACTACGTACGTACGTTACGTGCAGGGTCGTCGCATGTGATGCACGTCAATCGCGGCTAAATAGAACTTAGAGGGCGCTTACCTCGGCTAACTTTGACGTGATAGACGAACGCGGGCAAGGGCCCGATACAATTACTCCAGTACATACGTACGTGTACTTCTCATTGTTTGATCCAATGACGCATGTTCCATGCCAGCAACCACTCATCACATCGCCGCCATTTCAGTGCTCTCACCCTTCTTCATGTCTAGGAGGTGATCTTCTCGATCTTTCTAGCAATGAACGGTGCCAAGGTTCCTTCCGTCAAGGTCGACCTCGACGAGTCCCGGATCAAATCTGAGCCAGGCTCTCTGGGCGCATCGCCCGCGGCGTTGTCAGATGACGACATCTACGAGGACACGGGTGATCTAGACTTCTCACAGGCTCAGATCGTCTGGCTGATGAGATTGCCGCCGTCGCTGTGGCAGAACTGGTCGTCGCTCGATGACGACGAGCGGATCGAGCTGGGCACCGTTCGAGTCGAGGATCTCGGACAGGATGCGAAGGGCGATTCGAAGCAAAAGGTCAGCCTCCCCTCGACTGGCTCTTGCGCGATCCGGATGAGCTGTTTCTGACCGGATGCGTTCTAGATGACGCTGCTGCTGAACAATGCGACGAAAGCCAACAAGAACATCCCGAAAGAGTATCGCATGAACGTCACCAACAGCAAGTCCTCGAACGTCTACATCTTCTCCGAGAAGGACCCGCCGAAGAGCAACAAGCTCAAGACGGGGCAACGACCTGGAAATGGAGCAGAAGCGGGATCGGGGTCGAAGAAGCCGACACCTCACAATCGCCAAGACGGTATCAGGAAGCCCAAGTGGGACAGATTCAAGCGGTGGCAGCCATTCTATCGCAGGTCTATTCCTAGTGAGATGATCTTGTCGTGCACGGGCGACGGCAGCTACGCTGACACGACTCTGCTGCAGAACAGACGGCACTGGCAGGCATCGTGAAGCACGAGATCAACTGTCTCCCCGTTGAGAATGCCGAATATGCCCGGATCATGGCCCAGCGGAATGCAGAAGCGTCGAAACCGAAGCGAGAGACCAAGTTCCTGGGCGATCTCGGTGTGCATCAAGCGAATCTGCTGGCACCTGGCACCCTTGGCAGCAACGCCAGCTTTGCGGACTTTATCGTGAGTGTCTTCCCCTTTCGCCTCCCGGCGGCACAAAGACGATGACGGTAGGTCGGCTGACAAACCTTTCTCCCTCTCTCGCCCCTCTTAGCGCACCGGAGCTCCGCCACGTGCGCAGAAGCAGGAACAGAAGGCGGCGCGGATCCCGCAGAACGAGCTGCTGGATCTGATCTACGACTGCTTCCGGCGGTACAAATTCTGGTCGCTGAAGGCGCTCAAGGACGAGCTGAACCAGCCCGAAGCCTACCTCAAGCAGACGCTCGAGATGATCGCCGATCTGGTCAAGACGGGCCGCTTCGCCAACACCTGGACGCTCAAGCCCGAGAACAAGATCGAGCTCTACGACGCCGCCGTCGAGGGCAAGGACGAACTCGCGCCCGACGCCGGTCCCGGGTCCGCGTCCGGCTTCGGCTACGACGGCGCCGACGACGGCGGGCTCGAGAGCGGGGTCGGAGGTGGGCTCGGGGACGACTACGACGAGGACGACGACGACGAGAACATCAGGATGGAGGATGTTCTTCCGGGGTGACATCTTCTGGCACTCCCTCTCCTTCCTCATCTTCTCCCTTTCTCTCCCTTACATTTGGTCTTCCGATTTTCCCCTGCACAACACCTTGGCCATGCTACACACTAAATCCTCTTGCCCATCGCTGGGCCCTCCCTTCACTCCACGAGATCCCTCCCCACTCCCTTTTCTCCTGTCACTCAAATCTGTTTTCGATATCCCATCTCACCACCCAATAAGCCGCCGGCATGTCCTCCGGCCGGCATATCACGGCTACGGAGGGCGATAGTCAGCAGAGGCATTCGTATCTGGATTCGAAGCTTGCTCTTCTCCGAGACAGTGAGCGGACCGTCACCGCTCCCAGGAACAACATGGCGAGGAAAAGAATTCCATGTTGCGTGCTTTTTGTGTGCGTCGGTGACACTTTGTGATTCTTGGCGCATCTCTTCAGCCGGGGGCGCCTTTGTATTTGCCGTACGCTCGTACAGCCCCTTCTTTCCTCCTCTTCTCCTCTCTTCGTTCCATCAAATCTTCCATCCTCCTCTTTTCCACCGCCAAGGAACTGAGTGTTTTTCTCGAGTAGTAGTAATACACCTCATATCTAAAACACGGGGTGGCATGGTGTAGTGGGAAGCTGGTGAGAGTTTACCACTATGTGGCACCTGTGACATGGAAGTAGCACTGTCAGGTCTGGAGAACCTGACCAAACTGGTCATCAATTTGAATCTGAACCACTCAATATTCTACCACTACAACTCTGAGGTTCATAAGTTGTCTAGATTGTACGGAACTACTCCTTGCAAGATGTACGGAGAACCTTCCAGAGATGGCTCACTCAACATCTGTCAAGATCCACAAACCCTTGCTACTGTAGTTTTCCTATTTCCCCTACAGGGTTTGGGGGTTTCCCACAGTATGTACATAAAGTGTGCAATGAATGCACGAGGTCCCGAGCCGAAAATCTACAAGTGAAAAATCTTTAGAAGACCTGCATGGCTCAACAGATGAATTGGTGTAAGAACAGAATCAAGGCATCTACAGTACAATACAAGATACTGACGACACTGTGCCTTGGGTCTTTTCTTCAGCGACAACCCATTTGGGATTCACGTCACCCTGACTCGTCCGTAGTTTACGTAGTTTACATCCGAGGAGCACGGCCATGTCGATCGGTCCCGTTCTCTGCTGTTGGGATCTTCTTGCTTCGTGCAAGAGCCGTCTAGTAGGGGGTCTCGAGGGCTCTGGAGGGACTTTGTCTACCCTGGTCCAGCTATCCTTTCAGATCATCAGGACTCAGCTGCGCAGGGGCTACCATCACCTGTTCATCACGCAAGCGCTGCCAGACGTGAGATGCCACGCAGGACGCATTGTCGTCGTCGTCGTCGTCGTCGTCGTCGTCGTCGTCGTCGTTGTCGTCAGCCGGTCAAAGTACCTTGCCCGACACGACCCCTGCAGCTGTCATGGAGACGCCCGGCAGAAAAATGGTGGACGTGCTCAAAATCGCGTCGTACACGGACGGCAAACCTTTGCTTTTGGGTGGAGGTGCACCCGAGGGCGCCACCGGCACATATGCGCGCCCCACTTGGGCGGTGGAGCCGGAGATTTCGCGAGAGCTTCTGTGATAATCACGTAGCCGACGAAGTTTCATCGCCTCGGGCTTCTCCCAGTGCGAAATCGCATCTCTCCGTCTCTTTCCCTTCCACTGCCGTCGGTGTCTAGCCCACACGCACCTTCGTCGAAAGGCCTTCCCCTCTCCGCCAATCTTCCCGAGACTTGATCCCGTCCGGGATCGTCCGGACACGGACGATGGGCGCGCAACAGATCCAGAGCATCGCCGTCGTCGGCGCCACCGGTTTCCTGGCCGTCCCCGTCGTCAAGGCGCTCGTCGAGGCCGGCTACGCCGTGCGCGGCCTGATCCGGGACGAGGCCAAGGCCAAGAAGCTGCTGCCGGACGCCGTCGAGCTCGTCGCGGTCGACCTCCAGAAGCCCGAGACGCTGGAGGCCGGCCTGCGGGGCCAGGACGCCGTCTACGTCAACCTCACGACCGAGACGGACCGGCTGGACCTGCCGTGGTACCAGGAGCGCGAGGGCGTGCGCGCCGTCGTCGACGCGGCGCAGAAGAACGAGCTGCGGCACATCTACAAGATCGGTGGTGCCTGGCCCAAGGAGATCAAGGTCGTGTCGGCCATCATCCCGCGCGAGGGCAACCGCGCCATCCACGACTCGGGCATTCCCTACACCATCTTCGACCCGACCATGTTCTTCGACAACTTTGAGCGGCAGGTCAAGGCCGAGTCGCTACAGTGGGTCGGCCCGACCAGGGGCTCCAAGTTCTGGTGGGTCGCCGCGGACGACTACGCGGCCCAGGTCGTCGCCGCCGTCAACGACCCGCGCGCCAACAACCGCCACTACGTCGTGCAGGGGCCCGAGCTGCTGACGGCCCAGGACGCCTTTGATCGCTTCAAGGCCGTGTACAACCCGAAGCTCAAGGTCAAGGCCCTGCCGCTCTTCGTCGCCAAGCTGCTCGGCTTCTTCAACGCTGAGATGGCCTTTGTCGCCCATCTCTACGACGGCTTCAACCAGTTCAACGAGGAGGAGTTTAACGCCAAAGACACCTGGGACGACCTCGGCAAGCCTCAGATCACGGCCGAGGAGTACGGTCGTAGGCTGAAGGAGAAGAAGTCGTCTCTGGCGTGAGCCTGCTCGCGGCTGGCCGGGCTTCCCGGAGGGCAAGAAGTTGGTCTGTTCACGTTTCAAGTGTTTTACCCTTTCACCGTTCGATGATACTCACTCCTGCCGGGACGTGGCCTCTTTGACTCTTGTCATCATCGTTGTTATCATCGTTACTGTTGTTTCGTCATCAACTTTGTCGTCCATGTTTTTTATTTTTATTTTATTTGATTCTTACACTGGTAGTAGCTTTACAGCCAGGCAGATCTTCTAGCTAATAGTGAACTCCTTCAGAAAACCTTTGAAGGGATAAAAACTGAAGGCAGAGTGTGACTAGGGAATGTAACAAAAGGAATCTTGAAGTTTCTGGTAAGAGAAGAGAATCTAGGTATTGGATTGGGAATAGTAGAGTTTGAAAGCTAGATTAAACTGGTTTAGTCTTTTCAAAGACATAAACCAGTACAAGAACTTCTGTAGTAGCTCTGGGTTTGAAATAATAGTGGTGAAGTCTTGGGGATTAAAAGAGACTTGTTGTCTTTGTCTTGAATAAAGAGAGCATGAAGAGGTGATATGTTTTGCAGTTTCTTCTGCTTGGCCACACACACATAGTGGGGTAGGGAAGTCAGGAACTCCAGCTCTGAAAAGAAAACTTGCCAGACCAATTCTTCCAGTCCTGATTTGCAGTAGCAGACTTGCCTCAGCTTTCTGTAACTCTTTGTAGAGCTTCAGATTGTTTTTGTGTGGCTTTTGACAGAAAGTCTGCCAGCCTGGATAGCTTCTTCTTTTCTTCTCTTCCCATTGGTCTTCCCACTCTTTAGTAAAGAGCTTTTGTAGTTCTTTCTTTGAACTAGCCTGGTTAGTAGTTATTTGACTTAACCAAGTGAATTTCCACTTAGGAGAGATAGTTGAGGATTCCTTTAAAGGTTTCTTCAAGAGAGAGGCATAGCTGGAAATAGTGGAAAAGATACTGTCAGGAAAGTATTTGAGAGGGGAGTTTTGAATAGAAGAAAGAAAACAGGTAGTACGAAATTTAAAGTATAGGTCTAGAGGTAGAAGAAAAAGCTCACTCTCTAATAGAAAAGAAGGAGTGGCTTTGAAGGCACCCCCAATAAGTCTTAGGTATCTGTTTTGAAATGAAATAAGAGAAGAGATATTGGAGGATTTTCTTAGAGGGTTAAACCAGATCCCCACTGCATAGCTCAGTAGAGATCTCAGTATAGCAGTGTACACCAGATGTGATGTGTGAACTGGAAAGCCCCAAGTAGAATAGGAAGTTCTAGAAAGAGAAGAGAGTGCTTTCTGTGCTTTTTGAAGAATAATCCTCTGGTGTTTGTGCCAGTGGAGCTTTGCATCTAGGTACACTCCAAGTACTCGCACTTCTTCTTTTGGTTTGAGAATCACATTCCCCAGTCTGAGCTTGAGCTGAAGATTGTCTGATCTTCTTCTGGAAAAATGAAGTATTTCATATTTCTCAGGAGAGAAGACTATTCCATGTCTTGCAGCCCATGATAGACATTTGAGGTGTGTGTTCTTTAACTTCAGAAGGTTACTTTTCAAGGAGTGACCAAAAGCAAGCAGATTTGTATCATCTGCAAACCCCAGGGCAGATACACCAGAAGAGGGAGTATGCACAGTCTCATGCAATTCAGAAATGTAGAATAGAAAAAGAATAGGGGATAGTGGAGAACCTTGAGGAACTCCACAATGAATAGGACTAGAACAAGACTCAGAATCATCAAAGACAAGAGTGGTAGAGCACTTATCACAGAAAGAGTAGATCCAGGAAGCTAGCCAGGCAGGTATTCCTTTTCTTTTCAGAATTTGCTGTAGTATCTTGGGGAGAACTCTGTCATAGGCTCCTGAGATATCCAGTGAGAGTAGGGATGCAACCATGCCTTCCTTCCAGACTTTTTCCACTTGGGAGGTTAGAAGGAAAAGTGCTGCTTCTGTGGATCTTCCTTTCCTAAAGCCCATCTGAATATCTGGCAATAGTCCAGCTATCTTGCTTAGTCTGGCTGCAGCAATAGCTTCCATCAGCTTGCCTGTTGTGTTTAGCAGAGCTATAGGGCGCCAGGCTTTAGCTTGATTGTAGGTTCCCTTGCCAGGTTTCCTCAAGCAGACTGTTTTTGCACTCTTAAATCTTTCAGGGAAGTACTCCAGTTTCCAGCATGTTGAAGTCAGAATAGCTAGAGCTTGGCAGAACCTAGGCCCCAGAGCTCTCAGAAATCCATTTGGCAGCTTATCTCTCCCTCCTGCTGTGAAAGGTTTCTTCTTGGCCAGAATTTGCTCCACTTCTTCACATGTTACCTCCTGGGAGAGCTGTATCTCAGAGATAGTCTGGGAGCTTTCTGAGCCTGGTTCTGGAACTAGAGCTTTTGGAAAGAACTGCTGTGAGAAGGCTTTAGTCTTTTCCTCAAAGGTTTTGGCTATTCCTTCTTGTGTTTCCAGGTCAGGAACCAGAGGAAGATCAGGAGTCTTGTTGGCTTTGGACTTTCCCCACTTTGCAAGCTTCCAGAACTTTGAAGAGCTGGCCAGCTCATGGATTTGGTGTCTGAAAGTGTTCTGTTTTCCATCTCTGACTGCTGTTGATAAGAATATCCCCTGAGGGAAGTTTTCTTACTGCTCTGACCTGCTTGTTGTAGGAGCTGGATAGTCTATCTTGTAGAGCTTGGAAAAGCTGGATATAAGTTCTGTTAGCTATGTCAGGTGTCTGACTGCCAGAGTGTACAAGAACTTCTTTGAGAATTCTTGAGAGTAGAGGGATTTGTGCTGGAATAGATTTCTGGACAGTCTGGACATATGATAGTTTGGCTTCTTGTTTGTCCAGCCACTTGTTGATGTTCTCCAGCTCCTGAAAGATCCTGTTAGTAAGACTAGTGGAGCCAGACTAGACTTCTGTAGAAAGAGAGTTCTTTTTGATATTCTCCCAGCTTTTCAGAATAGATTCCGGAGCTGTTTGGGTTTTGATCCAGAAGTCCACTAGTTTGTAGTCACTCTGGGGAGCTGGTTGGGAAGTGACAAGACTGGACTGGGTGGTAGCCAGACTGGAGACTGGTTGGGAAAGAATAGCTGGTATAGCTTTGAGGTTGCTTTCAGAAGAAGTGGGTTTTTTCTTCTTGGGGACTATGTTGGGAGTTTGGCACTGGTTGTGTGTTTCCTGTCTGCAGGGTACTGCCAGAGAGAAGGGTA
Organism: Lichina pygmaea; assembly: GCA_963422465.1. NCBI lineage: Eukaryota > Fungi > Ascomycota > Lichinomycetes > Lichinales > Lichinaceae > Lichina > Lichina pygmaea. Next base: position 4,847,843 of record OY730170.1, read on the forward strand.
ACCTGGTTTCCCAGCAGTAATAATCTAATCCTGGAACTAATCCCCAAGACTAGACTTTCCTGGGCAGCTTTTTCCAACTAAGCTTTGGGTAAAGCTAGGAGTATTTGTCACGGTTCTGGCCCAGTTGCATATCTGGCACAAGCCACGCACCTTGCCGGGAAGTCCCATCTGCACTGTTTGCCTGTTTGCTCCGCCGTTGCCTGATCCCCTGCCTATAAGAACTTCTCCTGCTCCCCCAGCTTCTTCTCTTCTTTTCTCTTTTCCTTCCTCGTCTTTCGCCTTGTACATCAATCCAAGTCTCAAGTCTCAAGCCAAGTCAGGTCAAGGTTACCAAATCAGTTAGACTTGAGTTCTGCTCTGCTATTGCCTTGTCACACTGCGAAAGACCTACCCAACCATAACACACTTCACCAAGCCATGTTCACGTCCTTGTCATGTCTCAACAACCAGACCAAGCCATGCCAGTTGCTGGAAATGACAAGTTCCTTCGCAACATGTTTGCAGAGTTCATGTGAATTCAAGCTACTAACACTACTCCCAAGTCCAAGTCTGAACACACTGCTGACCCAGAGATCTTCAGTGGTGATGGTGGAAACACAGAAATCACGCATGAGAAGCTTGAGAGCTTCATCATGTCACTGTCACTCAAGATGACGCTCAACACTGACTGGTACCCCACGGAAACATCGCAGATTGCGTACGTCTTTTCACACACGACTGGCACTGCGCAGTCCTACATCTCAGCTAAGATCACGGCTGGCCAGTACATTGACTGGCACGACATTGTCCAAGATCTCCGGAACACCTTCTCCGACCCAGACCCAGAGTTCCTAGCTCAGAGAAAGCTCATCACCTTACGTCAGGCCAACTGTTCCTTTGCCGAGTTCTTCACAGAGTTCAATCAGTATGCTCCACGCACAGGCTTCAACAACAAGACCTTGAAGTGCCATCTTTGATGCGCTGTCTCTGAAGAGCTTGCCAAGCAGCTTGTCAGCATCAACCTCAAGGACATCAGCTATCAGAAGCTTGTTGAGGAATACCAGCTGCAGGACAACCAGTTGCGTGCCACTTCTGCCAACTCTCACTGTCCATGTCAAGCACCTCCCACCCAAGCCTCAGTTCCACGGTCAGGAGCTTCAGTTCTGTGTCCAGGGTTCATCAAGCCAGCCTTCACGCCACAGCCACCAAGTCCTACTATGGATCTCAGCCACTCTAAGCTGATGCCAGAAGAGTGAGAACATCGCCGAAGCAAAGGCCTCTGCTTCTACTGTAGGAACCAAGGTCATGTCTCAACCTTCTGTCCAGTGAAAAGCATGCCTGTTGTTGCCACCACCACAACCACCACCAAGTCTGCCACTGTTGAGACTACTCCAGAGTTGGAAAACAAGTAGTCCTTGGTCATCGTCACACCCAAGGACATGAAAAGGATCTCCATGTTGGCTATCTGTCTCCAGACCAGCAATTGGACAGCAAGTGCTTGTTTCTTCCTTGTATCCTAGATGGGAAATTCAAGTGCAATGCTCTTATTGACTCTGGCTGTTCAGCATTTGGCTGCATTGGTGCTTCCTTTGCGCAATCTCTTCACCAAGAACCTCTCCCCTACCCACGCACATTGTGATCGTTTGATGGCAAGATGTCACAAACCACACATCTCACCAAGACAATCATGACCACAGCACATGGTGTGCACCAGGAAGAAGTCTCTCTCTTTGTGTCTCCTGGTCTTCACTATGATGTGATTCTGGGGATGCCATGGCTCCAGAAGCACAGGCCACACATTGATTAGGCAAACACCTCAATCATGTTCAAGTCAGATCACTGCTGATCTGCATGCCTCAAGTCAAATAATAGCTATCCAATCTCTTTGGATCTTGAAGCCAAGACATCTGCTGGAAAGCCTCAGGATCCCAAGCCTCTTTCTGCCACGCCAATCCCCATCAATGCTGCCGCATTTTCTCTCCTTGCTGCCAAGCCAGATCACCAGGTGTTCAGTGTTTCTCTGAGAGACATTGAGCAGGTGTTGAAGCCAAAGAAGTGTGTGGACTCTGCCACACTTCTCCCTGCTCAGTACCACAAGTTCCTGAACATCTTCAGCAAGGATGATGCTGACAAGCTTCCTCCTCTACACCCAGGAGTTGACCACAAGATCAAGATGGAACCAGGAACCCAGGCACCCTCTGGACCTCTGTACGGCATGAGCAGAGAAGAACTTGAAGTTCTCAAGAAATACCTGACAGAGAACCTGAACAAGGGCTTCATTCAAGCATCTTCATCACCTGCTACTGCACCAGTCCTCTTTGTCAAGAAGCCAGGAGGTGGATTGTGTTTCTGTGTAGACTACAGAGCACTCAACACTATCACCATCAAGAACTGTTACCCCCTACCACTGATCCGGGAGATGTTGGACCAGCTTTGCAAAGCTGTGTGGTACACCAAGCTTGACATTGTTGGTGCCTTCAACTGTATCCAGATGAAGGAGGGTGAAGAATGGAAGACTGTGTTCCGCACACGCTCAGACCTCTACGAATACCTTGTCATGCCCTTTGGTCTTGCCAATACTCCAAGCACATTCCAGAACTACATCAATGATGTTTTGGGACCTGACATCCTTGACGTCTTTGGCACTGCCTATGTGGATGACATCCTTATCTACAGTCAGACACTCAAGAAACACTGGAAGCATGTCAAGCTTGTTCTCAGTCAACTACAAGATGCAAGCCTGCAAGTTGACATCTCCAAGTGTGACTTTGAAGTGTATCAAGTCAAGTACCTTGGCCTCATCATTCAGTCTGCCACTGAAGACGGCTGACCTGGATCTGTGAGTATGGACCCAGCCAAGACTGACACCATCAAGGAGTGGAAGCCTCCTGCCAGTCTCAAGGAAGTGCAGAGCTTCATTGCCTTTGCAAACTTCTACCGCCAGTTCATCAAAGACTTTGCCAAGCTTGCATCCCTGCTCACAGCTCTGACCAAGAAGAATGTTGCCTTCAAGTGGGAAACCCCAGAGCAGTGCTTGTTTGAAAGCATCAAGAAGGCGTTCAGCACTGCACCCATCCTGCAGCACTTTGATCTGGAGAAGGAGTGTGTTGTTGAGACTGACGCTTCTGACTACATCTCTGGTGCTGTCCTGTCACAGCCAGACCATGAAGGAGTTCTACGCCCTGTTGCCTTCTTGTCACACCGCCACCTGCCAGCAGAATGCAACTACGAAATCTACGACAAAGAGTTGCTGGCAATTGTCCGTGCCTTTGAAGAATGGTGAGCAGAGCTTGAAGGATCTCCAGAACCTGTCAAAGTGATCTCTGATCACAAGAACTTGGAGTACTTCATGTTGTCAAAGTGCCTTTCCCGCTGTCAAGCCTGTTGGAGCGAGTTCTTGTCACACTTCAATTTCAAGATCAGCTACTGTCCAGGCAGTCAGTGCAAGGCCGACGCCCTCACTTGACGTTCCCAAGACCTCCTGTCAGACAGTGATCCCTGTCAAGACTTCATGGAGCAAGTTATCCTCAAGCCCAAGAATCTTGCACATTCAGAGGTTCAAGTCAAGCCCATCCAGATCCTGAGATGTTCAGAAACTGCACCAGTTGACACTGAACCTGATGCTACACCTCTTTCAGATGTTATCCAAGCTGCCTATAACAACCTTGCTGAAGGTGATCCAGTGGCAACAGTGTCACAGATGCTAAGGGATGGTGTCAGGCACAGTCGAGAAGTGTCTCTCTCAGACTGCAGCTTGGAAAATGACTGTCTCTTCTACAAGAACTGACTCTGGATCCCTGAGAACAATAAGCTACGCCTACACCTGTTCCAAGAAGCCCATGACCAAGCAATAGCTGGCCACACTGGGATTGCCAAGACCCACAATCTTCTGTCTTGTTGGTACTATTGGCCAAAGATGGTGAACATCATACAGCAGTACATCAGGAATTGTCATGTCTGCTCTCGAGCAAAGCCTGCCCGTAATTGCCAAGGAGAGCTGCTGTCTCTTCCCGTGCCTCAGCAATGTTGGCAGGATCTGGCTATAGATTTCATTACTGACTTGCCCAAGTCAAGAGATGCCTGCTTCCCTGGTGCCAAGCACATCTGGGTCATCACTGACTGTCTCACCAAAGAACACCACTTTGTGCTATGTGCTGAGATGACAACCTTGCATCTTGTCCAGATGTTCATCCAGTTTGTTGTCTGTACCCATGGCTTGCCTAGGAGTATTGTCTCAGACAGAGGAGGTCAGTTTGTCAGCTTATTCTGGAAAGCACTCTGTGCCCATCTTGACATCATGCTACAACTATCCTCAGGACACCACCCAGAGACAGATGGTCAGACAGGACAAGAGAATCAGGAGCTTGAACACTACCTGAGATCCTATGTCAACTATCTCCAAGATGACTGGGTCCAATGGCTTCCTCTGGCAGAGTTCACGCAGAACAACTCCCAGTCTGATTCCTCTGGCATGTCACCATTCTTTGCCAACAAAGGGTTCCATCCACGGCTCAGCATCACACCCATGGGTGAAGCCTGCAACCAAGATGCTATGGAAATCTCTGGAGAAATGACGCAGATTCTGGAACAGTTGCAAGCTGAACTCCGACTATCCCAGGAAGCTCAAGCTCACACCGCCAATTTGCATCAAGTCCCGTCACCATCCTATCAAACTGGAGATCTTGTTTGGCTGAATACCAAGAACATCAGGACACGCCGCCCATGCAAGAAGCTTGACGACAAGTGGATTGGACTATTCAAGGTGTTGAAGACAGTCGGAAGCTGTGCCTGCCATCTGGAGCTTCCACACACTCTCAAGATCCACCCTGTCTTTCACGTTTCCCTTCTACGTCTGACACCTGCTAATCCTATCCCTGGCCAATCAAATGAACACCCTGGCCCTGTCATTGGTCAAGACACAGATGAAGAGTTCCAGGTTGAAGAAATCCTTGACTCCAAGCCAGCAACATCTTGACAGAAGTTCAAGTACCTGGTCAAATAGTCTGGATGGCTAATCGAAGATACCACTGAAGAGCCTATTGAGCATCTTGACAACACCAAAGACACCATCTACAACTTCCATGAGAAATACCCAAGGAAACCACAGCCACGGAACTACACCCACAAGCGGCCTGAGGCTCACAGGAGTTCACCATGTGAAGAAGGGGGGTAATATCATGGTTCTGGCCCAGTTGCATATCTGGCACAAGCCACGCACCTTGCCGGGAAGTCCCATCTGCACTGTTTGCCTGTTTGCTCCGCTGTTGCCTGATCCCCTGCCTATAAGAACTTCTCCTGCTCCCCCAGCTTCTTCTCTTCTTTTCTCTTTTCCTTCCTCGTCTTTCGCCTTGTACATCAATCCAAGTCTCAAGTCTCAAGCCAAGTCAGGTCAAGGTTACCAAATCAGTTAGGCTTGAGTTCTGCTCTGCTATTGCCTCGTCACAGTATTCACCTAAACTAGAGACCGGACTCTCTATCTAGACTTTCCTTGAGTCAAAGTCTCTGCTAGCTCCAGAGTCTGTCAGATTCTAACTAATTCTCTTATCCTGAGACTCTTTCTCTCTGGTTGTAGGTAGATTGCTGGTTGTTGAAGAAGATTATAGATTCCAGGATCACAGATTTTGACAAACAGCCATGATTCTCAAAGGTGATGGGTTTTCATCTTAAGGTTTAGGTGGTTTCAGAGAAAAACTCGGCTGTTTTCCAGAACTTATGACAAATTGTGGTGTTTGTCAAAAATCATGGTCCTTGAAGAACATCATTCTGGGAAGAGTTTTTTGTTTTATCTCTGATAGACTGGGGGTACTGGCTTAATCCTGAGTTTTGGTCTCAGGACTGATTGTTCCAAGGTAGGTAGGTCTTTGCCCAGTCCTTCAGGATACCTCTGGTCTCTCTCACTCTTGTTGTGACTGGGTGGTTGGTAGTTAAAGCAAGAAGATATAAGTTCAGGGATGACAACTTTTGACCAATAGGCCTGCTTCAGAAAAGTGATAAGTTTTCACTCTTGGGAAGTGGGTGGTTTCAGCAAGCTTTGTGACTGGTTTCCAGGACTTATGAAAAAATCCGCTTATTGTCAAAAGTGATGGTCCTTTGATGATGTGGTACTAGCAAGAGTTTTTGGTCACTGGATGTATGCAGAGAAATTGTAGTATTCTATAACAGCCACTTGGAAGGTCTCCTGTCCTTGGTGGGAAATAACAGAGAGCTGGTGACAGTGCTTCTTCTACACTAGCTATTGATGGAAGAATAAGGCACAATCTACAGTAGAAATGTACATGGATCTACAGATATCTGCCAGGATGTCAGTCTGAGAGAAGACTGGGTAGGCATCTGGCACAGTGATACAGTTGACTCTACAGATATCCATAACAACACAGTCTTTCTTAGTCCTGTCTGGCATAGATCTCCACACCACAAAGCAGGGATATGCAAAGAGTGTTGTGTTCTGCAACTATTCTATACATTTTTTTGTGTGATACTTATCAAATTGCTTATCGACAAGCTCCCAGTCATGCTGGCCTAGTGGGTATACCTTTGCTGTACTTTGGAACTTCTCTTGCCAGTTCTCAACCAGTGGGATCTCTATCCAGAGGTTCTCAGGAACCTGTACAGTTGTACCACAGTTTTTCTATAGTGCAGACTTATAGTGTAGAGTGATAGCTGTAATGTAGGCTGCAGTCTGTGTGTCTTTATTGTAGATAGTGATACTGTTAGTAAGGACCAGCTTCTGGTCAGAGTCTGAAGTGTACACCTCTGTAAGCAAGACTTGGATTGAGTTGTCTATCTCTGGTGCCTGGTTAGCTGCCAAGTCTCTGGCTTCTAGTGGGACTTCAAGCTGACTGTTAATATTGTAGTCACAGATGTGCTCTATGTCAGTGCCAGCAGATATGTGGATTGGCTTTCAGCTGATACTGTAGATCAGGATAGTTGCCAGGTGACAATCAACAACTGATGTGAACATGACAAGACTGTTGATCTTTGTAGCTGGCTTGAAGACAAGATCTTGTCCTTCTGGCAGGTCTATCATGTGTACAGCCAGAGCTATAGTAGTCTGTGAAGGAATAACTGTCTTCTTTCTAGTGACAACTGTCTGATTGACTGGGGAGTTTCTTGCTGTCATCCACAGAGGTAGGATAACTTCAGAGTAGCTGTCAAGAGTGGCTTCCTTCTCCAGACTGTTTATCACAAAGTCTTCTGGTTTGATAATGTTGATTCCCAGCAGAAGGTTGGCTTTCAACTTCTTCATGATATAGAGTTTCCAGTGGATAACTGCTGTTCTACTGTTCTTGCCTGGTAGGTAGATAGAGATTTTGATGCAGGTCTGACAGGTGTGGTGGTTGACTTCTAGAACTCTTATAATAATAGAAGAAGGTATAGTCTTGATAGCTACTGTGGAACCTGGGGCTTGTTGTGTGAGGGAGTCAGTGTCCACAAGACTTATAGTGCAGCTGCTGTCAAGGCAGACTTCTCTGACAAGTCTGTTGTGGCTCAGCCTAGCTATAACTATAGTATAGTGGTAGCCTCAGAAGCTATAGTCTTTAGTGTCACTATTTGTTCAGTTGGATTTGATCAGCTTCTTATTCTGGGAAGACTTCTCTGTGGCTATAAGGGTGGCTGGCTTCTCTTCTTGGTTGGTTAGTGTTAAAGACCAGTCCACATTCACACAGAATGTGGATAGTCTTTGTGTCTTGACTGAGAAAAGCAGAGACTTAATAGATAAATAGCAAGTAGGGTAACTCTCTTGCTATTATCACTTGTAATATTTGTTCAGCCTGAAAAGCTATTCTCTCTGGCTATCTGGGTTCTTTTATATACAGAAGTCTGAGGGGGGAAGTCCTCTCCAAGAAGTATCAGCTTTTCTGTGTAGTAGAGTTGGCAGAGCTTATCACATCTCTGCCACCTCTGCCACTTTGGCAGAGTTGGCAGAGCTTGTTGCATCTCTGCTATCTCTGCCACCAGGTTGGGTGAACATTATTTTGTGTACTTCTGTACACTTGCTTAGGTCAGCTTAGCTGTTCTGGCCTGAGTTTTAATACTATTCCCCCTCTCCAAAGTTTCTGTCTCCAGATTCTCTCACTTCTCTCACTATACTCCAGACATCTTGTAATCACTGTTGTGGAGTCCTCAGTTCTTATGTTAGCAAGATAGGTAAGGTGTCCAAAGTTTCATGCAGTGTATGTTGTTGTGACTACACCAAGTGTGTTGTCAGTTCAGAGTCCACATCTTGTTTTTTTTTATTTTATTTGATTCTTACACTGGTAGTAGCTTTACAGCCATGCAGATCTTCTAGCTAATAGTGAACTCCTTCAGAAAACCTTTGAAGGGATAAAAACTGAAGGCAGAGTGTGACTAGGGAATGTAACAAAAGGAATCTTGAAGTTTCTGGTAAGAGAAGAGAATCTAGGTATTGGATTGGGAATAGTGGAGTTTGAAAGCTAGATTAAACTGGTTTAGTCTTTTCAAAGACATAAACCAGTACAAGAACTTCTGTAGTAGCTCTGGGTTTGAAATAATAGTGGTGAAGTCTTGGGGATTAAAAGAGACTTGTTGTCTTTGTCTTGAATAAAGAGAGCATGAAGAGGTGATATGTTTTGCAGTTTCTTCTGCTTGGCCACACACACATAGTGGGGTAGGGAAGTCAGGAACTCCAGCTCTGAAAAGAAAACTTGCCAGACCAATTCTTCCAGTCCTGATTTGCGACCACATCTTGTAGTCAGTGTATCAAGGAAAGTTGTTACTGTAATCTTCATCTTGCAGAGTCAGAGTGGGAAAAGATAGAGCTTGAGCACACTTAGCTCAAGACTTAGCTGAAGAAGATTAAGGAACAGAAGTCATGTCTTCTTCCTCACAAACTTTGTCTTTGTCAGCAGCTGAGCTTGTTGTCCAAGAAGAAGAGTGACACTATTAAGTGTGAACTTGCTATAATCAAGGACCAGAAGACTCTTGAGTAGAAGACTCCATGTGTGGTGTCTCCACTATCTTTAGATGATCTTTTCTTCTCAGAGACTTTGGCTTCTATTAGACTTTTATCTCTGTCAGTCCTGGCTTCTGTAGATTTTCTTGGTGAAAACTCCACAGTTTCCCACTTGTTGCAGAGCTGAAGTTTTTGGTGGGTTTCCATGAGTTTTCCTTATTGTTGTACTCTAACTATTTGACTAGGTACTCAGTCTTCTGTCTGTTCTTTCAGCTGTCTAGAATTCTTTTGACATTGTACTTTTCTTTGTCATCTTTGAAGTACTATTCTGTTTTGATTTCTGTGTTACTGAGTGCTGGCTTGAGTAGTGAGATATGGAATACTTAGTGTATCTATACTTTCTTTGGTAGTCTTAGTTAGTAGTTGACTTCTCCAGTGCACTTCTTAATCTTAAACAGTCTGATGTGTACATGATCCAGCTTTTTGCTTGGTTGTTTTAGTGCAGGTTTTTTGTTGACAAATAGACTTGATTCTCTCTCTCCAGAGTTGGTCTCTTCAACCTTTTACTGTTTAGGCGGTGGCTTGTCACTTGTTGTGTGGATTCAATCATAGTCTTTATTTCCTTATGTATAGTAGTGAGTTTTTCAGTATTTGTTAAAGTGCCACTTCCAGCTGCTGTCACTTCCCAGTGGGGGTCTCTGCTGTAGCTCACAAAGAACAGTGTTATACCTGTCACACTGTGTTGCTGATTGTTGTATGCAAACTGAGCTATTGGTAACAGTTCCACCCAGTTATCCTGTTGATGATTGATATAGTGGTGTGGGTACTATTTTATTGTTTAGTTTGTTCTTTCAGTTTATCTGTCTGTCTGTGGATAGTAGGCAGTAGACATTCTTGTGTCTATCCCTAGCTGTTTTGTCTATATATTCCAGAATTTCAAGGTAAAGAGCTTGTCTTAATCTGAGATAATCTTTACTAGTAGCCCTCACTGGCTGACCAGTTCTTTGAGTAGGATATTAGTAAGTTTGCTTACTGTTCCTGTCTCTCACCACAGGATCAGGTGAGTGTATTTGGTGAGTTTGTCCACAACCACCAAGATACTGTTATATTTCTTCTTTGTTACTGAGTCTTCAGACTTTGGTAATTTTACTACAAAATCTATTGTGATAGTATCCCAAGCCACTTCTGGGAGGTCTATCTGTTAACTCTCTCTATAGAGTTTGTGGCATGACAGTTTGTTCTTCATATACTCTTCACAGTTGTGAATAAATTCTGTTACTTTCCACTTTATTCTGTTGAAGTGGTATCATCTCTGGATTTTCTCCAGAGTCTTGTCTCAACCAGGATATTTGTGTAGAGGTCTATTATGATATTGTTAAATCACATCCTCTTGTGCACTCTCTAGCACTTCTACCTTGTTTGCGGCTGTGGTGTTATAGTCTACAGTCAGAAGTGCACCTGTTTCTTTAGTTTTCACTAACTGAGGTTGAGTATAGACCAGAGTTTATTCTTTTGCTGCAAGAATTAGGTGTTCTTCAGTTGTGCTGTCTGTTGTTATATCAGGTCACCTGCTAAGTGTGTCCACTTATGTATTTTCTGATCTTTTTTGATAGAAGATCTGGAAGTTGTATAAAGCTAATAGCTCTGCCTATTGGACTTGTTATCTGTTTAGCTTTTTTGTTATTGTGAAGTAAGCCAGATTCTTGTGGTCTGAGTACATATCTACTGTGTACTTTACTTCTTCCAGGTAAGATCTCTATTGGCCTGCGAAGACTCAAACCTCCACGTGGTGCAGGCTGGGAACCTCGGGGCAGCGATGGCAGGCAGTCTCCCAAGCTGCTTGTAGTCGCTGCACCGAGAGCTAATTGAGTCACCGGTCAAGCTGCTGGTGCCCGTGGAGTGACAGGCCACCGGAGGTGTTGTGCAGGCACTCTGGACACCCCCGTGAAGTGATATCAGCAGAACAGAGGACTTCGACCAAACTGGTTATGAAAACCACCCGACAGATGTCTACCGTGTACGCTACAGCCTGAAGCCAGCCTTGCAACTGGTGGATGTGAAGTCTAGACACCCGACAGGGCACCTCTGGAGTAGACGAGAGGAGTTCCTATCGCACACCCCCCTTCTGGCAGAGTCTCCAGCAGCTGATGCATCGAGGATCTTATTCTAGGAGGGGAGTGATGTCTGTACCGCGGTGTTGTTAATCGAACAGGGACTACATGTTAAAGAAGGTGAGCAGGTGGCACAAAGGGTTTCTGCCGCTCCAGTACCTAAGGGCCGTGTGATAGTCAAAGTGCTGGCTTGATGGTTTTGCCTAAGGTCTTGCCACAGATTCTCTTCGGGCCACCTACAGACTGGGGCTAGAGCACTGGAGGTTCTCCAGTAGGCCACCACGTACATCCGGGGTCCCACAGGTGACAGCGGGCAGATGGAGACTTCTCCCTACTTGGTTAGTGGGCTGGAAAGGCGGTCCTGCAGGTGCTGGCATGGCCTGCAGGGTCCGTAGAGCCTGCGAGGCATGGTCGGCCTCTGTACGAGAGATCTACAGAGATAACGCGAAACAGCAAGAGCTGCGGGGCGTGGCATATAATGGCAGTGACAGCAGTAGGGTCTGGGCCTACTACAAGACTGTCTATATAGCCCGAGAGGACGGAAGTGCATGCCGGTCCGTACAGAGTGCAGGCTCAGGCTGCAAATGACAGGCTCAAGGAGTAAACTGCAGTTGGAGCGTGGGCTCCAGGCTGGCAACCCGGCACTCCAAAGCAGGACCTAGGGGTGAGCGTACACGGCGGAGCGCAAAAGACCTCAGGACTGCGGGGAAGTGTGGCAGAGACCCTGCACGGGATGTTGACTCTGCGCTATGCCTCGGCATAGCTCAACTGTGGTCCTGGGCTGCAAGACATGGAATGGTCTTCTCTCCTGAGAAATATGAAATACTTCATTTTTCCAGAAGAAGATCAGACAATCTTCAGCTCAAGCTCAGACTGGGGAATGTGATTCTCAAACCAAAAGAAGAAGTGCGAGTACTTGGAGTGTACCTAGATGCAAAGCTCCACTGGCACAAACACCAGAGGATTATTCTTCAAAAAGCACAGAAAGCACTCTCTTCTCTTTCTAGAACTTCCTATTCTACTTGGGGCTTTCCAGTTCACACATCACATCTGGTGTACACTGCTATACTGAGATCTCTACTGAGCTATGCAGTGGGGATCTGGTTTAACCCTCTAAGAAAATCCTCCAATATCTCTTCTCTTGTTTCATTTCAAAACAGATGCCTAAGACTTATTGGGGGTGCCTTCAAAGCCACTCCTTCTTTTCTATTAGAGAGTGAGCTTTTTCTTCTACCTCTAGACCTATACTTTAAATTTCGCACTGCCTGTTTTCTTTCTTCTATTCAAAACTCCCCTCTCAAATACTTTCTTGACAGTATCTTTTCCACTATTTCCAGCTATGCCTCTCTCTTGAAGAAACCTTTAAAGGAATCCTCAACTATCTCTCCTAAGTGGAAATTCACTTGGTTAAGTCAAATAACTACTAACCAGGCTAGTTCAAAGAAAGAACTACAAAAGCTCTTTACTAAAGAGTGGGAAGACCAATGGAAAGAGAAGAAAAGAAGAAGCTATCCAGGCTGGCAGACTTTCTGTCAAAAGCCACACAAAAACAATCTGAAGCTCTACAAAGAGTTACAGAAAGCTGAGGCAAGTCTGCTACTGCAAATCAGGACTGGAAGAATTGGTCTGGCAAGTTTTCTTTTCAGAGCTGGAGCTCCTGACTTCCCTACCCCACTATGTGTGTGTGGCCAAGCAGAAGAAATTGCAAAACATATCACCTCTTCATGCTCTCTTTATTCAAGACAAAGACAACAAGTCTCTTTTAATCCCCAAGACTTCACCACTATTATTTCAAACCCAGAGCTACTACAGAAGTTCTTGTACTGGTTTATGTCTTTGAAAAGACTAAACTAGTTTAATCTAGCTTTCAAACTCCACTATTCCCAATCCAATACCTAGATTCTCTTCTCTTACCAGAAACTTCAAGATTCCTTTTGTTACATTCCCTAGTCACACTCTGCCTTCAGTTTTTATCCCTTCAAAGGTTTTCTGAAGGAGTTCACTATTAGCTAGAAGATCTGCATGGCTGTAAAGCTACTACCAGTGTAAGAATCAAATAAAATAAAATAAAAAATGCTGAAAGAATCCACTTTGATATTGTCAAGTTAGCTACTCAGGATATCTACTTGGGGATTTTTTTATTTGATTCTTACACTGATAGTAGCTTTTCAGCCATGCAGATCTTCTAGCTAAGAGTGATTTTCTTCAGAAAACTTTTAGAGGAATAAAAACTGAAAACTGGGGGTGACTACAGAATGTAGCAAAAGGAAATCTTGTAGTGACTGGTAGAAAGAAGACTTCTAGATATTAGAGTGTGAATAGTGGAGTTTGAAAGCCAGATTAAACTGGTTCAGTCTTTTCAAAGACATGAACCAGTATAGAAACTTCTGTAGAAGCTCTGGGTTTGAAATAATAGAAGTGAAATCTTGAGAATTAAAAGGAGCTTGCTGTCTTTGACTTGAATAAAGAGAGCATGAAGAGGTGATATGTTTCACTGTCTCTTCTGCTTGACCACAGACACATAAAGAAGTTGGAAAATCTGGAACTCCAGCTCTGAATAGTTCTACTTGGGGATATCTTGGCTAAAGAAGTATAACCTAGTTATTAACTGGAGAACAGAAGTACTCACATTTAGGAACTACACTAACAACACAGCTTAGATCTGTTACCAGCCACAGAAAGTGTGGACAGATAAGAGAAGAAGTTCTCAGTGGAACCTCACTGCCAGAAAAGACAACTCTCAAGAGAAGAGGTCTATCTTGACAGGCACACCTCAGAACCAGGTGGCCAAACAGTCAGAGATGAAGAGAGAGAAAGTTGTTACCTTTCTGGAGATTTCTGAAAAGTACTGACCTGAGTATAATAACCTTTTTCAGGAAGAGACAACAACAGCAGTGTTGCCTAAGCACTAACCTTGGGATTATAAGATCAAGTTGTAACCAGGGATAGAGCCAGGATTTGGACCAATCTATCAGTTATCAGAAAAAAAGTTCTGAGTACTTCACAAGTACCTGGAGGAAAACCTGAAAAAAAGTTTTATTCAAGAATCTCAATCACCAGCAGAATACCCAATACTATTTGCACTAAAGAAAGACAGAAGTCTTCAACCTTGTGTGGACTACAGAAAACTCAACAATATTACTATCAAGAACTGATACCTGTTACCAAATATAAACAAACTGTGTGACAGGATCAGCCAAGCTACAATCTTCATGTAAGGCCTGTTTCAACACAGGCTTACAACAGAGACTCACAAAGCAATCACCTGACCAGTTGTGGCACAAGAGCTGTCTAAAACCACACACAGACTCTCAAAAACTGTTGTGTACTGCAGATTGGCCAGATAAGAGCTGCACTATAATAGCTGACCAACATCAACTCAACTCCTAAACAGGAGGCTAAAGCACAGAGAAGAGAACTTATAGCTGTGGTTAGGGACATCAGCTAGAGCTACAAGAGAGAGGTAGCTGGCCTCTCTAGAAGGCCAGCAAACAATTTGATTATTGTTCAAATATTCATCGTGACACACTGCTGGAGCAAGACCCACTCTTACAGTTTTGTTTGCTCACTCTTTGTTATAAGGAGCAGTCTGTCAAAGATAACCACAGGTGTAGTCAAACTGCCAGCCAATTCAGGCCAAGAACTGACAAACACTGTCAAAAGTGCAGGAGAACCTGGAAGTGTGATAGTGGGAAACCAGCTACACAAAGACATCGATGTTGACAAGAGACCAGCTGACAAGTCTGCTGATACTATAGAGAACAAGGCCTTGAACCTCAAAAAGCAAGAACAGGAACTGTGAAAGAAGCTGGACATCATCAAGCAGTGCAAGCACATTGAGACTCTACACTGTGAAGTCAAGAAAGTAGTGGATCAAGCTGTTAACCAGAGTTTCCATCAAGAACACACTGATACATTGTCAAGCACCAGCTTCAGAATAGACACAACTTATCAGAAGCTGACTGAACATTGGAAGATGAAGGATCTCCCAGAGTATAGTGGTAAGAGTGTAAACCAGCTGTACAGCTACCTCTGGGAATGTAACAACATCTTTAAGCTCCAACCAACAAAGTTTGAGAGTGATAAAGTCAAGATCTGTTGGGTAGTGCAGTACCTAACAGAGGATGTGGTAAATCAGTAGGACTGCAAGAAAACAGAGGTCAATCTGGCCACATGGATATAGGCCAAGTTCACCAAAACAATATAAGACAAGTATATACACTCTTACATCTGCACAAACAACACTCTTGAAAAATACCACACCACCAGACAGCTACCAGAGTAAACAGTAGAACAATTTGTGGTGTACTTAGACTACCTGGCAGAAGATCTCCCACCAAAACCTGACAAAGTACAGAGAATCAACTTGCAGCTCTGAATGTGAAAGAAGTTGAAGGATGTTATCTTTACTTATCCAGAACAACCACACACCTGAGCCCAGCTGATTGTGCTGGTGTTGAAAATTGAAGACTGAACTACAAAAAAGCCCAGTTATAAAGAAGACAGCAAGAGTAAGAACAGTAAGAAGTTATTATATACTAGGAGCAGGAAGAACAGAGACTGCAAGAAGTAGAAGCTGAACCAGAAGGACAACAGCTGGAAGAAGCTCAGCCCAGAGAAGAAGGAACAGTGATTCCAACAGAAACTCTGCTTTGAATACACCTCACCTGATCACTGAGTGACTGACTGTCCAGAGAAGTAGAAGTGTAATAAGAAGCTCTGAAAGAACACCAACTTGGTGGCTGTGATAGCTGGGCATGCCAAGAATTCAGTGCACTCAATAGTGATCACAATCACTACCTTGGGCAAACAAGACTTGGTGACAATAACTGTGTTGGTGGACTCTGGAGTGAAAGACAATTTCATTTCACAATATACAGTCAAGGAACTGGGCTTAGTTTCTTATAGATACACCAGAGTGTGGACTTTGGACAGCTACAAGATAGCTGTGTACAGTAACTATACTATCAAGTTCCAGCTGACTGACAGCTATGGCCAGAGGTGTACCAGGTAAGTGCTGTTTGTCACTATTAGATTCACAGGATACAACTTTATTCTGGGATAGCTGTGGTTGGCATCTGAAAACTCTGACATCTATTAGCCTCAGCAGACCTGGCACTACTAATCAAAAGCCAAGAACATGAAGATTGTGACACCTGAAAGCTTTTGCAACATAGCAACTCTCCCAAACAAGGCACAAGTTGTTGAATAGTGGTTTGCACTAGTGAGGAGCTGGGTGACACTCACATTATAGCAGCTATCACTGGAGGAGTGCTGGAGAAGCTTGACCTACCACACAAAATTGAAGATTACACAGACATGTTCTCTGCTGAGGAGGCACAGCAACTGCCCAAGCACATGATGCACAACCACACAATCAAGCTGGAAGGTGCAAACCTACAGAAAGGACCTATCTACAAGCTTTCAGAGAAGGAGCTTGGTATTCTTAAGAAGTATCTGGACAAATGCCTGCAGAAAGGTTGGATCTGTTGTTTGACATCACTGGCCAGAGCACTGATTATCTTTATACTGAAGAAGGATAGCACCTTGCAGATCTGCATTGACTACTGCAGGCTCAACAACAAAACCAGAAAGAACTCTGGTTTGTTGCTGTTGATCTGGGAGCTTTTTGATAGACTCTGCACAGCAAAAGTCTTCTCAAAGATTGACCTCCACAACATATACTACCAGATCTGGATCAAGAAGGGTGATGAATGGAAAAGTGTGTTCCAGACAAGGTACAGCTATTTCAAGTACTTGGTTATGCTGTTCAGAATAGTAAACACACCTGCAATATTCCAAGCCTTCATGAAGACTATATTGGAAGGTTTGATCAATATTTTCTGTATTGTTTACATAGATGACATCTTGATCTTCTCTGGCAATCACCAGGAGCATGCTGACTATGTCTGTCAAGTGCTGGAGTACCTCTGTGAAGTGAAGCTTTTTGCCAAAC
Organism: Lichina pygmaea; assembly: GCA_963422465.1. NCBI lineage: Eukaryota > Fungi > Ascomycota > Lichinomycetes > Lichinales > Lichinaceae > Lichina > Lichina pygmaea. The sequence goes on from OY730170.1 coordinate 4,864,803, forward strand.
AATCAAAATATATATTCTATGTGGACAGAGTCTAATTCCTGGGATTTTACATGTTGAAGAGTGGGATCTTGATGGAGAAGTAGAAGGTCAAGGCAATCAAGGAGTGGCTAACACTGAAGTCAGTCAACAACATCTAGATCTTCCTTGGATTTACCAACTTTTATCAGTAGTTTATTCACAGGTTTTCACAAATCACCACCATCTTGATAGAACACCTCAAGAAAACCAGTCAAGAAAGTGATCTTCTGTCTGTTGACCAAGACCAAGAAAGTATTCAACACACTAAAGAAGAAATTTCTGAAAGTGCTGGTGCTGATATATTTTGACTCTGACAAACTGATACAAGTTGAAACCAACACATCTGGGTACACAATTGGAGGTATGTTGACCCAACCAGTCAGGGGCAAGTCTGAAGAACAATATTAGTATCTGATTGTTTTCTTTTCACAGAAGATGATGGCAGCAGAACAGAATTACAAGATCCACAATAGTGAACTGCTAGCTATTGTTACAGTGTTCAAGAAGTAGTATTATTATCTGGACAGAAGCTGATTCCCTATCATAGTCTTGATAGACTGTACAAATCTGTGTTATTTCATGACAACAAAGACACTGACTGGGAGACAGGTATGATAGGCTGAGTGGCTATCCAGATTCAACTTTGTTATTGATTACAGGCCAGAGAGTAAAAACCCCACTGACAGATTGTTGTGAAGGTCTGACCTGGACAACAGTCAGGATAGCACTTCTCTGTTGTTGCCTACACTCCAGTGTAAACTTCAAAACATTGTTTGACAAGAGAAAGCTGTTGACAACTGGCAGAAGACTGGTGTTAACCAGATTATCACAGAAGTGACTTGTGATTGGGAAAGCAACCTTCCAGAAAGTGAGGCACTTTTTAGAGTAGTCTGGACATTCACTGCTATAAGGCAACAGATGTGAGAGAACATAACACAGAGTGAACCAGCATCACAAAAAGTCTCTGAGAGGGTTGTCCAGGAAAAAACAGATAATGTAAGTGGTAAAGAAACACTTATCATCAAGCAGCTGGCTGACTTCAGGCAAGTTGATGGCCAGGGTGAGGCAGGTGGGCACCTAGTGCTTACTGGTGCAGGTGAGCTAGAACACCTTGTACCACAGTTCTTTGCAAGCCAGAGTGCAGAGGCCAAAACAGTGTACACTGAGAGAACTCTGGCTCTAGTGGAACTTGTGCAGAATCTCCAAGCTGGAGACACCTATGTGAAGAAACATCACAAGCAAACCACACCAGTAGCTGGTGAGAGAATAGTATACAATGGCAGATTTTTTGATTTGATTTGATTTGATTCTTACACTGTTTGTAGCTTTACAGCCATGCAGATCTTCCAGCTAATAGTGAACTTCTTCAGAAAACCTTTAAAGGAATAAAAACTGAAGACAGGGAGGTGACTAGAAAGTGTAGCAAAAGGAAATCTTGTAGTGTCTGGTAGGAAAAGCTTCTAGATGTTGGAGTGTGAATAGTGAAGTTTGAAAGCCAGATTAAATTGGTTTAGTCTTTTCAAAGACATAAACCAGTACAGAAACTTCTGTAGAAGCTCTGGGTTTGAAATAATAGTAGTGAAATCTTGGGGGTTAAAGAGAGCATGTTGTCTTTGACTTGAGTAGAGAGAGCATGAAGAGGTGATATGCTTTACTGTCTCTTCTGCTTGACCACACATGCATAGGGGGGTAGGAAAGTCAGGGACTCCAGCTCTGAAAAGAAAACTTGCTAGACCAATTCTCCCAGTTCTGGTTTGCAGTAGTAGACTTGCCTCAGCTTTCTGTAGCTCTTTGTAGAGCTTTAGGTTGTTGTAGTGAGGTTTTTGGCAAAACACCTGCCATCCAGCATAGCCTTTTCTTTTCTTCTCCTCCCATTGGTTTTCCCACTCTTTAGTAAAGAGTATTTGTAGTTCTTTCTTTGAACTAGCCTGGTTAGTAGTTATTTGACTTAACCAAGTGAACTTCCAATTAGGAGAGATAGTTGAGCATTTCTTTAAAGGTTTCCTCAGTGAAGAAGCATAGGAAGAAATAGTAGAAAAGGTACTGTCAAGAAAGTCTTTCAGAGAGGAGGTTTGGATAGAAGATAGAAAACAAGCTGTGCGAAATTTAAAATAGAGATCTAGAGGTAAAAGAAAAAGCTCACTCTCTAATAGAAAAGAAGGAGTGGCTTTGAAAGCACCCCCAATAAGTCTCAGACATTTGTTTTGGAATATGATAAGAGAGGAAATATTAGAGGATTTTCTGAGTGGGTTGAACCAAATTCCCACTGCATAGCTCAGTACAGATCTGAGTATTGCAGTGTACACAAGGCGTGCTGTGAGAACTGGAAAGCCCCAGGTGGAGTAAGAGGTTCTAGAAAGAGAAGATAGTGCTTTTTGTGCTTTTTGAAGAATAATTCTCTGGTGTTTGTGCCAGTGGAGTTTGGCATCCAGGTACACTCCCAATACTCGCACTTCTTCTTTTGGTTTTAGAATCACATTCCCAAGTCTAAGCTTGAGCTGCAGATTGTCTGATCTTCTTCTGGAAAAATGAAGTATTTCATATTTCTCAGGAGAGAAGACCATTCCATGTCTTGCAGCCCAAGATAGACATTTAAGATGTGTATTCTTCAACTTCAGAAGGTTGCTTTTAAGAGAGTGTCCAAATGCAAGCAGATTTGTATCATCTGCAAATCCCAGAGCAGAAACACCAGTAGTAGGAGAATGTACAGTCTCATGAAGTTCAGAAATATAGAATAGAAAAAGAATAGGAGACAAAGGGGAACCTTGGGGAACTCCACAGTGAATAGGAATAGAAGAGGACTCAGAGTCATCAAAAACTAGGGTGGTGGTACGTCTGGTACAGAAAGAGAAGATCCAAGAAGTTAGCCAGAGAGGGATTCCTTTTCTCTCCAGAATCTTTTGAAGAATCTCTGGAAGAACTCTGTCATATGCTCCTGAGATGTCCAGAGAAAGTAGAGATGCAACCATGCCTTCTTTCCAGACTTTTTCCACTTGGGAAGTTAGAAGGAAGAGTGCTGATTCAGTTGATCTGCCTTTCCTGAACCCCATCTGGATTTCTGGCAAGAGTTTAGCCTCTTCTGCTACCTTGCTTAGTCTGGCTGCTGTAATAGCTTCCATCAGCTTGCCAGTTGTGTTTAGCAGAGCTATAGGGCGCCAGGCTTTAGCTTGGTTATAGATTCTCTTGCCAGGTTTTCTTAGACAGACTGTTTTTGCATTCTTGAATTTCTCTGGAAAGTATTCCAGTCTCCAGCATGTTGATGTGAGAACAGCTATAGCTTGGCAGAACTTGGGACCCAGAGCTTTCAGAAATCCATTTGGCAGCTTGTCTTTTCCTCCTGCTGTAAAAGGTTTCTTCTTGTTCAGAATTTGCTCCACTTCTTCAGTGGTAACCTCCTGAGAAAGCTGGATCTCTGGGGTACTCTGGTGACTTTCTGTACTTGGTTCTGGAACACGTGCTTCTGGAAAGAATTGAGCTGAGAAAGATTTTGTCTTCTCCTCAAAGCTTTTGGCTAGTCCTTCTTGAGTCTCCAGATCAGGGACCAGAGGAAGATCAGGGGTCTTGTTAGCTTTTGATTTTCCCCACTTTGCAAGCTTCCAGAATTTTGAGGAACTGGCTAGCTCATGAACTTGTTTTCTGAAGGTGTTCTGTTTGCCTTCTCTGACAGCTTTCTTCTTGAGCTTAGTTGCTTCTTCTAGCTCTTCTTGGCTTGCCTGTCCTCTGAGCACTTGTCTTCTTATTCTTCTTTCCTGCTTAACTTTAGTTTGGATCTCTTGGTTCCACCAGGGGACTGAGTGGCTAGATTGCTTCTGGAGTTCTGTGCATCTGTCTGCTATTTCTTGGAGAAAGTGGTTAAGATATTCCAAGTACTCGTCCACTTCATGTTTATCTTGAAAGTGGAAGGGCAGCTGCAAATTATTACACTCTTGTTTTGCCAGGTTTGTGTCCAGTGTTTTCCAGTTCCTTTCTGGCTTCCAGGTTTTTCTTGGTGAGTCCAGGTCCAGGCTAGTTAGCACAGGTCTGTGGTCAGACCCATGAAAGAACTGCAAAGCAATTTTAGAAAAGATTAGAGAGTTAGAAAGAGAAGAAGATATAAAGGAAAGATCAATAGGTGAACAGGGTTTGTGGGAAAGAGATCTAGCTCTTGTGGGTGTAAAAGGTGCAATAGCTAACTCCAGATTTGAGTTTTTCATTAGAGTTTGGAACTTGTGTGCAGTGTCAGAATATAGTCTTCTTTTCTTTGACCAGTCAGGGTGGTGAAGATTTGAGTCTGTAAGAAGAATATGCTGCCCTTTTGCTTGTAAAGCATTTTGGAGTAGACAGAGAAGAGCTTCTGATGCTTGTAGGTAGTTCTCTTGACTTGAGGGAGTGAAGTATAGATTATGCACCCACAGAGAAGTAGAGGTGTTTTCCAGATGAATTTCAAGAGAAACAAAGTCTTTACTCCAGAAAGTAGGGTGGAGAGATGACAGATTCAGGTTTTTGTTAATAAGAAAAAGAGTTCTACCAATCTCTGGAGAATATAAAGGAAGAAAAGAAGAAAAAACAGTTGAGGTGCTGGTTTGAAGGTGAGGATTCTTCCAGGGTTCTTGAAGTGCAATAATATCTACTTCTTGAAGAGTTGGGGTTGCTAGAAGTAGCTCTTGGACTGATTGGCTTTTCTGCACATTGTATTGAAGAAGTGTGAACTTTGTATTCTTCATGTAGACATTTCATCTTCAAAGATCTTGAAGGGGTTGACTGACTGCTTTCCCCCTGTGTTTGTTGATCTTGTAGACAGAATTTGCACTTCTGGAGACCCTCCTCTGAGTCTCTCTGAGCTTCTAGTTGGCTCTGTGGTTTTCCGTCTTTTTCCCCCTGGAAGAGTCTGTATGAAGGGGAAAGTAACTGGAGACTGTGTGACTGGGACAGTGGTAGCAGTGGAGATCTCATACTTCCCTGGGCGGGAAATCCATGCCTCTCTTGCCTTCTTGACTGCTTCTTGGCGTACTGGGCATGTGCTAGCCCAGGCTGGGTGAGCTCCTTTGCAGTTGCTGCATTTTGGCTTTAGCAGTTGCTCAGGGATTTGGCAGGTTCTTCTTTCATGCTGGCCTCCACAGGCACCACATACAGCTTGATTCCTGCACAGGCGAGCTTGGTGTCCATACCCAAAGCACTTGAAGCATTGTGCCACCACTGTGTTAGCCAGAAAAGGCTCTGCCTCATGCAATCTGTGGCCCAGCACTACTCCACTCTCAATTAGAAGATTGGCCTGTTCCGGGGTGGCCAGATCCAGGTGGAGTGAAGTAACTGGTTTCTTTTGAGCTATAGCCTTCTTTGACCAGTAGGCTCTTAGAATAGTGATTTGCTTGCTCAGGGATGGGTTGCTGTTCTGGATAGTCTGGCGAGTTTTTTCCAGGTTTTCTGGCTGGATGTCTGTGGTTCTGACTCCATGAATCAACACTGGGAATCTCTTGGGTTGGATAGTTGCTTCCTTGGTAAAAATAGCTGATATCCAGGCAGAGTCTTTCTCCAGAAAACTCTTAGTCTCTTGGGTTTCAGTGTTAATAAGAATGTCCCCTGAGGGAAGTTTTCTCACTGCTCTGACTTGTTTATTATAGGGACTGGGGAGTCTGTCTTGGAGAGCTTGAAAAAGCTGGATGTGAGTCCTGTTGGCCATATCAGGTGTCTGGTTACCAGGGTGGACAAGAACTTCCTTCAGAATCCTTGGAGCTAGAGGGATTTGAGCTGGGATATGTTTCTGAACAGCCTGGGCATATGATGGCTTAGATTCTTGCTTGTCTAGCCGCTTGCTAATATTCTCCAGCTCCTGGAAAATCTTGTTGGTCAGACCAGTGGGGAGAGACTGGGTTTTGGTGGACTGGGCTTCATTAGTACAAGAGTTTTTCTTAATATTCTCCCAGCTTTTCAGTACAGATTCTGGGGTAGCTTGAGTCTTGAGCCATGAGTCCAGTAGGTTGTAGTCATTCTGGAGAGCTGGATAGGGGGTAGAAGAACTAGGCTGAGTACCAGCAGAACTGGGAGCTGGCATTGTTGGAGAAGGTGTTGTTTTTCTGGTAGTGTTCTGGGAGGAGTCCGGTTTCTTCTTTTTGACAGGCATAGGGTAGGTAACCTGCACAGTGGGTTGTTCACAAAGGGTCACCTGGTTCCTAGCAGTAATTGCACAATCCTGGGACCACTCCCCAAGACTGTACTTTCCTGGGCAGTCTTTTCCAACTAGACTCTAGGGAAATCTGGCTGTATTAACTCAAGCTGGAGACCACACCCCCTGCCTGAGCTTTCCTAGAGTTTTTCAACTCTACCAGCACTAGAGGCAAGCTCTAAACCATTTCTCTTATCCTGGGAGCCCTGATCTCCTTGATGCTAGATGTTTCTCTTGAGAGAAGTTCAAGCTGTTATCTGTCTGACTGGGAGTACTTGCTCAATCCTGGGACCACACCCCAAGACTGAGTGTTCCTAGGTAATTGGGGCCTGTCCCCAGTCTTTCAGAATCCCACTGGCCACTCTCTGCCTTGTTATAGATAGTCTGTTGGTTGTTGAAGTTGAAGATCGAAGATTCAGAGATCACAACTTTTGACAAACAAGCTGGGTTACCCAAAGTGATGGGTTTTCTCCTTAAGGTTTTGGTGGTTCCCAACAGATACTCGCTTGGTTTCCAGAACTTCTGACAAAGTCCGGTGATTATCAGAAGTGATGGTCCTTGAACGTAGTGGTACTGGGAAGAGTTTTTGATACAATGGCAGATAGTGGTTGAACAGTGAGGGACTGCTGTTGTACAATAATACTGTGTATGTACCTCAAGATACTGCAGTGAGAAAGAAGATATTAGTTTGAAATCATGATAATCCACTTGCAGAACATTTTGGCAGCAGGAAGATATTGCAATTAGTGTAGTGCAAATAGTATTAGCTAGGGATTGCCAAGGATGTGAAGAAGTACATCAAAATCTGCATAGTGTGTCAACACTTGAAGATGTATAAACACAAGCTATATGGAAAGCTATCATCACTCCCAATCCCAACCTGACTATAGGCCACTATTACAATAGATTTTATTGTCAAACTGCCACTAAGTGCTAGCCACAGGCAGGTGTATGGCAGTGTACTAGTGGTAGTCAATCAATACATGAAAATAGCCAAGTATTTCCCAACAAGAGAGATAATCAAAGCACCAGAGCTGGCAGACCTATTTGTGGTGACAATCATCATACAATACAGATCACCAGAGTCTATTATCTCAGACAAGAGTGGACTGTTCACAAGTGGGTACTGGAGTATGTTTTCCTACTTACTGATAATATACAAGAAGTTGTCCACAGTATACCACTCTCAAACTGACAGTCAGACAGAACACCAGAACCAGACACTGGAAAACTACCTTCAGTTGTATGTCAATTACCTTCAAGACAACTGGGTAAGCCTTCTACTAGCAGTGGAATTTGCATACAACAATAGCTTCAATACTACAATCAAGGGAACACTCTTCCAGATACTTATAGACTATAACCCAACAATAGAAATCAGTGCCAGAGACAACATCTTGGAGGAGAAGATGCTACACACATAAGAATATTTTGATTTTGATTTGATTCTTACACTGATTCAGCTGTTAAGCTATGCAGAACTTCTTGAAGGATTTTTGTCTCTGGTAGACTTGACTCGGGGACCTCACACATTTACTGTACACCTTGTGGTTTGTAGTGTACGTACTGTGGGAAAACCCCAAACTCTGTAGGGAAATAGGAAAACCACAGTAATGAGGGTTTTGTGGATCTTGACAGATATTGGGTGAGCTATTTCTCGAGAGTTTTCATACATCTTGCGAGGAGTACATCTTAGACAAGTTCTATGAATCTCAGGGGTTTTTGTGGCAGAATGTGGGGTGGGTCAGATTCAAACTGAGGACTAGTTTAGTCAGGTTCTCCAGGCCTGACACCACTAGTTCCGGGTCATGGGTGCCACGTAGTGGGAAACTCTCACCAGCTTCCCGCTACACCATGCCGCCCCCCACATAAGAATATTTTTATTTTATTTTTTATTTGATTCTTACACTGGTAGTAGCTTTACAGCCATGCAGATCTTCTAGCTAATAGTGAACTCCTTCAGAAAACCTTTGAAGGGATAAAAACTGAAGGCAGGGTGTGACTAGGGAATGTAACAAAAGGAATCTTGAAGTTTCTGGTAAGAGAAGAGAATCTAGGTATTGGATTGGGAATAGTGGAGTTTGAAAGCTAGATTAAACTGGTTTAGTCTTTTCAAAGACATAAACCAGTACAAGAACTTCTGTAGTAGCTCTGGGTTTGAAATAATAGTGGTGAAGTCTTGGGGATTAAAAGAGACTTGTTGTCTTTGTCTTGAATAAAGAGAGCATGAAGAGGTGATATGTTTTGCAATTTCTTCTGCTTGGCCACACACACATAGTGGGGTAGGGAAGTCAGGAGCTCCAGCTCTGAAAAGAAAACTTGCCAGACCAATTCTTCCAGTCCTGATTTGCAGTAGCAGACTTGCCTCAGCTTTCTGTAACTCTTTGTAGAGCTTCAGATTGTTTTTGTGTGGCTTTTGACAGAAAGTCTGCCAGCCTGGATAGCTTCTTCTTTTCTTCTCTTTCCATTGGTCTTCCCACTCTTTAGTAAAGAGCTTTTGTAGTTCTTTCTTTGAACTAGCCTGGTTAGTAGTTATTTGACTTAACCAAGTGAATTTCCACTTAGGAGAGATAGTTGAGGATTCCTTTAAAGGTTTCTTCAAGAGAGAGGCATAGCTGGAAATAGTGGAAAAGATACTGTCAAGAAAGTATTTGAGAGGGGAGTTTTGAATAGAAGAAAGAAAACAGGCAGTGCGAAATTTAAAGTATAGGTCTAGAGGTAGAAGAAAAAGCTCACTCTCTAATAGAAAAGAAGGAGTGGCTTTGAAGGCACCCCCAATAAGTCTTAGGCATCTGTTTTGAAATGAAACAAGAGAAGAGATATTGGAGGATTTTCTTAGAGGGTTAAACCAGATCCCCACTGCATAGCTCAGTAGAGATCTCAGTATAGCAGTGTACACCAGACATGATGTGTGAACTGGAAAGCCCCAAGTAGAATAGGAAGTTCTAGAAAGAGAAGAGAGTGCTTTCTGTACTTTTTGAAGAATAATCCTCTGGTGTTTGTGCCAGTGGAGCTTTGCATCTAGGTACACTCCAAGTACTCGCACTTCTTCTTTTGGTTTGAGAATCACATTCCCCAGTCTGAGCTTGAGCTGAAGATTGTCTGATCTTCTTCTGGAAAAATGAAGTATTTCATATTTCTCAGGTGAGAAGACTATTCCATGTCTTGCAGCCCAGGATAGACATTTGTGGTGTGTGTTCTTTAACTTCAGAAGGTTACTTTTCAAGGAGTGACCAAAAGCAAGCAGATTTGTATCATCTGCAAACCCCAGGGCAGATACACCAGAAGAGAGAGTATGCACAGTCTCATGCAATTCAGAAATGTAGAATAGAAAAAGAATAGGGGATAATAGAGAATCTTGAGAAACTCCACAATGAATAGGAATAGAACAAGACTCAGAATCATCAAAGACAAGAGTGGTAGAGCACTTATCACAGAAGGAGTAGATCCAGGAAGCTAGCCAGGCAGGTATTCCTTTTCTTTTCAGAATTTGCTGTAGTATCTTGGGGAGAACTCTGTCATAGGCTCCTGAGATATCCAGTGAGAGTAGGGATGCAACCATGCCTTCCTTCCAGACTTTTTCCACTTGGGAGGTTAGAAGGAAAAGTGCTGCTTCTGTGGATCTTCCTTTCCTAAAGCCCATCTGGATATCTGGCAATAGTCCAGCTTCTTCTGCTATCTTGCTTAGTCTGGCTGCAGCAATAGCTTCCATCAGCTTGCCTGTTGTGTTTAGCAGAGCTATAGGGCACCAGGCTTTAGCTTGATTGTAGGTTCCCTTGCCAGGTTTCCTCAAGCAGACTGTTTTTGCACTCTTAAATCTTTCAGGGAAGTACTCCAGTTTCCAGCATGTTGAAGTCAGAATAGCTAGAGCTTGGCAGAACCTAGGCCCCAGAGCTCTCAGAAATCCATTTGGCAGCTTATCTCTCCCTCCTGCTGTGAAAGGTTTCTTCTTGGCCAGAATTTGCTCCACTTCTTCACATGTTACCTCCTGGGAGAGCTGTATCTCAGAGATAGTCTGGGAGCTTTCTGAGCCTGGTTCTGGAACTAGAGCTTTTGGAAAGAACTGTTGTGAGAAGGCTTTAGTCTTTTCCTCAAAGGTTTTGGCTATTCCTTCTTGTGTTTCCAGGTCAGGAACCAGAGGAAGATCAGGAGTCTTGTTGGCTTTGGACTTTCCCCACTTTGCAAGCTTCCAGAACTTTGAAGAGCTGGCCAGCTCATGGATTTGGTGTCTGAAAGTGTTCTGTTTTCCATCTCTGACTGCCTTTTTCTTGAGCTTAGTTGCTTGCTCAAGTTCCTCTTGACTTGCTTGCCTTTTTTGCACTTTTCTTCTTACTCTTCTTTCCTCTTTAACCTTGTTTTGGATCTCTTGATTCCACCAGGGAACTGAGTGGCCAGATTGCTTCTGGAGCTGTGTGGATTTGCTTGCTATTTCTTGGAGAAAGTTGTCAAGATACTCCAAGTACTCATCCACTTCATATTTGTCTTGGAAGTGGAAGGGCAGGTGTAGCTTCTCACACTCTACTCTTGCAAAGTTTGAGTCCAGTGTTCTCCAGTTTCTTTCTGGTTTCCAGATTTTCCTTGGAGGATCCAGGTCCAGGCAGGTTAGTACAGGTCTGTGGTCAGACCCATGAAAGAACTGAAGAGCCACTTTAGAGAAAATCAGAGAGTTAGAAAGAGAAGAAGAAATAAAAGACAGATCAATAGAAGAACATGGTTTTTCAGAAAGAGATCTTGCTCTGGTAGGGGTGAAAGGTGCAATAGCTAAATCCAGATTTAAATCTTTCATTAGGTCTTGAAACTTGTTTGCAGTCTCAGAGTACAGTCTTCTTTTCTTTGACCAGTCTGGGTGGTGAAGATTTGAGTCTGTGAGAAGAATATGTTGTCCTTGTTCTTGTAAAGCATTTTGGAGTAAACAGAGAAGAGCTTCTGATGCCTCTGTGTAGTTTTCTTGACTTGATGGGGTGAAGTAGAGATTATGTACCCAAAGAGAAGTAGAAGAGTTTTCCAAGTAGATTTCAAGAGAAACAAAGTCTTTATTCCAGAAGGTAGGATGAAGAGAAGAGAGTTTCAGATTTTTATTAATAAGAAAAAGTGTTCTGCCAATCTCTGAACAGTAGAGAGGAAGAAAGGAAGAGAAAACAGTTGAAGTGCTTGTTTCTAGGTGAGAGTTTTTCCAGAGCTCTTGAAGTGCAATAATGTCCACCTCTTGGAGAGCTGAGGTTGCTAGCAGTAGCTCTTGGACTGATTGGCTTTTTTGCACATTATACTGGAGAAGTGTCAGCTTTGTGTCTTTCATGCAGACATCTCAGCATCAAAGATCTTGAAGGAGTTAGCTGGTAGCTTTCCTCCAGAGTTGGCTGATCTTGAAGAAAGAATTTGCACTTCTGGGAGTGCACCTCTGAGTCTCTCTGAGCTTCTGCTTGGCTCAGCTGTTTTACGTTTTTTCCCCCCTGGTAGAGACTGAGAGAGAGGGAAAGACATAACTGGGGGGGGTTGTAGAGCTGGAACAGAGGTAGCTGTTGGGATCTCATATTTTCCTGGGCGTGTGTTCCATGCTTCTCTTGCCTTCTTGGCTGCTTCCTGGCGTACTGGACAGACACTGGCCCAGGCTGGGTGAGCTCCTCTGCAGTTGCAGTATTTTGGCTTGAGAAGCTGTTCAGGAACTTGGCAGGCTCTCCTTTCATGCTGGCCTCCACAGGCACCACACACAGCTTTGTTCTTGCAGAAGCGTGCTTGGTGCCCATAGCCAAAGCACTTGAAACATTGTGCAATAACTGTGTCTGCCAGAAAAGGTTCTGCTTCATGCATCCTGTGCCCCAGCACTAGCCCACTCTCAATCAAAAGATTGGCTTGTTCAGGGGTAGCCAGATCCAGGTGGAGAGAGGTAACTGGCTTCTTTTGAGCTATAGCCTTCTTAGACCAGTAGGCTCTCAGGATGGTGATTTGCTTGCTCAGAGATGGGTTGCTGTTCTGGATTATCTGGCGGGTTTTCTCCAGGTCTTCAGGTTGGATATCTTCTGTTCTGACTCCATGGATGTTAAGGCCTAGGCCGGAACAGCCCAGGTAAGCGAGGGAGAGGTGTTAGTCATGCGGAACAACATCCGACCGATCCGGTGGACGAGCAAGAGCTAAGCGAGGAGCTCGTCCGGTGGACGAGCAAGAGCTAAGCGAGGAGCTTGTCCGGTGGACGAGCAGGAGCTAAGCGAGGAGCTTGTCCGGTGGATGAGCAGGAGCTAAGCGAGGAGCTTGTCCACGCAAAAGGATGATACCCCTTGAGGAGACCCCCCCCCTGGGGCATCTGTATAAAGACCCCCAAAGAGCCCGGAGGGATTAGCTCTCCAGGCTGAACGCACATTACGAGTGACAATAGCAAGAGAGTTACCCCACTTGCTATTCATCTATTGAGTCCCTGCCCTCCTCGGTCGAAGACAGGACCACCCACATTCTGTGTGAACGTGGACTGGCCTTTAACAGTTTCAGCCTCTAACACATAGGACACCGGCTCAATGTGATGGCAGATCCACGCAGCCCTACCCCTTCGCAGGCAGGCCAAGCTCGGGCTGCGCCTCAGGCGCAAGCCCAGGAACCACCTGTCCCTACCACCCTCACCTTACCTCCAAAGCTGTTGAAGGTAGGTACGCCGAAGAGGTACGATGGATCACAAGGGGGATTGGAATTATTCTTCTCTCAGCTTGAGCTTTACTACAGATTCAACACCGCACAATTCCCTACGGAACAGGAGAAGGTGCTGTTCGCAGCTTCCTACCTGGACGGACCGACATTTGCCTGGTTTAATGTCTACCTACGAGACTTCCTCGACAACAAGGAAGATCCCTCTAGCATGGAGACCATGACACGGCAGATCATTGGGAGATTCTCTACCTTCAAGACCCAGATGAAGAAGACCTTCGGGGTCATTGATGAAGAACGAGATGTGGAATGAAAGCTCCAAGCACTACAGCAGACAGGGTCAGCATCAGACTTTGCGGTGAAGTTCCAACAGTTGTCAGTGAGGACGCAATGGGGAGACAGTGCCTTGACAGCACTATTCTACCAAGCTCTCAAGGAACAAGTCAAGGATGACATCGCACGAGGAGACCGACCCACTGACCTCGAGGATATGATCGACACAGCGGTACGCATCAACGACCGACAGTTCGAACAAGAACTTGAGAAGTGAGGCAAGCATGCAAGGCCATGGGGCAAAAAGACAGCGCCAGCACAAGACAAGTACAGCTTGACACCTATGGAGATTGATGCAACAACACCACAGGCAACAAAGAAGAAAGAAACACAGAAGTGTTACAATTGCCAGAAGGTAGGACACCTCGCAGCCAACTGCCAAAGACAAGTGACGAAGGAGACCAAGAACCTACGACTGTGTGTCGACGGTACAACAATCGGATCAGAAGAATTCGACTTGGTCCAGATACCACATGAAGTTATATTGGGTCTTCCGTGGTTGGAAAGTCAAAACCCAAGGATCGACTGGAAAAGAAGGCACCTAGTCTTTCCGAAGAGGAGTCTGGCAACTCAAGCAGAGCCAGAGAAAGTGAGAATCAAAGAAATCTCATATGCAGGGTGGAAGAAGCACCACCGGCGAGGGCAAGCCTATGTGGCTTGGATGAAGCCCCGAAACCATCAACTTTGCACCACGCATGACGCCGTGGGCGAGACTCAGGCACCGCAGCTGCCAAGTGAGTATAAAGACTACCAGGAGATGTTTGGTGAGGAAGCGGTCGCGACGCTACCAGAACACCAAGAGTGGGATCACGAAATTCCGCTGGAAGACAGAAAAAAACCCACACATGGCCCTATTTACACTCTATCAGCAAAGGAGCTTGAGGCCTTAAGAGATTACCTGGACGAGAACCTAGCGAAAGGGTTCATAAGACCTTCAACATCACCGGCCGGATACCCGATATTGTTTGTGCCAAAGAAAGACAGCAAATTACGACTGTGTGTCGACTACCGGCAGCTTAATGCAATCATGATTAAGAATCGCTACCCGCTACCGTTAATATCGGAAATCCAGGACTGAATCCAAGGAGCCAAGTAGTTTACCAAGTTCGACATCCGAGGCGCTTTCAACCTGGTTAGGATGAAAGATGGCGAAGAATGGAAGACAGCCTTTCGTACAAGGTACGGGCATTACGAGTATACTGTTATGCCATTCGGCCTTACGAATACACCGGCGATGTTCCAATCGCTTATTAACGCCATCCTCCGACAATACCTGGATATATTTGTTACCGCTTATATCGACGATGTCTTGGTTTACACCAATGGAACCCTGGAGGAGTACAAACAGCATGTCAAGAAGATCCTACATGCGCTCCAAGAAGCAGGAATAAGGTTACGCCTTGATAAGAGTGTCTTCCACGTGAAAGAAGTGGAATATTTGGGGTCGATCCTGACAACAGAAGGAATCTGTATGGACGATACAAAGATCACAGCAGTACGAGACTGGCCAACACCCAAAAACCTCAAAGAAGTCCAATCCTTCCTGGGATTTGCGAACTTCTACCGACGATTCATCAAGGAGTACTTGAGGACAGCAGCACCCTTGACTGAACTAACAAAGAAGGAAGAAACCTTCACATGAGGGAACAGCCAAGAGAGAGCGTTCCAGGAGCTGAAAGAGAAGTTCACCTCCGCACCCATACTGGCATCATTTGATCCCGGACAGCAGATCATCATGGAGACGGATGCCTCGGACCAAGCACTTGGATCTTGCTTGTGTCAACCAGACGCCGAAAACTGCCTACACCCTGTCGCATACTGATCAAGAAAGTTCTCTGGCCCAGAACTCAGGTACGATGTTCACGACAAGGAGTTGTTAGCGATTGTCGACACATTCCAGGAGTGGAGACCTTACCTGGAAGGAGCAAAGTACACAGTGGACGTGTACTCAGACCACAAGAATTTGGCTTACTTCACGACAACGAAGAAGCTAAACAGACGACAAGTCCGATGGGCGGAGCTTTTAGCTTCATACAACTTCCAGATCTTCTATCGAAAAGGATCAGAAAACGCACGAGCGGACGCGCTTAGCAGACGGCCTGATATGACGACAGACGACACGACAGAAGAGCGCCCAATCCTAGCGACAAAAGGACAAACTCTGGTCTATGCTCAACCTCAGTTAGCGAAAACTGAAGAAATAGGTGCACTCCTGACCCTAGGCCACAACGTTGCGGCCACGAACAAGGAAGAAGTGCCAGAGAGCGCACAAGAGGACGTGATTCGACAACATCACGACAGACCTCTACACAGACATCCTGGGCAAGACAAGACCCTGGAAAAGATCTGGAGACGTTACCACTTCAACAGAATGAAGTGGAAAGTGACAGAATTTATTCGCAACTGCGAAGAGTGTGCGAAAAACAAACTGTCATGCCACAAACCCTATGGAGAGAGTCAACAAATAGACCTCCCAGAAGCGGCTTGGGATACCATCACAATGGATTTTGTGGTGAAGCTGCCGAGGTCAGAGGACCCGGTAACAAAGGTGAAATATGACAGTATCTTGGTGGTTGTTGACAAACTCACCAAATACGCTCACCTGATCCTGTGGCGAGAGACAGGAACAGTGAGCGAACTCACCAATGTCCTGCTCAAAGAATTGGTTAGCCAGTGAGGGCTACCCACGAAGATTATCTCAGATCAAGACAAACTCTTCACCTCAAAATTCTGGAACACGTGGACAAGACAGCTAGGGATAGACACAAGGATGTCTACTGCCTACCATCCACAAACAGACAGACAAACTGAGAGAACAAACCAGACGATGGAACAGTACCTACGCCACTACGTCAACCACCGACAGGATGATTGGGTAGAACTGCTACCAATGGCTCAGTTTGCGTACAATGATCAGCAACACAGTGTGACGGGCATGACACTGTTCTTTGCGAACTACGGCAGAAACCCCCACTGGGAAGTGATGGCGGCTGGAAGTGGCACTTCAACAAACATCAAAAAACTCACTGCTATGCATGAGGAAATGAAGACTGCAATTGAATCCGCACAAAAGACAACAAGCCACCACCTAAACAGCAAAAGGTTGAAGGGACCAACCCTGGAGAGGGGGGATAAGGTCTATTTGTCAACAAAAAACCTGCGCTTGAAGCGACCAAGCAAAAAGCTGGATCATGTACGAATCAGACTGTTTGAGATTGAGAAGCGCACTGGAGAAGTCAACTACCGACTGAGACTGCCAAAAAAGGCACGGATACACCGAGTATTCCACGTCTTGCTGCTCGAGCCAGCACCCAGCGACGCAGCAATCAAAACAGAATGGCACTTCGAGGACGACGAAGAAGAGTACGATGTCGAAAGGATCCTAGACAGCCGGAGAAACGGACGGAAAATCAAGTACCTGGTGAAGTGGTTAGGATTTGACAAAGAGGAGAATTTGTGGGAACCAACCGAGAACTTCAGCTCTGCGATGAACCAGAAACTGGTGGATTACCACCAAGCAAATCCGCAGCGACCAGGTCTGACGGAGACAACAGCTCGAGAGAAGCCAAAGCCTCCGAAGAGAAGACGTCCTCAAAGGACAGTGGAGCAGCAGCTTGACGGGCCTCCCGTTCGCGGATAACACAGAGGGCCTCTTGTTCCTGAGCATCGAGGGACTCTTGATCCTTGATGGCTGACAGCTCACGATGGATGGCATCAGCCTCCTTCTGTGAGAGACGACCCAGCTGCCGGCAGAGGTGGATCTGCCGGGGAAGCAGCTTTGACAGTTGGTCATCAGTCTCCTGCAGCTAAGCCTTGAGCTGCTTGCGCTCAAGCTCCATCTTCTTCCATTCCAATTCCGAGAGATGAAGGTCGCAGTGACGACCCTTCTCGATGCACCGACGACAAAAAGACAATGCGGAACTCACGACACACTTGGCGTGGTCGCGATGACAAGCACCGCATGCGATCTTTGATTCCTTGCCCATTTTGCCAACACGACAAGAGAGAAAACCACGGCGACGAGTTCAAGTTGTCTGGCTTTGGTTCATGGCAAAAGAGGAGCAGGAACAAAAAGGATCTGGGGACAGAACCCTTGGAGGGAGGGGATAGTGTTAAGGCCTAGGCCGGAACAGCCCAGGTAAGCGAGGGAGAGGTGTTAGTCATGCGGAACAACATCCGACCGATCCGGTGGACAAGCAAGAGCTAAGCGAGGAGCTTGTCTGGTGGACGAGCAAGAGCTAAGTGAGGAGCTCGTCCGGTGGACGAGCAGGAGCTAAGCAAGGAGCTCGTCCGGTGGATGAGCAGGAGCTAAGCGAGGAGCTTGTCCACGCAAAAGGATGATACCCCTCAAGGAGACCCCCCCCCTGGGGCATCTGTATAAAGACCCCCAAAGAGCCCGGAGGGATTAGCTCTCCAGGCTGAACGCACATTACGAGTGACAATAGCAAGAGAGTTACCCCACTTGCTATTCATCTATTGAGTCCCTGCCCTCCTCGGTCGAAGACAGGACCACCCACATTCTGTGTGAACGTGGACTGGCCTTTAACAATGGATCAGAACTGGAAATCTCTTGGGCTGGATGGTTGCTTCCTTTGTGAAGATAGCTGATACCCAGGCAGGGTTTTTCTCTAGGAAGACTTTAGTCTCTTGGCTTTCTGTGTTAATAAGGATATCCCCTGAAGGAAGTTTCCTTACTGCTCTGACCTGCTTGTTGTAGAGGCTGGGTAGTCTGTCTTGAAGAGCCTGGAAAAGCTGGATGTGAGTTCTATTAGCCATGTCAGGTGGCTGGATACCAGGATGTACAAGAACTTCTTTGAGAATTCTTGCAGGTAGAGGGATTTGTGCTGGAATAGATTTTTGGACAGCCTGGGCATATGATGGCTTGGCTTCTTGTTTGTCCAGCCGCTTGTTGATATTCTCCAGCTCCTGGAAGATTTTGTTGGTGAGGCTAGTGGAGCTAGACTGGGCTTCTGTAGAGAAGGAGTTCTTTTGATATTTTCCCAGCTTTTCAGAATAGATTCTGGGACTGGTTGAGTTTTGATCCAGGAGTCTACTAGTTTGTAGTCACTCTGGGAAGCTGGTTGGGGGGTAGCAGAGCTGGACTGGGTGCTAGCCAGACTGGGAGCTGGTTGGGAGAGTATAGCTGGTGTAGCTCTGGTGTTACTTTCTGAAAAGATAGGTTTTTTCTTCTTGGGAGCCATGTTAGAGATTGTTTGGCACTGGTTGGGTGTTTCCTGTCTGCAGAGTACTGCCAGAAAGAAGAGTCACCTGGTTTCCCAGCAGTAATAATCTAGTCCTGGGACCAATCCCCAAGACTAGACTTTCCTGGGCAGCTTTTTCCAACTAAGCTCTGGGCAAAGCTAGAAGTATTAACCTAGACTAGGGACCAGACCCCCTATCTAGACTTTCCTTGAGCCAAAGACTCTGCTAGCTCCAGAGTCAGTCAGACTCTAACCATTCCTCTTATCCTGAGACTCTCTCTCTGGTTGTGGGTAGATTGCTGGTTGTTGAAGAAGAAGATCGTGGATTCAAGATCACAACTTTTGACAAACAGGTGTGATTCTCAAAGGTGATGGGTTTTCACCTTAAGGTTTGGGTGGTTTCAGAGAGGAACTCTGCTGTTTTCCAGAACATATGACAAATCGTGGTGTTTGTCAAAATTGATGGTCCTTGAAGAACGTGGTTCTGGGAAGAGTTGACATAAGAATATACAGAGTACCTGACCCATATCTGAAGGAAGATGATAGAGTCTTGGAATAATATGGTGAGGTCCCAGGCAAAGTTCTATAACAAGAAGTACTTGAAGAGAGTTCAAGAAGAACAAAATAGTCTGGCTGTCAACAAAGAATATCTGCACACAACACCCCCACAAAAAGCTGGAATACCACTACACTGGACTGTTCAAAGTTACTAAACAAGTGGGGAAGCAGGTCTATCACTTTCAGTTGCTGGACAATTACAAGATCCACCTGGTATTCAATATCTTCAAACACTCTTCCCAGAACCACGTTCTTCAAGGACTATCATTTTTGACAAACACCACAATTTGTCATATGTTCTGGAAAACAGCAGAGTTCCTCTCTGAAACCACCCAAACCTTAAGGTGAAAACCCATCACCTTTGAGAATCACACCTGTTTGTCAAAAGTTGTGATCTTGAATCCACGATCTTCTTCTTCAACAACCAGCAATCTACCCACAACCAGAGAGAGAGTCTCAGGATAAGAGGAATGGTTAGAGTCTGACTGACTCTGGAGCTAGCAGAGTCTTTGGCTCAAGGAAAGTCTAGATAGGGGGTCTGGTCCCTAGTCTAGGTTAATACTTCTAGCTTTGCCCAGAGCTTAGTTGGAAAAAGCTGCCCAGGAAAGTCTAGTCTTGGGGATTGGTCCCAGGACTAGATTATTACTGCTGGGAAACCAGGTGACTCTTCTTTCTGGCAGTACTCTGCAGACAGGAAACACCCAACCAGTGCCAAACAATCTCTAACATAGCTCCCAAGAAGAAAAAATCCACCTTTTCAGAAAGTAACACCAGAGCTACACCAGCTATACTCTCCCAACCAGCTCCCAGTCTGGCTAGCACCCAGTCCAGCTCTGCTACCCCCCAACCAGCTTCCCAGAGTGACTACAAACTAGTAGACTCCTGGATCAAAACTCAACCAGTCCCAGAATCTATTCTGAAAAGCTGGGAAAATATCAAAAGAACTCCTTCTCTACAGAAGCCCAGTCTAGCTCTACTGGCCTCACCAATAGAATCTTCCAGGAGCTGGAGAATATCAACAAGCGGCTGGACAAACAAGAAGCCAAGCCATCATATACCCAGGCTGTCCAAAAATCTATTCCAGCACAAATCCCTCTACCTGCAAGAATTCTGAAAGAAGTTCTTGTACATCCTGGTATCCAGCCACCTGACATAGCTAATAGAACTCACATCCAGCTTTTCCAGACTCTTCAAGACAGACTACCCAGCCCCTACAACAAGCAGGTCAGAGCAGTAAGGAAACTTCCTTCAGGGGATATTCTTATTAACACAGAAAGCCAAGAGACTAAAGTCTTCCTAGAGAAAAACCCTGCCTGGGTATCAGCTATCTTCAGAAAGGAAGCAACCATCCAGCCCAAGAGATTTCCAGTTCTGATCCATGGAGTAAGAACAGAAGATATCTAACCTGAAGACCTGGAGAAAACCTGCCAGATAATCCAGAACAGTAACCTATCTCTGAGCAAGCAAATCACTATCCTGAGAGCCTACTGGTCTAAGAAGGCTATAGCTCAAAAGAAGCCAGTTACCTCTCTCCATCTAGATCTGGCTACCCCTGAACAAGCTAATCTTTTGATTGAGAGTGGGTTAGTGCTGGGGCACAGGATGCATGAAGCAGAACCTTTTCTGGCAGACACAGTTATTGCACAATGTTTCAAGTGCTTTGGCTATGGGCACCAAGCACACTTCTGCAAGAACAAAGCTGTGTGTGGTGCCTGCGGAGGCCAGCATGAAAGGAGAGTCTGCCAAGTTCCTGAACAGCTTCTCAAGCCAAAATGCTGCAACTGCAGAGGAGCTCACCCAGCCTGGGCCAGTGTCTGTCCAGTACGCCAGGAAGTAGCCAAGAAGGCAAGAGAAGCATGGAACACACACCCAGGAAAATATGAGATCCCAACAGCTACCTCTGTTCCAGCTCTACAACCCCCCCAGTTATGTCTTTCCCTCTCTCTCAGTCTCTACCAGGGGGGAAAAAACATAAAACAGCTGAGCCAAGCAGAAGCTCAGAGAGACTCAGAGGTACTCCCAGAAGTGCAAATTCTTTCTTCAAGATCAGCCAACTCTGGAGGAAAGCTACCAGCTAACTTCTTCAAGATCTTTGATGCTGAGATATCTGCATGAAAGACACAAAGCTGACACTTCTCCAGTATAATGTGCAAAAAAGCCAATCAGTCCAAGAGCTACTGCTAGCAACCTCAGCTCTCCAAGAGGTGGACATTATTGCACTTCAAGAGCTCTGGAAAAACTCTCACCTAGAAACAAGCACTTCAACTGTTTTCTCTTCCTTTCTTTCTCTCTACTGTTCAGAGATTGGCAGAACACTTTTTCTTATTAATAAAAATCTGAAACTCTCTTCTCTTCATCCTACCTTCTGGAATAAAGACTTTGTTTCTCTTGAAATCTACTTGGAAAACTCTTCTACTTCTCTTTGGGTACATAATCTCTACTTCACCCCATCAAGTCAAGAAAACTACACAGAGACATCAGAAGCTCTTCTCTGTTTACTCCAAAATGCTTTACAAGCACAAGGACAACATATTCTTCTCACAGACTCAAATCTTCACCACCCAGACTGGTCAAAGAAAAGAAGACTGTACTCTGAGACTGCAAACAAGTTTCAAGACCTAATGAAAGATTTAAATCTGGATTTAGCTATTGCACCTTTCACCTCTACCAGAGCAAGATCTCTTTCTGAAAAACTATGTTCTGCTATTGATCTGTCTTTTATTTCTTCTTCTCTTTCTAACTCTCTGATTTTCTCTAAAGTGGCTTTTCAGTTCTTTCATGGGTCTGACCACAGACCTGTACTAACCTGCCTGGACCTGGATCCTCCAAGGAAAATCTGGAAACCAGAAAGAAACTGGAGAACACTGGACTCAAACTTTGCAAGAGTAGAGTGTGAGAAGCTACACCTGCCCTTCCACTTCCAAGACAAATATGAAGTGGATGAGTACTTGGAGTATCTTGACAACTTTCTCCAAGAAATAGCAAGCAAATCCACACAGCTCCAGAAGCAATCTGGCCACTCAGTTCCCTGGTAGAATCAAGAGATCCAAAACAAGGTTAAAGAGGAAAGAAGAGTAAGAAGAAAAGTACAAAAAAAGCAAGCAAGTCAAGAGGAACTTGAGCAAGCAACTAAGCTCAAGAAAAAGGCAGTCAAAGATGGAAAACAGAACACTTTCAGACACCAAATCCATGAGCTGGCCAGCTCTTCAAAGTTCTGGAAGCTTGCAAAGTGGGGAAAGTCCAAAGCCAACAAGACTCCTGATCTTCCTCTGGTTCCTGACCTGGAAACACAAGAAGGAATAGCCAAAACCTTTGAGGAAAAGACTAAAGCCTTCTCACAACAGTTCTTTCCAAAAGCTCTAGTTCCAGAACCAG
The DNA here is from genome assembly GCA_963422465.1 of Lichina pygmaea. Lineage (NCBI taxonomy): Eukaryota > Fungi > Ascomycota > Lichinomycetes > Lichinales > Lichinaceae > Lichina > Lichina pygmaea. The sequence continues at coordinate 4,887,060 of OY730170.1, forward strand.
GCTCAGAAAGCTCCCAGACTATCTCTGAGATACAGCTCTCCCAGGAGGTAACATGTGAAGAAGTGGAGCAAATTCTGGCCAAGAAGAAACCTTTCACAGCAGGAGGGAGAGATAAGCTGCCAAATGGATTTCTGAGAGCTCTGGGGCCTAGGTTCTGCCAAGCTCTAGCTATTCTGACTTCAACATGCTGGAAACTGGAGTACTTCCCTGAAAGATTTAAGAGTGCAAAAACAGTCTGCTTGAGGAAACCTGGCAAGGGAACCTACAATCAAGCTAAAGCCTGGCGCCCTATAGCTCTGCTAAACACAACAGGCAAGCTGATGGAAGCTATTGCTGCAGCCAGACTAAGCAAGATAGCAGAAGAAGCTGGACTATTGCCAGATATCCAGATGGGCTTTAGGAAAGGAAGATCCACAGAAGCAGCACTTTTCCTTCTAACCTCCCAAGTGGAAAAGGTCTGGAAGGAAGGCATGGTTGCATCCCTACTCTCACTGGATATCTCAGAAGTCTATGACAGAGTTCTCCCCAAGATACTACAGCAAATTCTGAAAAGAAAAGGAATACCTGCCTGGCTAGCTTCCTGGATCTACTCCTTCTGTGATAAGTGCTCTACCACTCTTGTCTTTGATGATTCTGAGTCTTGTTCTAGTCCTATTCATTGTGGAGTTCCTCAAGGTTCTCCACTATCCCCTATTCTTTTTCTATTCTACATTTCTGAATTGCATGAGACTGTGCATACTCCCTCTTCTGGTGTATCTGCCCTGGGGTTTGCAGATGATACAAATCTGCTTGCTTTTGGTGACTCCTTGAAAAGTAACCTTCTGAAGTTAAAGAACACACACCTCAAATGTCTATCATGGGCTGCAAGACATGGAATAGTCTTCTCTCCTGAGAAATATGAAATACTTCATTTTTCCAGAAGAAGATCAGACAATCGTCAGCTCAAGCTCAGACTGGGGAATGTGATTCTCAAACCAAAAGAAGAAGTGCTAGTACTTGGAGTGTACCTAGATGCAAAGCTCCACTGACACAAACACCAGAGGATTATTCTTCAAAAAGCACAGAAAGCACTCTCTTCTCTTTCTAGAACTTCCTATTCTACTTGGGGCTTTCCAGTTCACACATCATGTCTGGTGTACACTGCTATACTGAGATCTCTACTGAGCTATGCAGTGGGGATCTGGTTTAACCCTCTAAGAAAATTCTCCAATATCTCTTCTCTTGTTTCATTTCAAAACAGATGCCTAAAACTTATTGGGGGTGCCTTCAAAACCACTCCTTTTTTTCTATTAGAGAGTGAGCTTTTTCTTCTACCTCTAGACCTATACTTTAAATTTCGCACTGCCTGTTTTCTTTCTTCTATTCAAAACTCCCCTCTCAAATACTTTCTTGACAGTATCTTTTCCACTATTTCCAGCTATGCCTCTCTCTTGAAGAAACCTTTAAAGGAATCCTCAACTATCTCTCCTAAGTGGAAATTCACTTGGTTAAGTCAAATAACTACTAACCAGACTAGTTCAAAGAAAGAACTACAAAAGCTCTTTACTAAAGAGTGGGAAGACCAATAGGAAGAGAAGAAAAGAAGAAGCTATCCAGGCTGGCAGACTTTCTGTCAAAAGCCACACAAAAACAATCTGAAGCTCTACAAAGAGTTACAGAAAGCTGAGGCAAGTCTGCTACTGCAAATCAGGACTGGAAGAATTGGTCTGGCAAGTTTTCTTTTCAGAGCTGGAGCTCCTGACTTCCCTACCCCACTATGTGTGTGTGGCCAAGCAGAAGAAATTGCAAAACATATCACCTCTTCATGCTCTCTTTATTGAAGACAAAGACAACAAGTCTTTTTTAATCCCCAAGACTTCACCACTATTATTTCAAACTCAGAGCTACTACAGAAGTTCTTGTACTGGTTTATGTCTTTGAAAAGACTAAACCAGTTAAATCTAGCTTTCAAACTCCACTATTCCCAATCCAATACCTAGATTCTCTTCTCTTACCAGAAACTTCAAGATTTCTTTTGTTACATTCCTTAGTCACACCCTGCCTTCAGTTTTTATCCCTTCAAAGGTTTTCTGAAGGAGTTCACTATTAGCTAGAAGATCTGCATGGCTGTAAAGCTACTACCAGTGTAAGAATCAAATAAAATAAAAATAAAAAGATCTTTATTTTAAATTCCACACAGCCAGTTTTCTCTCTTCCATCTAAACCTCCTCTCTGAAAACTCTTCTTGACGGTATCTTTTCTACTATTTCTTCCTATACTTCTTCACTAAGGAAACCTTTAAAGAAATCATCAACTATCTCTCCAAATTGGAAATTCACTTGGTTAAGTCAAATAACCACTAACCAGGCTAGTTCAAAAAAAGAACTACAAAAGCTTTTTACTAAAGAGTGGGAAAACCAATAGGAAGAGAAGAAAAGAAGAAGCCACCCAGGTTGGCAGACTTTCTGCCCAAAGCCACACAAAGATAATCTGGAGCTCTACAAAAAGCTACAGAAAGCTGAGGCAAGTCTGCTACTACAAATCAGAACTGGGAGAATTGGTCTGGCAAGTTTTCTATTCAGAGCCGGAGTTCCTGATTTTGCTACTTTTTTATATCTGTGTGGCCAAGTAGAGGAAACTGCAAAACACATCACTTCTTCATGTTCTCTCTATTCAAAACAAAGACAACAAGCTTTTTTTAATCCTCAAGACTTCACCACTATTATTTCAAACCCAGAGCTTCTACAGAAGTTTCTGTACTGGTTTATGTTTTTGAAAAGACTAAACCAGTTTAACCTGGCTTTCAAACTCCACTATTCCTAATCTAATACCTAGATCTTTTTTCTTCTACCAGACACTTCAAGATTTCTTTTGTTACATCCCCTAGTCACATTCTGCCTTCAGTTTTTATTTCTTTAAAGGTTTTCTGAAGAAGTTCACTACTAGCTAGAAGATCTGCATGGCTGTAAAGCTACTATCAGTGTATTACAATCTCTGGAAAGAGAAGCCACTTATTTATAGACATCAGGTCTTGGGCCAGGCAAGAGACCACTGTGGAGTCAAGTGACCAACCAACAGGGAGTCATGTGACTGTCAAGACAAACATGGGTGGCTTGACACAGCATACATAAAGCATCAAGATAATCTCACCAGTCTTGATGCAGGATACATGAAGTGTTGAGATAATCTCACCTGTCTTGACACAGTGTGTATAACATGGTGGGACTGTTGAGACAATCTCACCAGTCTTGACATCAAGACTGTCAAGACAATCTTGATTGTCTTGACAGACCAGCACTATATAGTCAGGCAATAGTTCTCTTATAGAACAATCATCTTCAACTTATGTTGTGATCCAGACAACTAGATCTACTTCAATACAATCTTGTACAAAGCTACTGATCAGGTGTCACCACAACCACATTCCACCAAACTCTTTCACACTTCTTAACACTCCTCTTCTGCAAGAACCAACCTGCCTTCCACATCTTACCCTAATCCTATACTTGGATAGAACAGTATGGTACAGACTGCAACACTTTGAAAACCCTTAAAGATAAGTACCTCAGGAGTAACCAACTCTGGATTCCCAGATAGAAAGATTAGTGTCACCAAGCCAGACCTGTTCTACAGTGAAAGGAACAAGGTTGATGACTGGCTTATGCAACTCCAAGTCTACTTTTAATTCCAACCAGAGATAAAGCTGCCTAAGGAAAAGTGGTCTCTTTTTGCAACCACTTACATGACAGGTAATACTCATCAATAGATCAAGCCCTATATCAACAGACATCTCTCAGGAAACAGAGACCATGACAGCACAACAGAATAGATGACAAAATAGACATGATTTAAAGACAAAGTCAAAAAGATTCTTGGACTATCTAATAAAGATAAAGTGACTATACAAATAATCCAGTACATCAAACAACAACACTCAGCTGCACAGTACACCACGCAGTTCAAACAATACTCAGTACTGACTGACTAGGATGATGATACTCTAATAGTCATGTACTGACATAGACTCAAAGAAAACATAAAGGATAAGATTACTTTTGACAGATGAGCAGTCAACACACTGGATAAGCTCATCACACAAGCAATCAACATCAACAACAAGCTATTTGAGTGAGTGATAGAGAAACATCACAACAGAGGATACAGCTACCCTGCATAGCATGTGAGCAACCACTACAAGCTGCCTAACAAGACACTGCCACATAACCTATATAGCTATACACCTATGGAACTGGATGCAGTCCACCACAAGGGAAGGTTTATAAAGGGAAGAAATAACAAGAAGAGGAAAGCACTGAAGTGCTATGCCTGTGGTAAGCTAGGCCACATAATGAAAGACTGTTGTTCAAAGAACAAGGTGCACTGACAGCAACTTAATATGCTTGACAGAGACTGGAATGTCATCAAGCTGGAGAACCTACCAGAAGAGGCTTAGCTATCTCTTGAACAATAGAACAACTACAATCAGATATTGGAAGCAGCCCACCAACTGGCAACATCAGGAGGCAAGAACCTACCAGAACAGATAGGTCAGGAAAAAAGACAGAAGCTTTTAACTATCTCTGATAGGGACTGAGATGAACCCACATCTATCAAAGAAGAAATACCACAAGGAAGCTATGCTTACAGCATGGACCCACAAAACCTACAGCACAGTGAACTACAGTGGAGGTTTTACACAAAGCACTACTGCACCTACCACAAACAGCTACAAAGATACAGAGAACATTCACCCCACCACACCACCTGCCACAAGTATTGAGTTAATTGCAAGAAGGATGTGTGTGAGATCTATCTCTGGGACAAACACTAACACACCACATTCCCCAGATACACACATGATTAGTATAAACACCTCATGTTCCTACAGCAAGGCAACAACCACAACTGCTACATCAACAATTGGCAGTACTGCCTTAAGCCTGGATGTGACAAGTATCAGCAAGACAAATTCATAAACAGATTCCTCATAACTGATGGGAATAGCTGGACCTATTGCCCAGTCAGTGGAAAAACACTTTAATCAGGAAAAGATTGAACTCTCTTGTCAAGGGGTGATATTGGGAGCTTAACAACATGACCTCTAGCAACACAAAGTACCTGTGATTACCTGTGTCACTACACACCAACATGCCAGTACAGACATATGCACTTGTTGACTCTGGAGCCAGTGGAAATTATATTTCAAGACAATTTTACAATACCCTCAGCACTGGGAAGAGACACAAGCAGTAGCTCTATCAGCTCACAATAGCAAATAGACAAACAGAGCTAGTCTGCTATAAGACACAGCCAATAGAAATAGTTACCAGACACTATACTGAAAGAATCCACCTTGATATTGTCAAATTGGCCACTCAGGATATCTATTTGAAGATGCCTTGGCTAAAGAAGTATAACCCAGTTGTTAACTGAAGAACAGGAGTACTTATGTTTAGGAACTGCACTAACAACACAGCTCAGACCTGTTACCAGCCACAGAAAGTATAGACAGATGAGGGAAGAAGTCCTCAGTGGAATCTCACCAACAGAAAAGACAACTCTCAAGAGAAGAGGTCCACCTTGACAGGTACACCCCAGAACCAGGTGGCCAAACAGTCAGAGATGAAGAGAGAGGAAGTTGTTAACTCTCTGGAGATCTCTGAAGAGTACTGACCTAGGTATGATAACCTCTTTCAGGAAGAGACAACAACAGCAGTGTTGCCTAAGCACTAACTTTAGGATTATAAGATCAAGTTGCAACCAGGGACAGAGCCAGAATTTGGACCAATTTACTAGTTATCAGAGAAAGAGCTCTGAGTACTTTGCGAGTATCTGGAGAAGAACCTGAAAAAAAGTTTTATTCAAGAATTTTAATTGCCAGCAGAATACCTAATACTATTTGCACCAAAGAAAGACAGAAGTCTTCAACTTTGCGTGGACTACAGGAAACTCAACAACATTACCATCAAGAACTGATATCTGTTGCTAAATGCAAACAAATTGCAAGACAGGATCAGCCAAGCTACAATCTTCACCAAGCTGGACTTGAAAGAAGTATACAACCTGATACACATGAAAGAAGGAGAAGAATGGAAGACAGCTTTCAGAACCTGATATAGACACTACAAGTATCTGGTTATACTATTCAGACTCACAAACACACCAGTAACATGTCAAGCCTTGATCAACAGTATCATCAGAGTACACCTGGACCAAACAGCTATCACCTACTTGGACAATATTCTTGTCTACTTGAACACACAACAGGAATATACCAAACATGTGAAGGATGTTCTACAATACCTACAAGAAGTAGAGCTTAAGCTTAACCTGAAGAAATACAAGTTCAACAAACTGGAAGTTGAATTCCTCAGATATATCATAGGAATTGAAAGGATCAAGATCAACTCTGAGAAAATCAAAGTGATTCAGCAATAGCCAACACTAACATCAGTTAAGAAAGTACAAGCCTTTCTAGGATTTACCAACTTTAACTGACAGTTTATCAAGAACTACTCACAGATAGTAACACCACTGACAGAACTCACAGAGAAGGATGTGGAGTACTGGTGGATGGAGAGATAATAAAAAGTATTCTAACAGCTCAAGGATACTTGCACCAAGAAACTAGTTCTTCTCAACTTCAAAACAGACCAACCAACACAAATTGAAACAGACACTTCAGACCAGGTAGTGGGAGTATGCTTATGCCAACAGGCAGACAACAAGTAGCACCCAGTTGCCTACTACTCACACAAGATAACATAAGTAGAACAAAACTATGATATTCACAACAAAGAGCTACTGGCAGTTGTCAACACACTTGAACACTGGAGAGTGTATGCAGAAAGCAGTTCTGAACTCACTATTCTCACAGACCACAAGAATCTGATAATGTTCACAACAACCAAGAAGCTGAACAGACAACAAGTCAGATAAGCTGAACTTCTAGAGCAACACAAGTTCAAGATCTTGTACACCCCCAGACAAGACAATAGGAGAGCAGACACACTAAGCTGACAAAAAGACTACATGGAAGATGATGAACACCAAGGAATAATCTTACAGTAGGACCAGCAAGGAAACCTGGTACCTTGACCACAGATCAACAAGCTCACAGCAGAAGACATTAAAGAACTAATAAGGAACTACCACAACAACCCAGCACATAGTCGCCCAGGAATCACTAAAACCACAGACCTTATCCAACAGGCAGGGAATAATATCATCAATCTCTGACAACATATCACAGACTACATTAGCAAATATCTACTATACTAGAAAAACAAACATGGAAGACATAAGCTATACAGAGAAGAACACCTGAACACAATACTAAGAGGCCTATAGGAAGATGTGTTAATAGACTTCATCACAAAGCTACCCAAGTCCAAAGACCCAGTCACAGGAATTACCTACAACTTGATTATAGTGATAGTGGACAGATTCACAAAATATCTAATAACAGTACTATTCAAGAAAACCCACACAGTAGAACAATTAGGACATCTTCTACTGGACAGATTAGTCAGAGACCACAGAGTTCTAATCATAATTATTACAGACAGAGACAAACTCTTCACATCTAACTACTGGAAGACAATCAGTGCAGTTATAGAAACAAAACCCAAAATGTCTACAGTCTATCACCCACAAACTGACAGCCAGACAGAGTGAGCAAACTAAGTTCTGGAGACTTATTTGTGGTATTACATCAACCAGACCCACAACAATTAGGTACAGTTATTACCAGTGGCACAGCTGGCAATCAACCAGCACAGATCAGACTCAACAAAGGAATTGCTATTCTTTGCCAATTTCAGACAACATGTGAATATCAGAATACCAAGCAGAGCTTCACCAAACACAGAGAAAGCACTCCAACATGACAAGCTTCTACAACAAACACACATGATGATGAGGCACTACCTTCAAGAGACCTCAGAAAGAATACAGTGTCAAATAGACAAAAAATCAAAAATAGCACCTCAGCTAAAGAAGGGGGATAAAGTCTACCTTCTCACAAAAAACTGGAAGGTCAAGAAACCAAAAACAAAGAAACTGGACTATGTTAAGGTCAGACTATTTTCAGTCAAAGAGAGAACTGGACCAGTCAATATCAGACTGTGACTACTAAGAGATGCTCAGATACACCCAAACTTTCATATCTTAATGATCAAACTAGCAGACTCAGAGATACCCTTGCAGAAAATATTTCATTATCAACTGGAGGAAGAACAGGAATTTGAGGTTGAACAAATTCTGAAGAAAAAAAGTCAGCAATACCTTGTCAAGTGGAAAGATTACCCAGACTTGGAGAATACCTGGAAGCCACTCAAGAACCTCACAAACTACCAGCTTCTTCTGTGACAATTCCAACAGGAGCAGGACTGAAAAGCTTGGCCTGCAGTGTGGACACATCAATAACTATCACTGACAAGTTCTCACTATCTGCCTCCATCCAGTTCCTCAAAATTCTGGAAGCTTGCAAAGTGGGGAAAATCAAAAGCTAACAAGACCCCTGTGTTACGACCCAGGGATGGGAGCCACTTATTTATAGGCAATCAGGCCGCGGGCCAGGCAAGAGGACACCATGGAAGTCAAGTGACCAACCAACAAGGGGTCACGTGACTGTTGAGACACACGGGAGTCTCGACGCATGATGCATGAAGCATCAAGACAATCTCACCAGTCTCGACACATGATGCATGAAGCATCAAGACAATCTCACTAGTCTTGACGCATGATGCATGAAGCATCAAGACAATCTCACCAGTCTTGACGCAGGGTGCATAACATGGTGGGACTGTCAAGACAATCTCACCTGTCTTGACATCAAGACTGTCAAGACAATCTTGATCGTCTTGACAGGCCAGCACTATATAGTCTGGTGATAGTTCCCTTATGGAACAATCGTCTTCAACTCATGTTGTGATCCAGACAACTAGATCTACTTCAATACAATTCTTTGTACGAAGCTATTGATCAGGTGTCACCACCACCACGTTCCACCAAACCCCTTCGCACTCCTTGACACTCCTCTCCTGCGAGAACCAACCCACCTTCCACCTCTCACCCTAATCCTATACTCGGATAGGACAGTACAGTACAGACCACAACACTTTGAAGACCCTCAAGAATGAGTACCTCAGGAGTAACCAACCCCAACTTCCCAGATGGAAAGATTAGCGTCGCCAAGCCAGACCTGTTCTACAGTGAAAGAAACAAGGTCAACAACTGGCTCATGCAACTCCAAGTCTACTTTCAATTCCAACCAGAGACGAAGCTGCCTAAGGAAAAGTGGCCCCTCTTTGCAACCACTTACATGAGAGGCAATGCTTATCAATGGATCAAACCCTACATCAACAAACATCTCTCAGGAAACAGAGACCACGACAGCACAACAGAATGGATGACAAAATGGACGTGATTCAAGGATGAGATCAAAAGGATCCTTGGACCATCTAGCAAAGATAAAGTGGCTATACAAATAATCCAGCACATCAAACAACAACGCTCAGCCGCAGAGTACACCACGCAGTTCAAACAATACTCAGTACTGACTGACTGGGATGACAACACCCTGATGGTCATGTACCGACATGGACTCAAGGAAAACATGAAGGATGAAATCACCTTCGACAGACGAGCAGTCGACACACTGGACAAACTCATCGCACAAGCAATCAACATTGATGACAAACTATTCAAGTGAGCGATGGAGAAACACCACGACAGAGGATACAGCCGCCCCGCATGGCATGTGAGCAACCACTACAAGCCGCCTAACAAGGCACCGCCACATGATCCATATGGCTATGCACCCATGGAACTGGATGCAGTCCACCACAAGGGAAGGTTCACGAAGGGAAGGAACAACAAAAAAAGGAAAGCACTGAAGTGCTATGCCTGTGGCAAGCTAGGCCACATGGTGAAAGACTGTCGTTCAAAGAACAAGGTGCACTGACAGCAACTTAATACACTCGACAGAGACTGGAATGTCATCAAGCCAGAGGACCCACCAGGAGAGGCTCAGCTATCCCTTGAACAATGGGACAACTACGATCAGACATTGGAAGCAGCCCACCAACTGGCAACATCAGGAGGCAAGGACCTACCAGAACTGACAGGTCAGGACAAGGGACAGGAGCCCTTAACCACCTCTGATGGGGACTGAGACAAACCCGTGTCTATCAAAGAAGAAATACCACAAGGAAGCTATGCTTACAGCATGGACCCACAAAATCTACAGCACGGCGAACTACAGTGGAGGTTTTGCACAAAGCACTACTACACCTACCACAAACAACTACGAAGGTACGGAGGACATTCACCCTACCACACCACCTGCCATAAGCATTGGGTCAATTGCAAGAAGGATGCGTGTGAGATCCACCTTTGGGACAAACGCCAACACACTGCATTCCCCGGGCACACACATGATTGGCACAAACACCTCATGTTCCTACAGCAAGGCAACAACCACAACTGCTATGTCAACAATTGGCAGTACTGCCTCAAGCCTGGATGTGACAAGCATCAGCAAGACAAATTCATGAACAGATTCCTCAGGACTGATGGGAATGGCTGGACCCATTGCCCAGTCAGTGGAAAGACACTTCAATCAGGAAAAGACTGAACTCCCTTGTCAAGGGGTGACATCGGGAGCTCAACAACATGACCCCTAGCAACACAAAGCACCTGCGATTGCCTGTGTCACTACACGCCAACACACCAGTATGGACATACGCACTTGTTGACTCTGGAGCCAGTGGAAACTACATTTCAAGACAACTTTACAACACCCTCAGCACTGGAAGGAGACGCAAGCAGCAGCCCTATCAGCTCACGATGGCAAATGGACAGACAGAGCTAGTCTGCCATGAGACGCAGCCAATGGAAATGGTTACCAGACACCATGCTGAAAGGATCCACCTTGATATTGTCAAGTTGGCCACTCAGGATATCTATTTGGGGATGCCTTGGCTAAAGAAGCACAACCCAGTTGTTAACTGGAAGACAGGAGTACTCATGTTTAGGAACTGCACTAACAACACAGCTCAGACCTGTTACCAGCCGCAGAAGGCGTGGACAGATGAGGGAAGGAGTCCTCAGTGGAACCTCACTGACAGAAAGGACAACTCTCAAGAGAAGAGGTCCACCTTGACAGGCACACCCCGGAACCAGGTGGCCAAACAGTCAGAGATGAAGAGAGAGGAAGTTGTTAACCCTCTGGAGATCCCTGAAGAGTACCGACCTGGGTATGATAACCTCTTTCAGGAAGAGACAACAACAGCAGTGTTGCCTAAGCACCAAACTTGGGATTATGAGATCAAGTTGCAACCAGGGACAGAGCCAGGATTTGGACCAATTTACCAGTTATCAGAGAAAGAGCTCCAAGTACTTCACGAGTACCTGGAGGAAAACCTGAAAAAGAGTTTCATTCAAGAATCTCAATCACCAGCAGGATACCCGATACTATTTGCACCAAAGAAAGACGGAAGTCTTCGACTTTGTGTGGATTACAGGAAACTCAACAACATTACCATCAAGAATTGATATCCGCTGCCAAATGCGAACAAATTGTGAGACAGGATCAGCCAAGCTACAATCTTTACCAAGCTGGACTTGAAAGGAGCATACAACCTGATACGCATGAAAAAAGGAGAAGAATGGAAGACAGTCTTCAGAACCTGATACAGACACTACAAGTATCTGGTTATGCCATTCAGACTCACAAACGCACCAGCAACATGTCAAGCATTGATCAACAACATCATCAGAGCACACCTGGACCAAACAGCTATCGTCTACCTGGACGACATTCTTGTCTACTCAAGCACGCAACAAGAACATACCAAACATGTGAAGGATGTTCTACGATGCCTACAAGAGGCAGGGCTCAAGCTCAACCTGAAGAAATGCGAGTTCAACAAACCGGAAGTTGAATTCCTCGGATACATCATAGGGATCAAAGGGATCAAGATTGACCCTGAGAAAATCAAAGTGATTCAGCAATGGCCAACACTGACATCAGTTAAGGAAGTACAAGCCTTCCTAGGATTTGCCAACTTCAACTGACAGTTTATCAAGAACTACTCACAGATGGCAACACCACTGACAGAACTCACGAAGAAGGACATGGAGTACCGGTGGACGGAGAGACAACAAAAAGCATTCCAACAGCTCAAGGACACTTGCACCAAGGAACCAGTTCTCCTCAACTTCAAGACAGGCCAACCGACGTGAATCAAGACAGACACTTCAGATCAGGCAGTGGGAGCATGTCTATGCCAACAGGCAGACAGCAAGTGGCACCCAGTTGCCTACTACTCACGAAAAATAACACAAGTGGAACAAAACTATGATATCCACGATAAAGAGCTACTGGCAGTCATCAACACACTTGAACACTGGAGAGTGTACGCGGAAAGCAGTTCTGAACTCACTATTCTCACAGACCACAAGAATCTGACAACGTTCACGACAACCAAGAAGCTGAACAGACAGCAAGTCAGATAGGCTGAACTCCTAGGGCAACACAAGTTCAAGATCTTGTACACCCCTGGATGAGACAATAGGAGAGCAGACGCACTAAGCTGACAAAAAGACCACATGGAAGATGATGAACGCCAAGGAACAATCTTACAGCAGGACCAGCAAGGAAACCTGGTGCCTCAACCACAGATCAACAAGCTCACGGCAGAAGACACTGAAGAACTAATAAGGAACTACTATGATAACCCAGCACACGGTCACCCAGGAATCTCCAAGACCACAGACCTTATCCAATGGGCAGGGAACAATGTCATTAACCTCCGACAACATGTCACAAACTACATCAGCAAGTGTCTACTATGCCAGAAAAACAAACATGGAAGACATAAGCCATACGGAGAAGGACACCCGAACACAATACCGAAAGGCCTGTGGGAAGACGTGTCAATGGACTTCATCACAAAGCTACCCAAGTCCAAAGACCCAGTCACAGGAATCACCTACGACTTGATTATAGTGATAGTGGACAGATTCACAAAATATCTAATAGTGGTACCATTCAAGGAAACCCACACAGCAGAACAGTTGGGACACCTCTTACTGGACAGATTGGTCAGAGACCACGGAGTTCTGATCATGATCATTACAGACAGAGATAAACTCTTCACATCCAACTACTGGAAGACAATCAGTGCAGCCATGGGAACAAAACCCAAAATGTCTACAGCCTATCATCCACAAACCAACAGCCAGACAGAGTGAGTGAACCAAGTCCTGGAGACTTACTTACAGCATTACATCAACAAGACCCACAGCAATTGGGCACAGTTATTACCAGTGGCACAGCTGGCAATCAACCAGCACAGATCAGACTCAACAAAGGAATCACTATTTTTTGCCAATTTTGGACAACATGTGAACATCAGGATGCCAAGCAGAGCTTCACCAAACGTGGAGAAAGCACTCCAACACGACAAGCTCCTACGACAAACGCACACGATGATGAGGCACTACCTTCAAGAGACCTCAGAAAGAATGCAACATCAAATGGACAAGAAATCGAAAATGGCACCTCAGCTAAAGAAGGGGGATAAAGTCTACCTCCTCACAAGAAATTGGAAAATGAAGAAACCAAGAACAAAGAAACTGGACCATGTCAAGGTCGGACTATTTTCAGTCAAAGAAAAAGCTGGACCAGTCAATGTCAGACTGCGACTACCGAGAGACGCTCGGGAAACATTTCATTACCAACCAGAGGAAGAACAGGAATTCAAGGCTGAACAGATCCTGAAGAGAAAAGGTCAGCGATACCTTGTCAAGTGGAAAGACTACCCAGACTCGGAAAATACCTGGGAGCCACTCAGGAACCTCGCAAACTGCCAGCTCCTCCTGCAGCAGTTCTGGCAGGAGCAGGACTGAACAGCTCGGCCTGCAGTGTGGACACATCAATGACTGTCGCTGACAAGTCTTCACCATCCACCTCCATTTCAGCAACAAGGCACTGGAGCTTCTTCTTTGCTCAACCCTCAGCACCCTCAAGAACCTTTCACTTTCAGGACACACGAGCCTGCAGCTTGGCAAGCTGCTTGACAAGAGCATCCCGCTTGGCCTCATCAACAGCCAAATCCTCGCGAAGGTTATCCTGAGTCATGTTCAGCGACTCCCAAGAAAGTGACACACAGGACTTTCCCTGACGAGTGCACTCAGCGCACTTCAACTTATCGTTGTTGTCAGACATTCGGAAGCAGGGCTTGTGGTTCAAAACACAGAAGTCACACAGAGCAAGCGACACAAAGTTATGATCACAGATCTGGGCTGCCAGTTGGTTTCAGTAAGCAGAGGCACGTGATTTTGCAGACATACTCAAGAATTCATCAGGATGATGAATGAAGGAGAGGAGGGTAGTGTTACGACCCAGGGATAGGAGCCACTCATTTATAGGCAATCAGGCTGTGGGCCAGGCAAGAGGACACTATGGAAGTCAAGTGACCAACCAACAAGAGGTCACGTGACTGTCGAGACACACACAGGAGTCTCGACGCATGATGCATGAAGTATCAAGACAATCTCACCAGTCTTGACGCATGATGCATGAAGCATCAAGACAATCTCACCAGTCTTGACGCATGATGCATGAAGCATCGAGACAATCTCACCAGTCTTGACACAGGGTGCATAACATGGTGGGACTGTCAAGACAATCTCACCTGTCTTGACATCAAGACTGTTGAGACAATCTTGATCGTCTTGACAGGCCAGCACTATATAGTCTGGTGATAGTTCCCTTATGGAACAATCATCTTCAACTCATGTTGTGATCCAGACAACTAGATCTACTTCAATACAATCCTTTGTACAAAGCCATTGATCAGGTGTCACCACCACCATGTTCCACCAAACCCCTTCGCGCTCCTTGACACTCCTCTCCTGCGAGAACCAACCCGCCTTCCACCTCTCGCCCTAATCCTATACTCGGATAGGACAGTACGGTACAGACCGCAACACCCTGATCTTCCTCTGGTCCCTGATCTGGAGACTCAAGAAGGACTAGCCAAAAGCTTTGAGGAGAAGACAAAATCTTTCTCAGCTCAATTCTTTCCAGAAGCATGTGTTCCAGAACCAAGTACAGAAAGTCACCAGAGTACCCCAGAGATCCAGCTTTCTCAGGAGGTTACCACTGAAGAAGTGGAGCAAATTCTGAACAAGAAGAAACCTTTTACAGCAGGAGGAAAAGACAAGCTGCCAAATGGATTTCTGAAAGCTCTGGGTCCCAAGTTCTGCCAAGCTATAGCTGTTCTCACATCAACATGCTGGAGACTGGAATACTTTCCAGAGAAATTCAAGAATGCAAAAACAGTCTGTCTAAGAAAACCTGGCAAGGGAATCTATAACCAAGCTAAAGCCTGGCGCCCTATAGCTCTGCTAAACACAACTGGCAAGCTGATGGAAGCTATTACAGCAGCCAGACTAAGCAAGGTAGCAGAAGAGGCTAAACTCTTGCCAGAAATCCAGATGGGGTTCAGGAAAGGCAGATCAACTGAATCAGCACTTTTCCTTCTAACTTCCCAAGTGGAAAAAGTCTGGAAAGAAGGCATGGTTGCATCTCTACTTTCTCTGGACATCTCAGGAGTATATGACAGAGTTCTTCCAGAGATTCTTCAAAAGATTCTGGAGAGAAAAGGAATCCCTCTCTGGCTAACTTCTTGGATCTTCTCTTTCTGTACCAGACGTACCACCACCCTAGTTTTTGATAACTCTGAGTCCTCTTCTATTCCTATTCACTGTGGAGTTCCCCAAGGTTCCCCTTTGTCTCCTATTCTTTTTCTATTCTATATTTCTGAACTTCATGAGACTGTACATTCTCCTACTACTGGTGTTTCTGCTCTGGGATTTGCAGATGATACAAATCTGCTTGCATTTGGACACTCTCTTAAAAGCAACCTTCTGAAGTTGAAGAATACACATCTTAAATGTCTATCTTGGGCTGCAAGACATGGAATAGTCTTCTCTCCTGAGAAATATAAAATACTTCATTTTTCCAGAAGAAGATCAGACAATCTGCAGCTCAAGCTTAGACTTGGGAATGTGATTCTAAAACCAAAAGAAGAAGTGTGAGTATTGGGAGTGTACCTGGATGCCAAACTCCACTGGCACAAACACCAGAGAATTATTCTTCAAAAAGCACAAAAAGCACTATCTTCTCTTTCTAGAACCTCTTACTCCACCTGGGGCTTTCCAGTTCTCACAGCACACCTTGTGTACACTGCAATACTCAGATCTGTACTGAGCTATGCAGTGGGAATTTGGTTCAACCCACTCAGAAAATCCTCTAATATTTCCTCTCTTATCATATTCCAAAACAAATGTCTGAGACTTATTGGGGGTGCTTTCAAAGCCACTCCTTCTTTTCTATTAGAGAGTGAGCTTTTTCTTTTACCTCTAGATCTCTATTTTAAATTTCGCACAGCTTGTTTTCTATCTTCTATCCAAACCTCCTCTCTGAAAGACTTTCTTGACAGTATCTTTTCTACTATTTCTTCCTATGCTTCTTCACTGAGGAAATCTTTAAAGAAATGCTCAACTATCTCTCCTAATTGGAAGTTCACTTGGTTAAGTCAAATAACTACTAACCAGGCTAGTTCAAAGAAAGAACTACAAATACTCTTTACTAAAGAGTGGGAAAACCAATGGGAGGAGAAGAAAAGAAAAGGCTATGCTGGATGGCAGGTGTTTTGCCAAAAACCTCACTACAACAACCTAAAGCTCTACAAAGAGCTACAGAAAGCTGAGGCAAGTCTACTACTGCAAACCAGAACTGGGAGAATTGGTCTAGCAAGTTTTCTTTTCAGAGCTGGAGTCCCTGACTTTCCTACCCCCCTATGCATGTGTGGTCAAGCAGAAAAGACAGTAAAGCATATCACCTCTTCATGCTCTCTCTACTCAAGTCAAAGACAACATGCTCTCTTTAACCCCCAAGATTTCACTACTATTATTTCAAACCCAGAGCTTCTACAGAAGTTTCTGTACTGGTTTATGTCTTTGAAAAGACTAAACCAATTTAATCTGGCTTTCAAACTTCACTATTCACACTCCAACATCTAGAAGCTTTTCCTACCAGACACTACAAGATTTCCTTTTGCTACACTTTCTAGTCACCTCCCTGTCTTCAGTTTTTATTCCTTTAAAGGTTTTCTGAAGAAGTTCACTATTAGCTGGAAGATCTGCATGGCTGTAAAGCTACAAACAGTGTAAGAATCAAATCAAAAAAAATCAAAAATCTGCCTCCATCTCAGCAACAAGGTATTAGAGCTTCTTCTTCACTTGACTCTCAGCCCCTTCAAGAACCTTCCACTTCCAGGATACACAAGCCTGCAGCTTGGTAAGCTGCTTAACAAGAGTATTCTGCTTGGCTTCATCAGCAGCCAGATCATCACAAAGGTTATCCCAGGTCATGTTCAGTGACTCCCAAGAAAGTGACACAGAGCTTCCCACAACAAGTGTATTCAGCGCACTTCAATTTATCATTGTTGTCAGACATTCAGAAACAGGGCTTGTGGTTCAAAGCACAGAAGTCACACAGAGTAAGTGACAGGAAGTTGTGATCACAAATCTGGACTGCCAGTTGCTTTCAGTAAAACAGAGGTATTTGATTTTGCAGACGTACTCAAGAATTCATGAAGATGATAAATAAAAGGGAGGAAGGTAGTGTTATGATCCCTGGAAAGAGAAGCCACTTATTTATAGGCATCAGGTCTTGGGCCAGGCAAGAGACCACTGTGGAGTCAAGTGACCAACCAACAGGGAGTCACATGACTGTCAAGACAAACACAGGTGGCTTGACATAGCATGCATGAAGCATCAAGATAATCTCACCAGTCTTGATGCAGAATACATGAAGTGTCAAGATAATCTCACCTGTCTTGACACAGTGTGCATGACATGGTGGGACTATCAAGATAATCTCACCAGTCTCAACATCAAGACTGTCAAGACAATCTTGATTGTCTTGACAGACCAGCACTATATAGTCAGGTGATAGTTCCCTTATGGAATAATTGTCTTCAACTTATGTTGTGATCCAGACAACTAGATCTACTTCAATACAATCTTGTACAAAGCCACTGGTCAGGTGTCACCACCACTACATTCCACCAAACTCCTTCACACTCCTTGACACTCCTTTTCTGCAAGAACCAACCTGCCTTCCACATCTTGCCCTAATCCTATACTTGGATAGGACAGTACAGTACAGACTGCAACACAGTGTAAGAATCAAATAAAATAAAATAACAACATCCAGTGACAAATTAACAATCTCCTGTATCCTTGTTGCAAATTTGCATGTGTATATATTTTAATTTGATTCTTACACTGTTTGTAGCTTTACAGCCATGCAGATCTTCCAGCTAATAGTGAACTTCTTCAGAAAACCTTTAAAGAAATAAAAACTGAAAACAGAGAGGTGACTAGAAAGTGTAGCAAAAAGAAATCTTGTAGTGTCTGGTAGAAAAAGCTTCTAGATGTTAGAGTGTGAATAGTGAAGTTTGAAAGCCGGATTAAATTGGTTTAGTCTTTTCAAAAACATAGACCAGTACAGAAACTTCTGTAGAAGCTCTGGGTTTGAAATTTTGATTTGATTTGATTTGATTCTTACACTGATTTGGCTGTTAAGCTATACAGAACTTCTTGAAAGATTTTTCTCTCTGGTAGACTTGACTCAGGGATCTCACACACTTACCATACACCCTGTGGTTTGTAGTGTACGTACTGTGGGAAAACCCCAAACCCTGTAGGGAAAATAGGAAAACTACAGTAATAAGAGTTTTGTAGATCTTGACAGATATTGGGTGAGCTATTTCTTGGGGGTTTTTCATACATCTTGTGAGGAGTATATCTTAGACAAGTTCTATAACTCTTGGGGGTTTTTGTGGCAGAATGTGGGGTGGGTCAGATTTGAACTAACAACTAGTTTAGTCAGGTTCTCCAGGCCTGACACCACTAGTTCTGGGTCATGGGTGCTATGTAGTGGGAAACTCTCACCAGCTTCCCACTACACCATGCCACTCTGTTTGAAATAATAGTAGTGAAATCTTGAGGGTTAAAAAGAGTATGTAGTTTTTGACTTGAGTAGAGAGAGCATGAAAAGGTAATATACTTTACTGCCTCTTCTGCTTGGCCACACATGCATAGGGGGGTAGGAAAGTCAGAGACTCCAGCTCTGAAAAGAAAACTTGCTAGACTAATTCTTCCAGTTCTGGTTTGCAGTAGTAGACTTGCCTCAGCTTTCTATAGCTTTTTGTAGAACTTCAGGTTCTTATAGTGAGGTTTTTGGTAAAACACCTGCCATCCAGTATAGCTTCTTCTTTTCTTCTCCTTCTATTGGTTTTTGCACTTTTTAGTAAAGAGTATTTGTAGTTCTTTCTTTGAACTAGCCTGGTTAGTAGTTATTTGACTTAACCAAGTGAACTTCCAATTAGGAGAGATAGTTGAGCATTTCTTTAAAGGTTTCCTCAGTGAAGAAGTATAGAAAGAAATAGTAGAAAAAGTACTGTCAAGAAAGTCTTTAAGAGAGGAGGTTTGGATAGAAGATAGAAAACAAGCTGTGCAAAATTTAAAATAGAGATCTAGAGGTAAAAAAAAAGCTCACTCTCTAATAGAAAAGAAGGAGTAGCTTTGAAAGCACCCCCAATAAGTCTCAGACATTTGTTTTGGAATATAATAAGAGAGGAAATATTAGAGGATTTTCTGAGTGGGTTGAACCAAATTCCCACTGCATAGCTCAGTACAGATCTGAGTATTGCAGTATACACAAGGAGTGCTGTGAGAACTGGAAAGCCCCAGGTGGAGTAAGAGGTTCTAGAGAAAGAAGATAGTACTTTTTGTGCTTTTCGAAGAATAATTCTCTGGTGTTTGCACCAGTGGAGTTTGGCATCCAGGTACACTCCCAATACTCACACTTCTTCTTTTGGTTTTAGAATCACATTCCCAAGTCTAAGCTTGAGCTGCAGATTGTCTGATCTTCTTCTGGAAAAATAAAGTATTTTATATTTCTCAGAAGAGAAGACTATTCTATGTCTTGCAGCCCAAGATAGATATTTAAGATGTGTATTCTTCAACTTCAGAAGGTTACTTTTAAGAGAGTGTCCAAATGCAAGCAGATTTGTATTATTTGCAAACCCCAGAGCAGAAACACTAGTAGTAGGAGAATGTACAGTCTCATGAAGTTCAGAAATATAAAATAGAAAAAGAATAGAAGACAAAGAGAAATCTTGGGGAACTCCACAGTGAATAGGAATAGAAGAGGACTCAGAGTTATCAAAAACTAGAGTGGTGGTACATCTGGTACAGAAAGAGAAGATCTAAGAAGTTAGTCAGAGAGGGATTCTTTTTCTTTTCAGAATCTTTTGAAGAATCTCTGGAAGAACTCTGTTATATACTCCTGAGATGTCCAGAGAAAGTAGAGATGCAAGTATGCTTTTTTTCCAGACTTTTTCCACTTGGGAAGTTAGAAGAAAAAGTGCTGATTCAGTTGATCTGTCTTTCCTGAACTCTATCTGGATTTCTGGCAAGAGTTTAGTCTCTTCTACTACCTTGCTTAGTCTGGCTGCTGTAATAGCTTCCATCAGCTTGCCAGTTGTGTTTAGCAGAGCTATAGAGTGCCAGACTTTAGCTTGGTTATAGATTCTCTTGCCAGGTTTTCTTAGACAGACTGTTTTTGTATTCTTGAATCTCTCTGGAAAGGATTCCAGTTTTCAGTATGTTGATGTGAGAACAGCTATAGCTTGGCAGAACTTGGAACCCAGAGCTTTCAGAAATCTATTTGGTAGCTTGTTTTTTCCTCCTGCTGTAAAAAGTTTCTTCTTATTCAGAATTTGCTCCACTTCTTCAGTGGTAACCTTCTGAGAAAGCTGGATCTCTGGGGTACTCTGGTGACTTTCTGTACTTGGTTCTGGAACAAGTGCTTCTGGAAAGAATTAAGCTGAGAAAGATTTTGTCTTCTTCTCAAACCTTTTGGCTAGTCCTTCTTGAGTCTTCAGATCAGAGACCAGAGGAAGATCAGAAGTCTTGTTAGCTTTTGATTTTCCCCACTTTGCAAGCTTCCAGAATTTTGAGGAACTGGCTAGCTTATCAACTTGTTTTCTGAAGGTGTTCTGTTTGCTTTCTCTGACAGCTTTCTTCTTGAGCTTAGTTACTTCTTCTAGCTCTTCTTGGCTTGCCTGTTCTCTGAGCACTTGTCTTCTTATTTTTCTTTCCTGCTTAACTTTGGTTTGGATCTCTTAGTTCCACCAGAGGACTGAGTGGCTAGATTGCCTCTGGAGTTCTGTGCATCTGTCTACTATTCCTTGGAGAAAGTGGTTAAGATATTCCAAGTACTCATCCACTTCATATTTATCTTGAAAGTGGAAGAGCAGCTGCAAATTATTACACTCTTGTTTTGCCAGGTTTGTGTCCAGTGTTTTCCAGTTTCTTTCTGGCTTCCAGGTTTTTCTTGGTGAGTCCATGTGCATATGTAGATAACATAGTCATTTTCTCCCAGAGCCTGGAAGAACACCTGGAACACCTGGACAAAGTCTTCAGTATTCTCAGCAAATACTGGGTGATCCTGTCTCCAAAGAAGTTATTCTTAGAATATCCTAGTGTTCAACTGCTGAGACAACAGGTTGATGCTCTAGGACTGGCCACCTCTGAGGACAAATTAGCCACCATCACCAGTTTGGAGTTCCTGAGAACTCTCAAGACTCTAGAAACATACCTAGACTTCACCAGCTATCTACAACAGTACATTTCTATGTACACTCAGATTGTGAAGTCTCTGCAGAAACAAAAAACACTCTTGACCTGTGGTGTCAAAGCAAAAGGACAAGCCCAGCAGTTGGAGACATCTAGAATCCACCTGCAGACCCCCACCAACTGGGAGCTGAACACCTTTCACCACCTCCAGTCACTGTTTGCAAGACTGTCTATTCTCACTTATTTCAACCTGGACCAGCAATTGTTTGTGGATTTGGACACATCTAAGATCTTTGGATTTGATGCAGTCATGTACTATCAGAGGCCAGCTGACCACACCAAGAATCAAAAACCTGGTGACACAACTGACAACTACAAGCTTATTGATAGCAATAGTGGCAAACTCAAAACACCACCTTCCCAAATAGAAATCAAGCTGATTCTCTCTCTCAGCAGACTGCTAATCAACTGAAAATCACTATTGGCCAACTGAACTAGAGATGGCAGACTTTGTGTGAGTGGTGCAAAAGATCTGTCACATAGTTGAGACTGCAATCTGAACAACTATTGTCTACACTGACCACTCTCTGCTGGTTCAGATTGTCCAGCAAACTAGCCAGTCAACTACATCAACTGAACAATCAAATCAACACCTTACTCACACCTCCAAATTCTTGCAACAGTTTAGTCTAGACATACACTACAAGCCCAGACAAGTCTATACAATCCCCCACACCTTATCTAGGCTAGCTCAGTGAGAAACTACAGTCAAAGAAGGCTTGGACAGTCTGTTACAACTCCAAGAAACAGAAGAAGTTCTTGACATGTTACTAGTGACCTGCACATAGCAGCTAGACACTACAATCATCAAATAAAGCTGGAGTTCAAAGCTAGGATTATCCACAGGTATACCAAGAACAAGATGTGGTGCAAAACTCTGGCAACACTGAGAGCTAATAATGAGTTGGAGGACAACACTACTAAGCTGCCATTTGTG
Organism: Lichina pygmaea; assembly: GCA_963422465.1. Taxonomy (NCBI): domain Eukaryota; kingdom Fungi; phylum Ascomycota; class Lichinomycetes; order Lichinales; family Lichinaceae; genus Lichina; species Lichina pygmaea. Next base: position 4,909,765 of record OY730170.1, read on the forward strand.
CTACAGGACAACCTGATCTTCTACCAGGATCCTACATACAGTAAACACTTGTGCTTGCCAGATGATAAAAGCCTTCTTCAAGACATCTTCAATATAGTGCATAACCATATAGGCCACACTGGCTACACAAGAACTCACCAACACCTTACTGAGAACATCTACATCTATCAACTTCCAAGTCTGCTAAAGAATTATCTAGCTTACTGCACTGAATGCTGTCACAACATAACATATTGGCACTGTCCCTACAGCAGTTTGCAACTGATCATCACATCACTACAGCTGTTCTACACTATCATGGTTGACTTTATCTTGGCCCTACCTATGTCATACCCAGATAACTATGACTGTGTGCTGTCAGTTACAGATCAGTATACCAAGAAGGTCACATTTGTGTCTGGATTCTTTGCAGCAGGTACTGAGGAATAGGCAGAACACCTGATCAGCTATCTAATACTTGTTGAATAGAGTATACCAAAGATGATCCTTTCAGACAGGGACTGACAATTTGTCACAGGACTTTGGAAGGCAATCTTCAAGTGACTGAATGTTGATTTCCTGTTCTCTACAGCCTACCACCCCCAGACTGATGGGCAGAGTGAGTGATCCAATCAAACAGCAGAAATCACACTTCACTATTATGTGGCAGTGCTGCAGAACAACAGACAATAGTCTGTGGTGTTACTGTATATACAGGCAGTGCTTAATAACACAATCAATGCAAGCACCAACCAGGCACCTAGCAAGATTGTGTACAGATTCAAGCCTGCAGAGCCAGCAGATCTAATAGCCACCAAACCTGACAACTACTCACAACTCAATATCCTGGGATACCAGCCAGCATGAATCAACACCCAAGACATACTCAGTATAGCAGCAATAGTCATGAAGAGGACATATAACTGTCACTATAAGCTGATCTTCTTCAAACCTGACAACTGGGTTTATCTACAGCTGCACCAGGGCTATAACATCCCCAGCATCCAGTATCTGAAGATCAGCCCTCAATTTGCAAGCCCAGTCCACATCCTTGAACATGTCAGACATCTTGCTTACAAGCTTGACCTGCCATCTCTATAGCAAGTCCACCCTGTTGTCTTGATAGCCCACTTGGAACCAGCTCCACAGCAGCAGCAGCAAGATTCCTACAGGTGATTGGAGAAACAACCAGAACTGGTAGCCAAAAGCTCAGATGAAGAATATGATGATGTGCCAGCATACAAAGTAGAGAAAATTGTCAGGAAACAGTAAAGTCATGGACACACCAAGTATCTTATCCACTGGAAAGACTTCTTCTTCCTAGACAACACCTGGTATACAAAGGACCAGCTGCCACATGCAAAAGAGCTGGTTGACAAGTTTGACAACCAGCCTGCAACACAGGCATGACAAAGTATCAGAGCAAGGAAGGCATCAAGGAAGGCACAACTCATGGATTGAACTGACTATAGCTACAGCTAGCCATCAAGACAATAGCTTTACAAGCAACCTCAGGATCTGTCATGATCAGTCAGTCTTGTGCCTCACATGATGCTAGGGCTAGGGCTAGAGCTCACCCCACACATGATATCTTGCCCTATATAGCTTTTGGGCTAGACTGTAGTGAGAGAACAATCCAATTACATCACACATAATCTGCTTCCACTGCCTAGTCAGCCTGCTTCACTACAGTAAATAATCTATTGCTGGTGTACTAACTGCCACAGTTTCTCAGCAACACTATAAAAATTTTGAGAGCACTATAACTTCAGAGATGATACTAGAGAAGTAGGGGAATCTGATGAGCAACTCAGATTCAAATTTAGTCACTTTGTTGTAAACTTATACAACTGCAAAGTTGATTTGGTGTGTGGAAACTGTTGAGGTGACCAAACTGTTGAGGTGGCGGACACTCTTACAGAGTAAGAGTGTCCCAACCTCGCTTGCGAGGGAGTGGGAGGTACAAAGTACCTCCAAGGCACGGGTGACAAGGTTTGTACGACTGCGGCTTGGAAACCCGTTAGTGGTACGTACCTTGGGGGCTTGCGATAGGTGAACGGGGCTTGGTTATTCACTCGTGACCTGCTGACCTTGTGTGGCTACGCCGCGGCTGGGCGCAGGCTTCGAGCTAGTATGTACGCTACTCGCAGTAAGCGAGATGCACCTCCTTAGCGAGGATTGCAGCTAGCCGGGACGCTAGCCTCGGAAGGGAGATAATGTCAGGAGCTAGTTGCCGGACCGGGCGCTTAGTCATCGTGGCCTCTGACTAAGCAGGCGGGTGCAGCCGCACTTATCTATCGCTAGTACGGATATGTCAGGCACTAAGCCCAGACATAGTAGTCTTTTGGCTCAGTTCCGCTTTAGCCTACTCCGTACGGCACCGCGCGACAATCTTCTCTAGACAATAAAACACAGTGTCAGCCAAAAATTCTGTAGAAAAGTTGATGTCATAAAAATAGTCACTTAGGGTGGCTGTGAGGGGGGGGGGCGGCTGCAAGGAAGAGTCAGACTTTTAGTAGTTGATGAGCACCTGTCTGGGATTTTGCGCTGTGTACTTTGAAGTGCTTGATCCATTCAAGACTTAGCTGGTTGTTTGAGAATCCACTGTTGGAAACAGAGATAAGAGTATTTTCCTCGAGACTTGTACAAGTATACTAACTGTCGCGCGGTGCTGTACGGAGTAGGCTAAAGCGGAACTGAGCCAAAAGACTACTATGTCTGGGCTTAGTGCCCGACATCTCCGTACTAGCGATAGATAAGTGCGGCTGCACCCGCCTGCCTAGTCAGGATCTGACTGACTAAGTGCCCGGTCGGGCAACTAGCTCCTGACACTAACACTCCTGGTAAATTTTGCCTGACAGGATGATCTGTGGAGGTATAACTATACCACCTCCACTGATGGCTTCAACAACAGTGACCAGCTCATGGTTGCTGACACTTCCAATATATGACTGCTGACAAATGTCACGGTTCTGGCCCAGTTGCATATCTGGCACAAGTCACGCACCTTGCCGGGAAGTTCCATCTGCACTGTTGCCTGTTTGCTCCGCCGTTGCCTGATCCTCTGCCTATAAGAACTTCTCCTGCTCCCCCAGCTTCTTCTCTTCCTTTCTCTTTTTCTTCCTTCCTTGTCTTTCGTCTTGTACATCAATCCAAGTCTCAAGTCTCAAGCCAAGTCAGGTCAAGGTTACCAAATCAGTTAGGCTCGAGTTCTGCTCTGCCATTGCCTCGTCACACTACGAAAGACCTACCCAACCATAACACACTTCACCAAGCCACGTTCACGTCCTTGTCATGTCTCAACAACCAGACCAAGCCATGCCAGTTGCTGGAAATGACGAGTTCCTTCGCAACATGTTTGCAGAGTTCATGCGAATTCAAGCTACTAACACTACTCCCAAGTCCAAGTCCGAACGCACTGCTGACCCAGAGATCTTCAGTGGCGATGGCGGAAACACGGAAATCACGCATGAGAAGCTTGAGAGCTTCATCACGTCACTGTCACTCAAGATGACGCTCAACGCTGACCGGTACCCCACGGAAACATCGCGGATTGCGTACGTCTTTTCACGCACGACTGGCACTGCGCAGTCCTACATCTCAGCTAAGATCACGGCTGGCCAGTACATTGACTGGCACGACATCGTCCAAGATCTCCGGAACGCCTTCTCCGACCCAGACCCAGAGTTCCTAGCTCAGAGGAAGCTCATCACCTTACGTCAGGCCAACCGTTCCTTTGCCGAGTTCTTCACGGAGTTCAATCGGTATGCTCCACGCACAGGCTTCAACGACAAGGCCTTGAAGTGCCATCTTCGATGCGCTGTCTCTGAAGAGCTTGCCAAGCAGCTTGTCAGCATCAACCTCAAGGACATCAGCTATCAGAAGCTTGTTGAGGAATGCCAGCTGCAGGACAACCAGTTGCGTGCCACTTCTGCCAACTCTCGCCGTCCACGTCAAGCACCTCCCACCCAAGCCTCAGTTCCACGGTCAGGAGCTTCAGTTCTGCGTCCAGGGTTCATCAAGCCAGCCTTCACGCCACAGCCACCAAGTCCTACCATGGATCTCAGCCGCTCTAAGCTGACGCCAGAAGAGCGAGAACGTCGCCGAAGCAAAGGCCTCTGCTTCTACTGTGGGAACCAGGGTCACGTCTCAACCTTCTGTCCAGCGAAAAGCATGCCTGTTGTTGCCACCACCACGACCACCACCAAGTCTGCCACTGTTGAGACTACTCCAGAGTCGGAAAACGAGTAGTCCTTGGTCATCGTCGCGCCCAAGGACATGAAAAGGATCTCCATGTTGGCTATCTGTCTCCAGACCAGCGATTGGACAGCAAGTGCTTGTTTCTTCCTTGTATCCTAGATGGGAAATTCAAGTGCAATGCTCTTATTGACTCTGGCTGTTCAGCATTTGGCTGCATTGGTGCTTCCTTTGCGCAATCTCTTCACCAAGAACCTCTCCCCTACCCACGCACATTGCGATCGTTCGATGGCAAGACGTCACAAACCACGCATCTCGCCAAGACAATCATGACCACGGCACATGGCGTGCACCAGGAGGAAGTCTCTCTCTTTGTGTCTCCTGGTCTTCACTATGATGTGATTCTGGGGATGCCATGGCTCCAGAAGCACAGGCCACACATTGATTGGACAAACACCTCAATCATGTTCAAGTCAGATCACTGCCGATCCGCATGCCTCAAGTCAAACAATGGCTATCCAATCTCTTTGGATCTTGAAGCCAAGACGTCTGCTGGAAAGCCTCAGGATCCCAAGCCCCTTTCTGCCACGCCAATCCCCATCAATGCTGCCGCATTTTCTCTCCTTGCTGCCAAGCCAGATCACCAGGTGTTCAGTGTTTCTCTGAGAGACATTGAGCAGGCGTTGAAGCCAAAGAAGTGTGTGGATCCTGCCACACTTCTCCCTGCTCAGTACCACGAGTTCCTGGACGTCTTCAGCAAGGATGACGCTGACAAGCTTCCTCCTCTACGCCCAGGAGTTGACCACGAGATCAAGATGGAACCAGGAACCCAGGCACCCTCTGGACCTCTGTACAGCATGAGCAGAGAAGAACTTGAAGTTCTCAAGAAGTACCTGACAGAGAACCTGAACAAGGGCTTCATTCGAGCATCTTCATCACCTGCTGCTGCACCAGTCCTCTTTGTCAAGAAGCCAGGAGGTGGATTGCGTTTCTGTGTAGACTACAGAGCACTCAACGCCATCACCATCAAGAACCGTTACCCCCTACCACTGATCCGGGAGACGTTGGACCAGCTTTGCAAAGCTGTGTGGTACACCAAGCTTGACATTGTTGGTGCCTTCAACCGTATCCGGATGAAGGAAGGTGAAGAATGGAAGACTGTGTTCCGCACACGCTCAGGCCTCTACGAATACCTTGTCATGCCCTTTGGTCTTGCCAATGCTCCAAGCACGTTCCAGAACTACATCAATGATGTTTTGGGACCTGACATCCTTGACGTCTTTGGCACTGCCTATGTGGATGACATCCTTGTCTACAGTCAGACACTCAAGGAACACCGGAAGCACGTCAAGCTTGTTCTCAGTCGACTACGAAACGCAAGCCTGCAAGTTGACATCTCCAAGTGTGACTTTGAAGTGCATCAAGTCAAGTACCTTGGCCTCATCATTCAGTCTGCCACTGAAGATGGCCGACCCGGATCTGTGAGCATGGACCCAGCCAAGACTGACGCCATCAAGGAGTGGAATCCTCCTGCCAGTCTCAAGGAAGTGCAGAGCTTCATTGCCTTTGCAAACTTCTACCGCTGGTTCATCAAAGACTTTGCCAAGCTTGCATCCCCACTCACAGCTCTGACCAAGAAGAATGTTGCCTTCAAGTGGGAAACCCCAGAGCAGCGCTTGTTCGAAAGCATCAAGAAGGCGTTCAGCACTGCACCCATCCTGCAGCACTTTGATCCGGAGAAGGAGTGTGTTGTTGAGACTGACGCTTCTGACTACGTCTCTGGTGCTGTCCTGTCACAGCCAGATCATGAAGCAGTTCTACGCCCTGTTGCCTTCTTGTCACGCCGCCACCTGCCGGCAGAATGCAACTACGAGATCTACGACAAAGAGTTGCTGGCAATTGTCTGTGCCTTTGAAGAATGGCGAGCAGAGCTTGAAGGATCTCCAGAACCTGTCAAAGTGATCTCTGATCACAAGAACTTGGAGTACTTCATGTCGTCAAAGTGCCTTTCCCGCCGTCAAGCCCGTTGGAGCGAGTTCTTGTCACGCTTCAATTTCAAGATCAGCTACTGTCCAGGCAGTCAGTGCAAGGCTGACGCCCTCACTCGACGTTCCCAAGACCTCCCGTCAGACAGTGATCCCCGTCAAGACTTCAGGGAGCAAGTCGTCCTCAAGCCCAAGAATCTTGCACATTCAGAGGTTCAAGTCAAGCCCATCCGGATCCTGAGACGTTCAGAAGCTGCACCAGTTGACACTGAACCTGATGCTACACCTCTTTCAGACGTCATCCAAGCTGCCTATAACAACCTTGCTGAAGGTGATCCAGTGGCAACAGTGTCACAGATGCTAAGGGATGGTGTCAGGCACAGTCGAGAAGTGTCTCTCTCAGACTGCAGCTTGGAAAATGACCGTCTCTTCTACAAGAACTGACTCTGGATCCCTGAGAACGATGAGCTACGCCTACACCTGTTCCAAGAAGCCCATGACCAAGCAATGGCTGGCCACACTGGGATTGCCAAGACCCACAATCTTCTGTCTCGTTGGTACTATTGGCCAAAGATGGTGAACATCATACGGCAGTACATCAGGAATTGTCATGTCTGCTCTCGAGCAAAGCCTGCCCGTGATCGCCAAGGAGAGCTGCTGTCTCTTCCCGTGCCTCAGCAACGTTGGCAGGATCTGGCTATGGATTTCATTACTGACTTGCCCAAGTCAAGAGATACCTGCTTCCCTGGTGCCAAGCACATCTGGGTCATCACTGACCGTCTCACCAAAGAACGCCACTTTGTGCCATGTGCTGAGATGACAACCTCGCATCTTGTCCGGATGTTCATCCAGTTTGTTGTCTGTACCCATGGCTTACCCAGGAGCATTGTCTCAGACAGAGGAGGTCAGTTTGTCAGCTCATTCTGGAAAGCACTCTGTGCCCATCTTGATGTCATGCTACGACTATCCTCAGGACACCACCCAGAGACAGATGGTCAGACAGAACGAGAGAATCAGGAGCTTGAACGCTACCTGAGATCCTATGTCAACTATCTCCAAGATGACTGGGTCCAATGGCTTCCTCTGGCAGAGTTCATGCAGAACAACTCCCAGTCTGATTCCTCTGGCATGTCACCGTTCTTTGCCAACAAAGGGTTCCATCCACGGCTCAGCATCACACCCACGAGTGAAGCCTGCAACCAAGATGCTATAGAAATCTCTGGAGAAATGACGCAGATTCTGGAACAGTTGCAAGCGGAACTCCGACTATCCCAGGAAGCTCAAGCTCACGCCGCCAATTTGCATCGAGTCCCGTCACCGTCCTATCAAACTGGAGATCTTGTTTGGCTGAATACCAAGAACATCAGGACACGCCGCCCATGCAAAAAGCTTGACGACAAGTGGATTGGACCATTCAAGGTGTTGAAGACAGTCGGAAGCCGTGCCTGCCATCTGGAGCTTCCACACACTCTCAAGATCCACCCTGTCTTTCACGTTTCCCTTCTACGTCTGACACCTGCTAATCCTATCCCTGGCCAATCAAATGAACACCCTGGCCCTGTCATTGGTCAAGACACAGATGAAGAGTTCCAGGTTGAAGAAATCCTTGACTCCAAGCCAGCAACGTCTCGACAGAAGTTCAAGTACCTGGTCAAATGGTCCGGATGGCCAATTGAAGATGCCACTGAAGAGCCTATTGAGCATCTTGACAACGCCAAAGACGCCATCTACAACTTCCATGAGAAATACCCAAGGAAACCACGGCCACGGAACTACGCCCACGAGCGGCCTGAGGCTCACAGGAGTTCGCGATGTGAAGGAGGGGGGTAATGTCACGGTTCTGGCCCAGTTGCATATCTGGCACAAGTCACGCACCTTGCCGGGAAGTTCCATCTGCACTGTTGCCTGTTTGCTCCGCCGTTGCCTGATCCCGTGCCTATAAGAACTTCTCCTGCTCCCCCAGCTTCTTCTCTTCCTTTCTCTTTTTCTTCCTTCCTTGTCTTTCGTCTTGTACATCAATCCAAGTCTCAAGTCTCAAGCCAAGTCAGGTCAAGGTTACCAAATCAGTTAGGCTCGAGTTCTGCTCTGCCATTGCCTCGTCACAACAAACATCCTTGGTGATGATCTTTTCGCTCTGTCCTATGCCTATCTGGAATCCAGACTTATCTATATTCCAGCAATCACCAGCCTGGATTCTCTTTTCAAGGTAGGTGGAATGGAAATCCTTGTACTATGCCTGAATGGATTTGGCGTTATTGGCAACCTTTTATCACAGATCTGTCACTTTCTGTTTGTGTACAGAATACTCAGGATAGCGACCGAGAAATCTTGTTGTCTATTTAGGGCTGACCGTGGGTGGAGAATTGTCATCTCCTTTGTAGCTCCTAGCTAGAATGATATTGGCACAGTTACGTAACATCTGTGGTCTCACACATAGTCCTAGGTGGAGAAAGCTTCAGATTGACCGGGATTAGCACTTCAAGGGGAACCCCTTTTAGGTGGTTCTGGAGTCGCTGTACAGGAACGTCAAATTTATTGGCCAATTCTGGAATTGAGAATTCCTTGTCGGGGGCAAGGGAACCCAAGGCTTCCTGGATGCGAGCCTCGACTTCATTGTAGGATTTCACCATGTCGTTGAGAAGTTAAGGAGATTTGAAGACCATTGGGTTGTTTTGTGTGGGCACTGTTGAGGTGACCAAACTGTTGAGGTGGCGGACACCCTTACTCCGTAAGGGTGTCCCGACCGAGCTAGCGAGGGGAGGGGAGGTACGGGTAACTAACGTTGCACCCGCCGCCAATAATCACTACTGTACGGAACGTCTTACTTGTACTTCCGTACTCGGAAACAGCTCAACCTCCACCCGTCGCCGGTGTTCAGGGCCACGATATATTGCCCCTCTCCACATCTGGAGTGGTAGGCGCATCTCCATCACGCTTGGATGCGATTTGATGCCAGTGGTCCAGGGCGATACTCGGGTCCACAAGGCAATGGCTACCTGGGTCCGAGAGGGACCTACTCGCGTGCGACCATGTCAGACCTCCGTTCTACCATCGACCAATGGGGTTAGTGGTGTGGGAGGTGTGCGAGGCAGCAGCATGGTTTCCGCCGTCGTAGCCGCTGCTCTGCATACATAATACTCGTCTGTCTTGTTGCTGTGTTCCCCTGGCGTCGTCTACCACGAGGAGTAACTTGGATCCCGGATTCTCTAGTCTTCACCCCCCGAGATCTCATTTCCACCATTGCCGGAGCAGGCCGCGGAGTGACAGAATGGTTTTTCAGTGCGTCGACATAGCTACCAAGCCCCACAATCTCCCGCTGTTCAAGCCTGCACCAGAGGACATCTTCCCCTTGGTAGACGCCGTATCCCCCAATGTCCCACGCTTCGAGCCCGCACCCGAGGACATCGTCCCCTTGGTCGACGCCATCTCGGAGACGTTCCGGGTCTACCAGGCTCTTTCGGACCCGGCCGAGAAGGCCAAGGCGCTGAAGAGACTCGCCTCGGTGGCCCAGGCGCTGCACAGCGAGACGAACAGCCCGGTCGACGCGACGGAGCAGTCGATGAACTACACCTTCGCGACCAGCGCCGTCCGGATCGCCATGGCCATGGGCGTCTTCCAGAAGCTGCCGGACAGAGGCTCGCTGACGGTCCAGGAGATGGCCGCTGCGGCCCATGCCGATACGGACCTCATGCTCCGCGTCCTGCGCGCCCTGGCGTCGGTCAATGTCCTGAAGCAGGTCGACCTCGACTCGTACGCGCACACGTCCATGTCCCGGATCTGGTCGAGCGGACATGCCCGAGCGTCGTTCCGGTTCAAGGACGAGGTCTACCTCACGCAGTCGAAGCTGAGCGCGTACTTTGACGAGCGCGGCTTCAAGAACGTGACGGACCACCTGGACACGCCGTGGGGGTACGCGCGCGGCGTCAAGGGCGTCGACCCCTTCACCCTGCTGGCCCGCTATCCCGAGTCGCACAAGGCCTTCAACGAGGCCATGGTGGTCGACACGGAGCTGGCAGCCAGGGAGCTCTGCGACACCTTCCCGTTCGACTCGCTGGCGCCGGGGGAGTCGGACGTCGTGCTGGTCGACGTCGGCGGCGGCAAGGGACAGACGATGGCGCACGTGCTCAAGACCTTCCCGGGCCTCCGGGGCCGCGTCGTGCTTGAGGATCTGGCGTCGGTGCTGCACGGCGAGAGGCTCATGGTCGAGGACGAGCGTTTGCAGGTGCAGGCGTACGATTTCCTGAGCGAAGAGCAGCCCATCAAAGGTATCGTCTTTCCCCGGCACGGCCGTTCAGATCCGAAGACCGACGCTGACCTCCCTTCCCTTCCCAGGCGCGGGCGCGTACTTCTTCAAGTGGATCTTCCACGACTGGCCCGACAGCACGAGCCTCACGATCCTGAAGCACACGGCGCCGGCGATGCGCGGCCACGCGTCGTCGCGCTTGCTCATCTGCGACTGCGTCGTGCCGGACCGCAACCCTCCGCCGCGCAAGACGCTGCGCGACATCAACATGCTGCAGTACTCGGGCATGGAGCGCAGCTACAGGCAGTGGGACCGGCTCCTGAAGCAGGCCGGTTTCAGGATCGTCCACGTGCACGGTCTCGACAATATCGCGAACAGCATCATCGAGGCCAAGTTGGAGGAGTAGCACCGGCGTCCGGGTACGAGGCCAGGCTAGGTCGTGCATATGGCCCGTCTTTCGTTGGACGAGCCAGCTTTAGTTACACTCGCTCGTCTGGGTGGATGGGCTGGTGGATGGATCAGGCATTGCGCATCATGTGTCATGCGCCCATCATTACCCGTGCCATGGGGGGTTATTACCCGTGCCCCCACACCCTGTCCCATGGAGGGGTGTTCATCAGTCCAATGTATGTCAGTCCAACATAGAATTCTTGACAAGGTCAACTACACACAAGAGTAACTCTGGGCCACAATAACTAAATGGATATCTAAGCGGCTTGTTGGATTCCTCTCCTTCTACTCTATAATCCCTGAGCTTGTAGATATCCCAGGATTCTTGTTGCATTGCTGAGAGGTGATAGTAGCCATAGTTGAGAATGTATCTTCAATAGCGATGTTTTTAAAACACTTACTATAACTTGACAACACAACAACAAAGTAGTAACTGTTAAGTGCATATCTGATTCTCCTTTTTTCAGTACAATCCTTCACTCTTGTTGTGTCTTCTCTCAGGATCTGCTGGCAGTGCTAAGTTATTGTAGCTTAAGTAGTGACTCCTGCAGCTGCAGTGGCATTCCTCACTTCCTTTGCACAAGCATGATTCTTTTGTGCCTTCTTGTCCACATCTTGCTTTTCTGTAATATGACAAGAACCTTGGGAATATATAGTGCCCCTATTCTGGACCTGGTGGTGAGTTGATTTTTGACAAGTGAGTATTCCAAGCTACTTCCACCACTTTTGTACAATCAAGTTTCTCACAGAGAAGAATGTTTTCTGCCATACTGGAAAGACTTGCTTTTTCCAACTTCTTCAGGTTGAGCTGGGCAAACAGTGGTAGTGGGATTTCAAGAAAGACTTTGAACTGCCTTTTTACTGAATAGTACAAAAAGGGTGTTGATGCAAGTGTGTTGAGAGCTGGTTTTTCAGGGGTGGCTGGGCACTGTCAAGAGCTAGATATTGATGACAATCAATAGATTCCTATCATACAAGAAGGTAAAGCTACAGAAAGAAAGTGCAACACAGGTAGGTAAAATATGAAAAGTGACACAAAGCCAGCTGACTTGTTATGTGGTCATGTGGCTCAGAGGGTCTTGTGGTCTGCCCTGTGACAGCACCCCCCCCTTCTTTATCACTGAGCTCCTGCAAGACTTGTGTGCATCAGCCTGGGTGTGGCTTCTCTGGGTAGGCTGCAATAAAGTAGTCTATCACAGCTGTCTGCTCCATGAATTCCTCTGGCTCCCAAGTTCACCTGTGGTAGCTATGCCACTTCACTAAATATTTCCTCCAGAGCTGGCTATGGCCATGTCTTTCCTATTTCAAGTCTGTGATCTCTTCTACCTGCTATTTACTATCTGCTCTGTTTTTGTCAGAAGCTAGTTGCCTGACTGGGCACTTAGTCAGTTAGATTTTGACTAGGCAGGCAGGTGCAGCCACACTTATCTATCACTAGTACAGAGATGTCAGGCACTAAGCCCAGATATAGTAGTCTTTTGGCTCAGTTCTGCTTTAGCCTACTCTGTACAGCACTGTGTGACAGTTTTTTTGTCTCTGACTCCATGACTTCCACCTCAGTGTCCAGAGCTACCACAGACAAACCTGGAAGCCAGAACAGTTCATGGAGCAGACAGCTACAATAGACAGATCACTTTATCACAACTACCTGGAGAAGCCTCACCCACCACCAGGCTGATACACACAAGTCTTGCAGAAGCTCAGCAATAAAGAAGGGAGAGGTGCTGTCACAGAGCAGACCACAAGCACCCCTGAGTCACGTGACCACATGACAAGTCAGCTGACTCTGTGCCACTTTTTGTGCTTTTACCTATCTGCACTGTAATTCTCTTCTGTAGCTTTATAACTCTTCCCAGTACTACATCATCAAAGGACCATCACTTCTTCTGACAATCAGCGAACTTTATCGTAAGTCCTGAAAACCAGTCGCCAAGCTTGCAGAAACCACCCACATCTGAAGAGTGAAAACCCATCACTTTTGGGAATTGTAGCTGTTTGCCAAAAGTTGTGATTCCAGAACTTATATCTTCTTGCTCCAACCACCAACCACCCAGCCCCAACAAGAGAGAGAGAAGCTAGGGATATTCTGAAAGACTGGGCCAGACCCCAATTACCTTGGAACATTCAGTTCTGAGACTGAAACTCAGGATTAAGCTAGTACTCCCAGTCTACAGAGATAAAGAACCAAACTCCTCTCAAAAGGAATATCCACTAACAAGAAGATCAGGGCTCCCAGGATAAGAGAAATAGTTTAGAGCTTGCCTCTAGTGCTGGTAGAGTTGAAAAACTCTAGGAAAGCTCAGGCAGGGGGTGTAGTCCCTAGCTTGAGTCAATACAGCCAGATTTCCCTAGAGTCTAGTTGGAAAAAACTGCCCAGAAAAGTACAGTCTTGGGGAGTGGTCCCAGGATTGTGCAACTACTGCTAGGAACCAGGTGACTCTTTGTGAACAACTGGAAGAAGTCTCCAAAAGAGCCTCACCAATCCCAGCCAAAAAAGAACTACTGGAAGACACTCAAAATCACACAAAAGCTCTCCTCCTGGACAAGTCTCTCTCTATCTTCACTAGAAGAGAAGTGGCTAAAAAGAAGACTAAGTCACCAGATCTATCACACCAAACAGAGCACTACCCAGTCTTCACAAAAAGCTCAGACCAAAGAAGAACAGAGACAATGCCCAAAACAAGACCAGAGAAAGAGAAAGAAAACCAGTCTTCCCCAAGCTCCCAGCAACCCCCAGTGGCTAACTCTCTGACAGACTCACCCTATACTCAAGAAAAAGAAAAAGAGAAAGAGCAGACACCCCCCCAACTAGTGGAAGAATAGCTTATCCACATAAAAGCTTCCCAGCACATCCAAAAAGCATAGGACAGTATTCTGACCAAAGTGGTAGAAGCTCTGGACAAGAATGTTCCCACCTACTCACCAGACTCCCAGAACCTCCAGAAGATACTTGAGAGACTGGACAATATTGAGAAACAAGTCCAAAAACAAAACACCAAGCCAATATATACTGAGGCAGCCCAGAAAACAACAGGACAGGAAATCTCTGTTCCAACCAGAATCCACAGTGAAATCACCACAGACCTGGAACTCAGACTGGCCAGCTAGCAAACAGAACACCAGCCCAGTGTCAGCAAAAAATGTATCACTTTGTTAACCCCAGTCTACCTGACAGAGAGAATGGGAAGAAAAGAAAGCAGGAAGAGCTGGTGAGAACCAGATCAAGTGCAAGACTTAGCTCTCAAGCAACTTCTCTGCAAAACCTGGAGACTACTGTTACGACCCTGGGATGGGAGACACTCATTTATAGGCCATCAGGCCACGGGCCAGGCAAGAAGAACACCATGGAAGTCAAGTGACCAACCAACAAGGGATCACGTGACTGTCGAGACACACACGGGTGGCTTGACGCAGGATGCATGAAGCATCAAGACAATCTCACCTATCTTGACGCAGGATGCAGGAAGCATCAAGACAGCCTCACCAGTCTTGACACAGCATGCATGAAGCATCAAGACAATCTCACCTGTCTTGACGCAGGGTGCATAACATGGTGGGACTGTCGAGACAATCTCACCTGTCTTGACATCAAGACTGTCAAGACAATCTTGATTGTCTTGACCAGCCAGCACTATATAGTCTGGTGATAGTTCTCTTATGGAATGATTGTCTTCAACTCATGTTGTGATCCAGACAACTAGATCTACTTCAATACAATCCTTTTGTACGAAGCCATTGATCAGGTGTCACCACCACTACGTTCCACCAAACCCCTTCGCGCTCCTTGACACTCCTCTCCTGCGAGAACCAACCCACCTTCCACCTCTCGCCCTAATCCTATACTCGGATAGGACAGTACGGTACAGACCACAACACTTTGAAGACTCTCAAGGATGAGTACCTCAGGAGCAACCAACCCCAACTTCCCAGATGGAAAGATTAGTGTCACCAAGCCAGACCTGTTCTACAGTGAAAGGAACAAGGTTAACAACTGGCTCATGCAACTCCAAGTCTACTTTCAATTCCAACCAGAGACAAAGCTGCCTAAAGAGAAGTGGCCCCTCTTCGCAACCACTTACATGAGAGGCAATGCTTATTGATGGATCAAACCCTACGTCAACAAACATCTCTCAGGAAACAGAGACCATGATGGCATGTCAGAATGGATGACAAAATAGACGTGATTCAAGGACAAGATCAAGAGGATCCTTGGACTATCTAACAAAGACAAAGTGGCTATACAAATGATCCAGCACATCAAACAACAACACTCAGCCGCAGAGTACACCACGCAGTTCAAGCAATACTCAGTACTGATTGATTGGGATGACAACGCCCTGATGGTCATGTACTGACATGGACTCAAGGAAAACATGAAGGATGAAATCACCTTCGACAGACAAGTGGTCAACACACTGGACAAACTCATCACACAAGCAATCAACATCGACAACAAACTGTTCAAGTGAGTGATGGAGAAACACCACAACGGAGGATACAGCCACCCCGCATGGCATGTGAGCAACCACTACAAGCTGCCTAACAAGGCACCACCACATGATCTATATGACTATGCACCCATGGAACTGGATGCAGTCCACCACAAGGGAAGGTTCACAAAGGGAAGGAACAACAAAAAGGGGAAAGTACTGAAGTGCTATGCCTGTGGCAAGCTAGGCCACATGGTGAAAGACTGTTGTTCAAAGAACAAGGTGCACCGACAGCAACTTAATACACTTGACAGAGACTGGAATGTTATCAAGCCAGAGGACCCACCAGGAGAGACTCAGCTATCCCTTGAACAATAGGACAACTACAATCAGATATTGGAAGCAGTCCACCAACTGGCAACATCAGGAGGCAAGGACCTACCAGAACAGACAGGTCAGGACAAGGGACAGGAGCCCTTAACCACCTCTGATAGAGACTGAGATGAACCCACGTCTATCAAAGAAGAAATACCACAAGGAAGCTATGCTTACAGCATGGACTCATGAAACCTACAGCACGGTGAACTACAGTGGAGATTTTGCATGAAGTACTACTGCACCTACCACGAACAACTACAAAGGTACAGAGGACATTCACCCTACCATGCCACCTGCCACAAACATTGGGTCAATTGCAAGAAGGATGCGTGTGAAACCCATCTCTGGGACAAACACCAACACACTACATTTCCCGGGCACACACATGATTAGCACAAACACCTCATGTTTCTACAGCAAGGCAACAACCACAACTGCTACATCAACAATTGGCAGTACTGCCTTAAGCCTGGATGCGACAAGTATCAGCAAGACAAATTCATGAACAGATTCCTCAGAACTGATGGGAATAGCTGGACCTATTGCCCAGTCAGTGGAAAAACACTTCAATCAGGAAAAGACTGAACTCCCTTGTCAAGGGGCAACATCGGAAGCTCAACAACATGACCCCTAGCAACGCAAAGCACCTGTGATTGCCTGTGTCACTACACGCCAACACACTGATACAGACATACGCACTTGTTGACTCTGGAGCCAGTGGGAACTACATCTCAAGACAACTTTACGATACCCTCAGCACTGGAAAGAGATGTAAGCGACAGCCCTATCAGCTCGCAATAGCAAATGGACAGACAGAGCTAGTCTGCCATGAGACGCAGCTAATGGAAATAGTTACCAGACACCATGCTGAAAGGATCCAACTTGATATTGTCAAGTTGGCCACTCAGGATATCTATTTGGGGATGCCTTGGCTAAAGAAGCACAACCCAGTTGTTAACTGGAAGACAGGAGTACTCACGTTTAGGAACTGCACTAACAACACAGCTCAGACCTGTTACCAGCCACAGAAGGCGTAGACAGATAAGGGAAGGAGTTCTCAGTGGAATCTCACTGACAGAAAGGACAACTCTCAAAAGAAGAGGTCTGCCTTGACAGGCATACCCCAGAACCAGGTGGCCAAACAGTCAGAGATAAAGAGAGAGGAAGTTGTTAAACCTCTGGAGATCTCTGAAGAGTACTGACCTGGGTATGATAACCTCTTTCAGGAAGAGACAACGACAGCAGTGTTGCCTAAGCACTAACCTTGGGATCATAAGATCAAGTTGCAACCAGGGACAGAGCCAGAATTTAGACCAATTTACCAGTTATCAGAGAAAGAGCTCCAAGTACTTCGTGAGTACCTGGAGGAAAACCTGAAAAAGAGTTTTATTTGAGAATCTCAATCGCCAGCAAGATACCCGATACTATTTGCACTAAAGAAAGATGGAAGTCTTCAACTTTGTGTGGATTACAGGAAACTCAACAACATTACCATCAAGAACCAATATCTGTTGCCAAACACGAACAAATTGTGAGACAGGATCAGCCAAGCCACAATCTTTACCAAGCTGGACTTGAAAGGAGTATACAACCTGATACGCATGAAAGAAGGAGAAGAATGGAAAATAGTCTTCAGAACCTGATACAGACACTACAAGTATCTGGTTATGCTATTCAGACTCACGAACGCACTAGCAACATGTCAAGCATTGATCAACAACATCATCAGAGTACACCTGGACCAAACAGCTATCACCTACTTGGATGACATTCTTGTCTACTCAAACACGCAACAGGAACATACCAAACATGTGAAGGATGTTCTATGATGCCTACAAAAAGCAGGGCTCAAGCTCAACCTGAAGAAATGCAAGTTCAACAAACCAGAAGTTGAATTCCTCAGATACATCATAGGAATCAAAGGGATCAAGATCAACCCTGAGAAAATCAAAGTGATTCAGCAATGGCCAACACTGACATCAGTTAAGGAAGTACAAGCCTTCCTAGAATTTGCCAACTTCAACTGACAGTTCATCAAGAACTACTCACAGATGGCAACACCACTGACAGAACTCACAAAGAAGAACGTGGAGTACTGGTGGACAGAGAGATAACAAAAAGTATTCCAGCAGCTCAAGGACACTTGCGCCAAGGAACCAGTTCTTCTCAACTTCAAGACAGGCCAACCAACACAAATCAAGACAGACACTTCAGATCAGGCAGTAGGAGTATGTCTATGCCAACAGGCAGACAGCAAGTGGCACCCAGTTGCCTACTACTCACGAAAAATGACACAAGTGGAGTGAAACTATGATATCCACAACAAAGAGCTACTGGCAGTTGTCAACGCACTTGAACACTGGAGAGTGTACGCAGAAAGCAGTTCTGAACTCACTGTTCTCACAGACCACAAGAATCTGACAATATTCACGACAACCAAGAAGCTGAACAGACAGCAAGTCAGATGGACTGAACTCCTAGGGCAATACAAGTTCAAGATCTTGTACACCCCCGGACAAGACAACAGAAGAGCAGACACACTAAGCTGATGAAAAGACCACATGGAAGATGATGAACACCAAGGAACGATCTTACAGCAGGACCAGCAAGGAAACCTGGTGCCTTGACTACAGATCAACAAGCTCACAGCAAAAGACACTAAAGAATTAATAAGGAACTACCACGACAACCCAGCACATGGTCACCCAGGAATCACCAAGACTACAGATCTTATCCAACAGGCGGGGAACAATGTCATCAACCTCTGACAACATGTCACAAGCTACATCAGCAAATGTCTACTGTGCCAGAAAAACAAACACAGAAGACACAAGCTATATGGAGAAGGACACCCAAACATGATACTGAGAGGTCTATGGGAAGATGTGTCAATGGACTTCATCACGAAATTACCCAAGTCCAAAGACCCAGTCACAGGAATCACCTACAACTCAATTATAGTGATAGTGGACAGATTCACAAAATATCTAATAGCAGTACCATTCAAGGAAACCCACACAGCAGAACAGTTGGGACACCTCTTACTGGACAGATTGGTCAGAGACCACGGAGTTCCAATCATGATCATTACAGACAGAGACAAACTCTTCACATCCAACTACTGGAAGACAATCAGTGCAGCCATGGGAACAAAACCTAAAATATCTACAGTCTATCACCCACGAACTGACAGCCAGACAGAGTGAGCAAACCAAGTCCTGGAGACTTACTTACAGCATTACATCAACCAGACCCACAGCAATTGGGCACAGTTATTACTGGTGGCATAGCTGGCAATCAACCAGCACAGATCAGACTCAACAAAGGAATCACTATTCTTTGCCAATTTTGGACAATACGCAAACATCAGAATGCCAGGCAGAGCTTCACCAAACACGGAGAAAGCACTCCAACATGACAAGCTGCTACAACAAACACACACAATGATGAGGCATTACCTTCAGGAGACCTCAGAAAAGATGTGATGCCAAATAGACAAAAAATCGAAAATAGCACCTCAGCTGAAGAAGGGGGATAAAGTCTACCTCCTCACAAAAAATTGGAAAGTCAAGAAACCAAGAACAAAGAAACTAGACTATGTCAAGGTCAGACTATTTTCAATCGAAGAAAGAACTGGACCAGTCAATGTCAGACTGCGACTACCGAGAGACGCTCGGGTACACCCAAACTTTCACATCTCAATGATTGAATTAGCTGACCAGTGTTATGACCCAGGAGGAACACAGTCTTTATATACTCACAGAAAGCAGCAGACAGGATACTGGACGGAAGTACCAGACAGCATGACACGGGAACCGGTCACATGACCGGCAAGACAAACCAGGGGGTGCTCGCTGCAGCGTGCATGAAAAGTGAGCAAAGTGAGCAGAGCTCACCCAGCTCGCCGCAGCGTGCATGAAAAGTGAGCAAAGTGAGCAGAGCTCACCCAGCTCACCGCAGCGTGCATGAAAAGTGAGCAAAGTGAGCAGAGCTCACTCTGCTCATGAACTGGGCACTATATAGCCAGGTGATAGTTCCCCTATGGAACGATCGTCTTCAACTCATGTTGTGATCCAGACAACTAGATCTACTTCAATACAATCCTTTTGTACAAAGCTGTTGATCAGGTGTCACCACCACCATGTTCCACTAAACCCCTTCGTGCTCCTTGACACTCCTCTCCTGCAAGAACCAACCCACCTTCCACCTCTCACCCTAATCCTATACTCGGATAGGACAGTACAGTACAGACTGCAACACTTTGAAGACCCTCAAGGATGAGTACCTCAGGAGCAACCAACCCCAACTTCCCAGATGGAAAGATTAGCGTCGCCAAGCCAGACCTGTTCTACAGTGAAAGAAACAAGGTCAACGACTGGCTCATGCAACTCCAAGTCTACTTTCAATTCCAACCAGAGTGTTAAGGCCCAGGCCGGAACGGCTGAGCCGACCGAAGCGAGTGTACAGAGGTACACGGAGCAATGTTCACCCGACCCGGTGGACAAGGTGGACGATGTGTAACCAGCTCGTCCAGCTCGTCCACGGGAACAATGTTCACCCGACCCGGTGGACGAGGTGGACGATGTGTAACCAGCTTGTCCAGCTCGTCCACGCAGAAAGCTGATACCCCTCGGGAGGACCCCCCCCCCTCAGGCTCCTGTATATAAGAACCCAGATAGCCGGAGAGAATAGCTCTCCAGGCTGAACGCACATTACAAGCGACAATAGCAAGAGAGTTACCCCACTTGCTATTCATCTATTGAGTCCCTGCCCTCCTCGGTCGAAGACAGGACCACCCACATTCTGTGTGAACGTGGACTGGCCTTTAACAGTTTCAGCCTCTAACACATAGGACACCGGCTCAATACGATGGCAGATCCACGCAGCCCTACCCCTTCGCAGGCAGGCCAACCTCGGGCTGCGCCTCAGGCGCAAGCCCAGGAACCACCTGTCCCTACCACCCTCACCTTACCTCCAAAGCCGTTGAAGGTAGGTACGCCGAAGAGGTACAATGGATCACGAGGGGGATTGGAATTATTCTTCTCTCAGCTTGAGCTTTACTACGGATTCAACACCGCACAATTCCCTACGGAACAGGAGAAGGTGCTGTTCGCAGCTTCCTACCTGGACAGACCGACATTTGCCTGGTTTAATGTCTACCTACGAGACTTCCTCGACAACAAGGAAGATCCCTCTAGCATGGAGACCACGACACAGCAGATCATTGGGAGATTCTCTACCTTCAAGACCCAGATGAAGAAGACCTTCGGGGTCATTGATGAAGAACGAGATGCGGAACGAAAGCTCCAAGCACTACGGCAGACAGGGTCAGCATCAGACTTCGCGGCAAAGTTCAAACAGCTGTCAGTGAGGACACAATGGGGAGACAGTGCCTTGACGGCACTATTCTACCAAGCTCTCAAGGAACGAGTCAAGGATGACATCGCACGAGGAGACCAACCCACCGACCTTGAGGATATGATCAACACAGCGGTACGCATCGACGACCGACAGTTCGAACAAGAACTCGAGAAGTGAGGCAAGCATGCAAGGCCATGGGGCAAAAAGACAGCGCCAGCACAAGACAAGTACGGCTTGACACCCATGGAGATTGATGCAACAACACCACAGGCAACAAAGAAGAAAGAAACACGGAAGTGTTACAATTGCCAGAAGGTAGGACACCTCGCAGCCAACTGCCAAAGCAAGAAGAAGAAAGAAGGCAAGGGTAAGCAGTTGAATGCCACTGGTGCCTGGAAAGGCAAGGGTATTCAGGAGCCACCGAGGACCCCCAGAGGCACGCTACCCATGAACCGGTCAGAAGCAACACTCCTCGGACAGGAGGACAATCTCAGACAGCACATCGAAAGACTGGAGAACGATCTGCAGAGGTCACTGGAGGACCTGCACGCAATCCAAGACCAGATCGATAAGGTTTATTGGGAGGATGACCTGATCTCCGAATTCGACACAACAGACTACGAGATTGACATAACCAGCATGCCACCAGTTCCCGAGACACCACTACTCCGACGACAGGATGCGACCTTGTCGGAGGACGGCGAAGCAAGAGTGACGCGATGGGTGGACGACACCATCAGCATCTCACAGCCCCGAGACATCGCAGCGCAAGTGGACCTTCACCAGGCTACGACACCAGCCTGCGGACGTCCTTATTGGAAAGGATGTGAGGACCACCACTGCAAGGAACATCTCCTAGAGAAAAGGAGAAGGCACTACTTCCCTGGCCCAGAATACCACAAGAAAGCCTGGAGCATCAAGCACCAGCTAAGCCAGCAAGGGAAAGAACACGATGATTGCGGAGAAGACGCATGGGAGCTATGCTTCACCGAAAAATGCGAAAGACACGTGGCAGAACGCCAGGCTCAGGGCCTTGGTTGTTCAAAAAACTAGCAGTGCTCTTCAAATCCGGAGTCAGAAGAGCAGGCAAGACAACACTCCGGAGAGAAGGGGTTGAGCAGAGCCTTGACGCGACAGCCTGCAGTCCGCATTTTCGCATCAGGATGAGAGTCAACGGGCATCTGACGAACGCCATGATCGACTCTGGAGCTACTGGCAACTTCATGTCAGAAAGTTTCGCCAGGAAGCACAAGATCCCGACTCAGGAAAAGAGGAATCCATACCAACTAACAGTAGTGGACGGGACACCACTCTCCAACGACCAAGGACAAGTGACGAAGGAGACCAAGAACCTACAACTGTGTGTCGACGGTACGATAATCGGATCAGAAGAATTCGACTTGGTCCAGATACCACATGAAGTTATATTGGGTCTTCCGTGGTTGGAAAGTCAAAACCCAAGGATCGACTGGAAAAGAAGGCACCTAGTCTTTCCGAAGAGGAGTCTGGCAACTCGAGCAGAGCCAGAGAAAGTGAGAATCAAAGAGATCTCATATGCAGGGTGGAAGAAGCACCACCGGCGAGGGCAAGCCTATGTGGCTTGGATGAAGCCCCGAAACCATCAACTTTGCACCACGCATGACGCCGTGGGCGAGACTCAGGCACCGCAGCTGCCAAGTGAGTATAAAGACTACCAGGAGATGTTTGGTGAGGAAGCGGTCACGACGCTACCGGAACACCAAGAGTGGGATCACGAAATTCCGCTGGAAGACAGAAAGAAACCCACACATGGCCCTATTTACACTCTATCAGCAAAGGAGCTTGAGGCCCTAAGAGATTACCTGGACGAGAACCTAGCGAAAGGGTTCATAAGACCTTCAACATCACTGGCCGGATACCCGATATTGTTTGTGCCAAAGAAAGACAGCAAATTACGACTGTGTGTCGACTACCGGCAGCTTAATGTGATCACGATTAAGAATCGCTACCTGCTACCGTTAATATCGGAAATCCAGGACTGAATCCAAGGAGCCAAGTGGTTTACCAAGTTCGACATCCGAGGCGCTTTCAACCTGGTTAGGATGAAAGATGGCGAAGAATGGAAGACAGCCTTTCGTACGAGGTACGGGCATTACGAGTATACTGTTATGCCATTCGGCCTTACGAATGCACCGGCAACATTCCAATCACTCATTAACGCCATCCTCCGACAATACCTGGATATATTTGTTACCGCTTATATCGACGATGTCTTGGTTTACACCAATGGAACCCTGGAGGAGCACAAACAGCATGTCAAGAAGATCCTACATGCGCTCCAAGAAGCAGGAATGAGGTTACGCCTTGATAAGAGCGTCTTCCACGTGAAAGAAGTGGAATATTTGGGATCGATCCTGACGACAGAAGGAATCCGTATGGACGATACAAAAACCACGGCAGTACGAGACTGGCCAACACCCAAAAACCTCAAAGAAGTCCAATCCTTCCTGGGATTTGCGAACTTCTACCGATGATTCATCAAGGAGTACTCAAGGACAGCAGCACCCTTGACTGAACTAACAAAGAAGGAAGAAACCTTCACATGGGGGAACAGCCAAGAGAGAGCGTTCCAGGAGCTGAAAGAGAAGTTCACCTCCGCACCCATACTGGCATCATTTGATCCCGGACGGCGGATCATCATGGAGACAGATGCCTCGGACCAAGCACTTGGATCTTGCTTGTGTCAACCAGACGCCGAAAACTGCCTACACCCTGTCGCATACTGATCGAGAAAGTTCTCTGGCCCAGAACTCAGGTACGATGTTCACGACAAGGAGTGGTTAGCGATTGTCGACGCATTCCAGGAGTGGAGACCTTACCTGGAAGGAGCAAAGTACACAGTGGACGTGTACTCAGACCACAAGAATTTGGCTTACTTCACGACGACAAAGAAGCTAAACAGACGACAAGTCCGATGGGCGGAGCTTTTAGCTTCATACGACTTCCAGATCTTCTATCGAAAAGGATCAGAAAACGCACGAGCGGACGCGCTTAGCAGGCGGCCTGATATGACGACAGACGACACGACAGAAGAGCGCCCAATCCTAGTGACAAAAGGACAAACTCTGGTCTATGCTCAACCTCAGTTAGCGAGAACTGAAGAAATGGGTGCACTCCTGACCCTAGGCCACAATGTTGCGGCCACGAACAAGGAAGAAGTGCCAGAGAGCGCACAAGAGGACGTGATTCGACAACATCACGATGGACCTCTACACGGACATCCTGGGCGAGACAAGACCCTGGAAAAGATCTGGAGACGTTACCACTTCAACGGAATGAAGTGGAAAGTGACGGAATTTATTCGCAACTGCGAAGAGTGTGCGAAAAACAAACCGTCACGCCACAAACCCTATGGAGAGAGTCAACAAATGGACCTCCCAGAAGCGGCTTGGGATACTATCACAATGGATTTTGTGGTGAAGCTGCCGAGGTCAGAGGACCTGGTAACAAAGGTGAAATATGACAGTATCTTGGTGGTTGTTGACAAACTCACCAAATACGCTCACCTGATCCCGTGGTGAGAGACAGGAACAGCGAGCGAACTCGCCAATGTCCTACTCAAAGAATTGGTTAGCCAGCGAGGGCTACCCACGAAGATTATCTCGGATCGAGACAAACTCTTCACCTCGAAATTCTGGAACACGTGGACAAGACAGCTAGGGATAGACACGAGGATGTCTACTGCCTACCATCCACAAACAGACAGACAAACTGAGAGAACAAACCAGACGATGGAACAGTACCTACGCCACTACGTCAACCACCGACAGGACGATTGGGTAGAACTGCTACCAATGGCTCAGTTTGCGTACAACGATCAGCAACACAGCGTGACGGGCATGACGCCGTTCTTTGCGAACTACGGCAGAAACCCCCGCTGGGAAGTGATGGCGGCTGGAAGTGGCACTTCAACAAACGTCGAAAAACTCACTGCTATGCATGAGGAAATGAAGACTGCAATTGAATCTGCACAAAAGACAACAAGCCACCGCCTAAACAGCAAAAGGTTGAAGGGACCAACCCTGGAGAGGGGGGATAAGGTCTATTTGTCAACAAAAAACCTGCGCTCGAAGTGACCAAGCAAAAAGCTGGATCATGTACGAATCGGACTGTTTGAGATTGAGAAGCGCACTGGAGAAGTCAACTACCGACTGAGACTGCCAAAAAAGGCACGGATACACCGAGTATTCCATGTCTCGCTGCTCGAGCCAGCACCCAGCGACGCAGCAATCGAAACAGAATGGCACTTCGAGGACAACAAAGAAGAGTACGATGTCGAAAGGATCCTAGACAGCCGGAGAAGCGGACGGAAAATCGAATACCTGGTCAAGTGGTTAGGGTATGACAATGAGGAGAACTCGTGGGAACCCACCGAGAACTTCAGCCCTGAGACGAACAAGAAACTGTGGAGTTTCCACCGACAAAACCCGCAGAAGCCAGGATCGATGGAGACAAAGGCTCAAGAGAAGCCAAAGCCTCCGAAGAGAAGAAGTCCTCCAAAGGCGGCGGGGACTCCACACGCGTAGCCTCCTGCTCGAGATCCTCTTGATCCTCGATCGCAGCAAGCTCACGCTTGATGGCCTCACCCTCCTTCTTGGACAACACACCCAACTGACGACGGAGACGAAGTTTGCGAGGAAGGAGAACGGACTCCTGCTCCTCGATCTCCTTCAGTTGAGCCTCAAGCTGAGTGCGCTCAAGCTCCATCTTCTCCCACTCCGACTCCGCGAGATGGAGATCGCAACAGCGACCCTTCTCAAGGCACCGACCGCAAGATGTGGACTCTGAACTGACGACACACTTGGCACGGTCACGACGACATGCGCTGCATGAAACTTTGGATACCTTGCCCATCTTGCCAACACGAGAACCGAGGACTCCACGACGATTAACACGAGATGTCCGGGTCATGGTAAGAGAAGTGAGAGGATCTGGGGACAGAACCTTTGGAGGGAGGGGATGGTGTTAAGGCCCAGGCCGGAACGGCTGAGCCGACTGAAGCGAGTGTACAGAGGTACACGGAGCAATGTTCACCCGACCTGGTGGACAAGGTGGACGATGTGTAACCAGCTCGTCCAGCTTGTCCACGGGAACAATGTTCACCCGACCCGGTGGACAAGGTGGACGATGTGTAACCAGCTCGTCCAGCTCGTCCACGCAGAAAGCTGATACCCCTCGGGAGGACCCCCCCCCCTCAGGCTCCTGTATATAAGAACCCAGATAGCCGGAGAGAATAGCTCTCCAGGCTGAACGCACATTACGAGCGACAATAGCAAGAGAGTTACCCCACTTGCTATTCATCTATTGAGTCCCTGCCCTCCTCGGTCGAAGACAGGACCACCCACATTCTGTGTGAACGTGGACTGGCCTTTAACACAGAGACGAAGCTGCCTAAGGACAAGTGGCCCCTCTTCGCAACCACTTACATGAGAGGTAATGCTTATTGATGGATCAAGCCCTACGTCAACAAACATCTCTCAGGAAACAAAGACCACGACAGCACAACAGAATGGATGACAAAATGGACACAATTCAAGGACAAGATCAAAAGAATCCTTGGACTATCTAACAAAGACAAAGTGGCTATACGAATGGTCCAGCACATCAAACAACAATGCTCAGCCGCAGAGTACACCACGCAGTTCAAACAATACTCAGTACTGACTGACTGGGACAACAACACCCTGATGGTCATGTACTGACATGGACTCAAGGAAAACATGAAGGATGAAATCACCTTCGACAGACAAGCAGTCAACACACTGGACAAACTTATCGCACAAGCAATCAACATTGATGACAAGCTATTCGAGTGAGCGATGGAGAAACACCATGACGGAGAATACAGCCACCCCGCATGGCATGTGAGCAACCACTACAAGCCGCCTAACAAGGCACCGCCACATGACCTATATGGCTATACACCCATGGAACTGGATGTAGTCCACCACAAGAGAAGGTTCACAAAGGGAAGAAACAACAAAAAGAGGAAAGCACTGAAGTGCTATGCCTGTGGCAAGCTAGACCACATAGTGAAAGACTGTTGTTCAAAGAACAAGGTGCACTGACAGCAACTTAATACACTTGACAGAGACTGGAATGTCATCAAGCCAGAGGACCCACCAGGAGAGGCTCAGCTATCTCTTGAACAATAGGACAACTATGATCAGACATTGGAAGCAGCCCACCAACTGGCAACATCAGGAGGCAAGGACCTACCAGAACAGACAGGTCAGGACAAGAGACAGGAGCCCTTAACCACCTCTGATAGGGACTGAGATGAACCTGTGTCTATCAAAGAAGAAATACCACAAGGAAGCTATGCTTACAGCATGGACCCATGAAATCTACAGCATGGCAAACTACAGTGGAGGTTTTGCACAAAGCACTACTGCACCTACCACGAACAACTACAAAGGTACAGAGGACATTCACCCTACCACACCACCTGCCACAAGCATTGGGTCAATTGCAAGAAGGATGTGTGTGAGATCCATCTTTGGGACAAACACCAACACACTGTATTCCCTGGGCACACACATGATTGGCACAAACACCTCATGTTCCTACAGCAAGGCAACAACTACAACTGCTACGTCAACAATTGGCAGTACTGCCTCAAGCCTGGATGTGACAAGCATCAGCAAGACAAATTCATGAATAGATTCCTCAGAACTGATGGGAATAGCTGGACCCATTGCTCAGTCAGTGGTAAGACACTTTGATCAGGAAAAGACTGAACTCCCTTGTCAGGGGGTGACATCAGGAGCTTAACAACATGATCCCTAGCAATGCAAAGCACCTGTGATTGCCTGTGTCACTACACACCAACACGCCAGTACAGACATACACACTTGTGGACTCTGGAGCCAGCGGAAACTACATCTCAAGATAACTTTATGATACCCTCAGCACTGGAAGAAGACGCAAGCAGCAGCCCTATCAGCTTGCAATAGCAAATAGACAGACAGAGCTAGTCTGCTATGAGACGCAGCCAATGGAAATAGTTACCAGACACTATGCTGAAAGGATCCACCTTGATATTGTTGAGTTGGCCACTCAGGATATCTATTTGGGGATGCCTTGGCTAAAGAAGCACAACCCAGTTGTTAACTGGAAGACAGAAGTACTCACATTTAGGAACTGCACTAACAACACAGCTCAGACCTGTTACCAGCCGCAGAAGGCATAGACAGATGAGGGAAGAAGTCCTCAGTAGAACCTCACTGACAGAAAGGACAACTCTCAAGAGAAGAGGTCCACCTTGACAGGCACACCCCAGAACCAGGTGGCCAAACAGTCAGAGATGAAGAGAGAGGAAGTTGTTAACCCTCTGGAGATCCCTGAAGAGTACTGACCTGGGTATGATAACCTCTTTCAGGAAGAGACAACAACAGCAGTGTTGCCTAAGCACTAACCTTGGGATCATGAGATCAAGTTGCAACCAGGGACAGAGCCAGGATTTGGACCAATTTACCAGTTATCAGAGAAAGAGCTCCAAGTACTTCGCGAGTACCTGGAGGAAAACCTGAAAAAGGGTTTCATTCAAGAATCTCAATCACCAGCAGGATACCCAATACTATTTGCACTAAAGAAAGACAGAAGTCTTCGACTTTGTGTGGATTACAGGAAACTCAACAACATTACCATCAAGAACTGATATCTGTTGCCAAATGCGAACAAATTGTGAGACAGGATCAGCCAAGCTACAATCTTTACCAAGCTGGACTTGAAAGGAGCATACAACCTGATACGCATGAAAGAAGGAGAAGAATAGAAGACAGCCTTCAGAACCTGATACAGACACTACAAGTATCTGGTTATGCTATTCGGACTCACGAACACACCAGTAACATGTCAAGCATTGATCAACAACATCATCAGAGCACACCTGGACTAAACAGCTATCACCTACCTGGACAACATTCTTGTCTACTTGAACACACAACAGGAATATACCAAACATGTGAGGGATGTTCTATGATGCCTACAACAGGCAGAGCTCAAGCTCAACCCAAAGAAATGCGAGTTCAACAAACCGGAAGTTGAATTCCTTGGATATGTTATAGGGATCAAAAGGATCAAGATTGACTCTGAGAAAATCAAAGTGATTCAGCAATGGCCAACACCGATGTCAGTTAAGGAAGTACAAGCCTTCCTAGGATTTGCCAACTTCAACTGACAGTTCATAAAGAACTACTCACAGATGGCAACACCACTGACAGAACTCACAAAGAAGGACATGGAGTACTGGTGGACGGAGAGACAACAAAAAGTATTCCAACAGCTCAAGGACACTTGCACCAAGGAACCAGTTCTCCTCAACTTCAAGACAGGCCAACCAACACAAATCAAGACAGATGCTTCAGATCAGGCAGTAGGAGTATGTCTATGCCAACAGGCAGACAGCAAGTGGCACCCAGTTGCCTACTACTCACGAAAAATGACACAAGTGGAGTGAAACTATGATATCCACAACAAAGAGCTATTGGCAGTTGTCAACACACTTGAACACTGGAGAGTGTACGTGGAAAGCAGTTCTGAACTCACTGTTCTCACAGACCACAAGAATCTGACAATGTTCACAACAACCAAGAAGCTGAACAGACAGCAAGTCAGATGGGCTGAACTCCTAGGGCAACACAAGTTCAAGATCTTGTACACCCCTGGACAAGACAACAGGAGAGCAGATGCACTAAGCTGACAAAAAGACCACATGGAAGATGATGAACACCAAGGAACAATCTTACAGCAGGACCAGCAAGGAAACCTGGTGCCTCAGCCACAGATCAACAAGCTCACAGCAGAAGATACTGAAGAACTAATAAGGAACTACCACAACAATCCGGCACATGGTCACCCAGGAATCTCCAAGACCACAGACCTTATCCAACAGGCAGGGAACAATGTCATTAACCTCCAACAACATATCACAAACTACATCAGCAAGTGTCTACTATGCCAGAAAAACAAACATGGAAGACACAAGCCATACAGAGAAGGACACCCAAACACAATACCGAGAGGCCTGTGGGAAGATGTGTCAATAGACTTCATCACAAAGCTACCCAAGTCCAAAGACCCAGTCACAGGAATCACCTACAACTTGATTATGGTGATAGTGGACAGATTCACAAAATATCTAATAGTGGTACCATTCAAGGAGACCCACACAGCAGAACAGTTGGGACACCTTTTACTGGACAGATTGGTCAGAGACCACAGAGTTCCGATCATGATCATTACAGACAGAGACAAACTCTTCACATCCAACTACTGGAAGACAATCAGTGCAGCCATGGGAACAAAACTCAAAATGTCTACAGTCTATCACCCACGAACTGACAGCCAGACAGAGCAAGTAAACCAAGTCCTGGAGACTTACTTACAGCATTACATCAACCAGACCCACAGCAATTAGGTACAGTTATTACTGGTGGCACAGCTGGCAATCAACCAGCACAGATCAGACTCAACAAAGGAATCGCTATTTTTTGCCAATTTTGGACAACATGCGAACATCGGGATGCCAAGCAGAGCTTCACCAAACATGGAGAAAGCACTCCAACACAACAAGCTTCTACGACAAACACACACAATGATGAGGCACTACCTTCAAGAGACCTCAGAAAGAATGCAACATCAAATAGACAAGAAATCAAAAATGGCACCTCAGCTAAAGAAGGGGGATAAAGTCTACCTCCTTACAAGAAATTGGAAAACAAAGAAACCAAAGACAAAGAAACTTGACAACATCAAGGTCAGACTATTTTCAGTCAAAGAAAAAACAGGACCAGTCAACATCAAGATACGACTACCAAGGGATGCCAGAGTCTATCCAAACTTTCATATATCAATGATTGAACCAGCCGACCAGAGCACACCCTTGCAGGAAACATTCCATTACCAACCCAAAGAAAAACAAGAGTTTGAGGTTGAACAGATCCTGGCTAGAAAAGGTCAGCAATACCTTGTCAAGTGGAAAGAATACCCAGACTCAGAAAATACCTGGGAACCACTCAAGAACCTCATGAACTGCCAGCTTCTTCTGCGACAGTTTTGGCAGGAGCAGGACTGAACAGCTCAGCCTGCAGGAGGGATGTGTCAATGACTGATCAAGTCAAATCCTCACCATCCGACTCCATCTCTTTCACCAAGCACTGAAGCTTCTGCCTCGCACAGACCTTGGCGCCCTCCAACACCTTTCACTTCTGAGACAGACAAGCCTGCACTGTGGCAAGTTGTTCAAAGAGTGCATCGTGTGTTGCCTTGTCAGTGGCAACATCCTCACAGAGGTTGTCCCAGGACATGTTCAAAGATTCCCAGGACACAGAGACACAAGACCTTCCGTGCCGAGTGCACACAGCATATTTCAACTTATTGTCTTCTCCTGGCATCTGGAAGCACAGACGACCACAGAGAACACAAAAGTCGCAGGGCGTACATGAAACAAAACCCTGATCGCAGATTTGAGCAGCCAGCTGAGTTCAGCTAACAGTCGCACGTGACTTTGGAGGTATGACCAGATTTCATCAAGACAATGAAAGATGGAGAGGAGGATAGTGTTACGACCCAGGAGGAACACAGTCTTTATATACTCACAGAAAGCAGCAGACAGGATACTGGACAGAAGTACCAGACAGCGTGACATGGGAACTGGTCACGTGACCGGCGAGACAAACCAGGGGGTGCTCGCTGCAGCATGCATATGCACGAACAAGTGAGCAAAGTGAGCAGAGCTCACCCAGCTCACCGCAGCATGCATGAAAAGTGAGCAAAGTGAGCAGAGCTCACCCAGCTCACCGCAGCGTGCATGAAAAGTGAGCAAAGTGAGCAGAGCTCACCCAGCTCACCGCAGCGTGCATGAAAAGTGAGCAAAGTGAGCAGAGCTCACTCTGCTCACAAACTGGGCACTATATAGCCAGGTGATAGTTCCCCTATGGAACAATTGTCTTCAACTCATGTTGTGATCCAGACAACTAGATCTACTTCAATACAATCCTTTTGTACGAAGCCGTTGATCAGGTGTCACCACCACCATGTTCCACCAAACCCCTTCACACTTCTTGACACTCCTCTCCTGCGAGAACCAACCCACCTTCCACCTCTCACCCTAATCCTATACTCGGATAGGACAGTACGGTACAGACCGCAACAACCAGAGCACACCCTTGCAGGAAACATTCCATTACCAACCAGAGAAAGAACAGGAATTTGAGGTCAAACAGATCTTGAGGAAAAAGGGTCAGCGATACTTTGTCAAGTGGAAAAACTACCCAGACTTGGAAAATACCTGGGAACCACTCAAGAACCTCACGAACTGCCAGCTCCTCCTGCAGCAGTTCCGGCAGGAGCAGGACTGAACAGCTTGGCCTGCAGCGCGGACACATCAATGACTGTCGCCGACAAGTCTTCACCATCTGCCTCCATCTCAGCAACCAGGCACTGGAGCTTCTTCTTGGCTTGACCCTCAGCACCTTTAAGGACCTTCCACTTTCAGAACACACAAGCCTGCAGCTCGGCAAGCTGCTCAACAAGAGTATCCCTCTTGGCCTTGTCAACAGCCAAATCCTTGCGGAAGTTATCTTGGGTCATGTTCAGTGACTCCCAAGAAAGTGACACACAGGACTTCCCATGACAAGTGCACTCAGCACACTTTAACTTATCGTTGTTGTCAGACATTCGGAAGCAGGGCTTGTGGTTCAAAACACAGAAGTCACACAGAGCCAGCAACATGAAGTTATGATCACAGATCTGGGCTGCCAGTTGTCTTCAGTAAGCAGAGGCACATGATTTCGCAGACATACTCAAGAATTCATCAGGATGATGAATGAAGGAGAGGAGAGTAGTGTTACAACCCTGGGATGGGAGACACTTATTTATAGGCCATCAGGCCACAGGCCAGGCAAGAGGAACACCATAGAAGTCA
Source organism: Lichina pygmaea (assembly GCA_963422465.1). NCBI lineage: Eukaryota > Fungi > Ascomycota > Lichinomycetes > Lichinales > Lichinaceae > Lichina > Lichina pygmaea. The sequence goes on from OY730170.1 coordinate 4,942,756, forward strand.
AGTGACCAACCAACAAGGGTTCACGTGACTGTTGAGACATGGGTGGCTTGACGCAGCATGCATGAAGCATTGAGACAATCTCACCTGTCTTGACGCAGGATGCAGGAAGCATCAAGACAGCCTCACCAGTCTCAACACAGCATGCATGAAGTATCAAGACAATCTCACCTGTCTTGACGCAGGGTGTATAACATGGTGGGACTGTCAAGACAATCTCACCTGTCTCAACGCAGAGTGCATAACATGGTGGGACTGTCAAGACAATCTCACCTGTCTTGATGTTGAGACTGTCAAGACAATCTTGATTGTCTCAACCGGCCAGCACTATATAGTCTGGTGATAGTTCCCTTATGGAATGATTGTCTTCAACTCATGTTGTGATCCAGACAACTAGATCTACTTCAATACAATCCTTTTGTACAAAGCTATTGATCAGGTGTCACCACCACTACATTCCACCAAACCTCTTTGCACTCCTTGACACTCCTCTCCTGCGAGAACCAACCTGCCTTCCACCTCTCGCCCTAATCCTATACTCGGATAGGACAGTACAGTACAGACCACAACAACTACCACTAGTTTTCCAAAACAAAACTCTTTTGAGATACTTGTGGATTCTAACCCAGAGGTTTGATGAGTACACCAACTCTCAACCTTCTCTGGTATAATGTGCAGAAAAGCCAGACATGTCAAGATCTTCTACTGGCTAATCCCAGACTCCAGGAAGTAGATCTGATTATACTTCAAGAATCTTGGAGAAATCTATACCAAGAAACAAGTACCTCAACAGTTTTCTCAGCCTTCTACCCTCTTCAAAACTAAGTGTCAGGGAGAACTCTAGTCCTAATCAACAGAAGAATACAGAGGTCAGCCATAACCCCTGTGTTCTGGAGTGAGGATTAACATCACTGGAGATAAGAGTGCAAGCAAAAGTGTTCTGGGTACATAACTTGTACTTCACATCTACAAGCCAGGAAAACTACAGAGCATTAGTGGAAGCTCTGCTGGAAGTACTGGCCCAGGCACTAGAGAAAGAAGAAGAATATATTCGTCTGACTGACTTAAACCTCCACCCATCCTGGTCAAAATTCTCTCAACTCTACTCTAAACTAGCTACTAAGTTCAAAGAACTCACAGATGATCAAGGACTAGAGCTGGCAATAGCACCCTTCACACCAACAAGAGCAAGAACACTGGCAGAGTCTCCCTTCTCTGCTATTAACTTATCTTTTATTTCTATATCACTTCTTAATTCTTTTATTTCTTCCCAAATTAACTTAGACTTCTACAAAGGTTCAGACCACAGACCAGTTCAGACAATTCTAAGTCTGGAAACACTAAAGAAAACTAGAACTTACTAAAGAAATTGGAGAACACTAGATCTGGACCAAGTTAAGAAACAAGCTAAGAATCTTCCCTCTATTCCACCACTACTTAATAGAGAGAAAGTGGATAAATATCTGGAGAACCTGGACAAAACTCTTCAAGAACTGGCTGACAAGATAACAAGACCTCTGAGAGACTTAAAGTACACTGTCCTCTGGTGGAACTAGGAGATTAAAGAGAAATTTAAAAAAGAAAGAAAGCTGAGAAGAAAAGTCTTCCAAAACCAAGAACTAGTTCACAAACTTAAGAAGATAATAAAGGAAAAGAAATACCTGATCAAGAATACTAAAAGAAAGATATTCAGAGAACAACTCCAGAATCTGGCTGAAACACAAAAGTACTGGAAGATAGCCAGGTGGGGTAAAGAAAAAGCTGGCAAACTACCAGAACTTCCAATTATTCCAGAGCTTACAAAGCAAGATAGAGAAACTACCAGAACTTTCATAGAAAAGGTAGAAGTATTCAAAACCCAGTTCTTCCCTCTACCTCTCCAGCCAGAACCAGAATCCCAGGACCAGCCAGCCAACCACCAACAACACCAGCTATCTCAGGAAATCTCCAAAGAAGATATTCAAAATATTCTGAAAAAGAAAAAACTTTTTACAGCTTCTGGGAAAGATACTCTACCCAATAGATTTCTAAAGGTATTAGAAGACTCTTTCAATGAAATGATAGCTAAAGTTCTGGAGGCCTGCTGGAAGCTAGAATATTTCTCTGACAGATACAAATCAGCTAGAACAATATGTCTGAGAAAGTCTAGCAAAGAATCCTATTGCTATACTAAAGCTTGGAGGCTAATAGAACTTCTCAACATAATTAGAAAGCTGATAGAAGCTCTGGCAGCTACAAAGCTAAGTGAACTAGCTGAGAAAGAAAACCTGCTACCAGAAATCCAGATAGGCTTCAGAAAAAGAAGATCAACTAAGTCTGTATTATTTCTACTCACTTCCCAAGTTGAAAAAGTCTGGAAGGAAGGAATAGTAGCCAGTCTTCTTTCTCTGGATATCTCAGGAGCTTACAACAGAGTTCTGCCAGAAATTCTCAAGAAAATCCTGGAGAGAAAAGAAATCCCCAGCTAGTTTGTTAACTAGATCTTTTCTTTTACTACTCAAAGGAAAACCTCTCTTGTTTTTGATGATTCAGAGTCTTCTCTTTTTCCAGTACACTGTGAAGTTCCCCAAGGTTCATCTCTCTCTCCTATTTTATTTCTTTTCTATATTTCAGATCGTTATAATATTATTTATACACCAGAGAAAGGTGTATCAGCTCTGGACTTTGCAGATGATACAAACCTTCTGGCATTTTCTTTTTCTCTTAAAAGTAATCTCCTAAAGCTGAAGTCTACACACTCCAAGTGTTTAGACTGGGCAAGAAAACATGGAATAAAGTTTACACCTGAAAAGTATGAACTTCTCTATTTCTCTAGAAGAAGAACAGATAATCTTCAGCTTAGTCTAAGACTTGGAGAAGTGGTACTACAGTCTAAGAAAGAAGTGTGTATTCTGGGACTACACTATGATTCTAAGCTTCTCTGGAAAAAACACCAGAAAATCATATTACAGAAAGCTTCCAAGTTTTTCTTAGCACTTTGCAGAACTACTTTTTCTACATAGAGTCTACCTGTTCTCTCTGCTAGACTAGTCTACACTGCAATACTGAGATCACTTCTCAGCTATGCAGTAGGAGTCTGGTTCAATCTCTACAAAGAATCTTGTAATATTTCTTCTTTAAATCTTTTCCAGACTAAGTGTCTAAAAACTATAGAAGATGTCTTTAAAGCTACTTCTACATTTCTTATTGAAGAAGAACTATTCCTACCACCTTCTGATCTTTATTTCAAATACAAAACAGCAACTTTCCCACAATCTTTCTATTTTTCTGATACTTTCTCTAATTCTCCCTCTTCACTTCTTCACTAAAAAATTATGTCACAGAAAACTACTAAATATTTCTCAGCTTTATCCAGAACAACCTACTCTACTTGGGGACTACCAGTCCTAACAGTACACTATATCTACACTGCTATACTAAGATCTCTTCTTAGCTATGTAATAGAAGTCTGGTTTAGTTCTCAAAAGAAATCTTCCAATATTATTTCATTATCTACTTTCCAAAACAAATGTCTAAGAACTATAGAAGATGTCTTTAAAGCCACTCCTATTTTCCTACTTGATGTTAAGAGCCAGTCCACATTCACACAGAATGTGGGTAGTCTGTGTGTCTGAGTAAGAAGGGCAAAGACTCAATAGATGAATAGCAAGTAGGGTAACTCTCTTGCTATTGTTGTTTGTACTTGTTGTTCAGTCTGGAGAGCTATTCTCCCTGGCTATCTGGGTTTTCTTCTATACAGAAGTCTGAGAGGGGGTTTCTCCCCAAGGGGTATCAGCTTTCCATGTGGTAGAGCTGGTGGAGATAGTTACATCTCTGCCACCTCTGCCACCAGGTTGGGTGAACATTGTTCTGTGTACCTCAGTACACTTGCTTAGGTCAGCTCAGCTGTTCTAGCCTGGGCCTTAACACTATCCCCTCTCTCCAAAGGTTCTGTCCCCAGATCCTCTCACTTCTCTGACTATACCCCAGACATTATCTTGACAAATCTCTCCAAGAAATAGCAAGCAAATACACACAGCTCCAGAAGCAATCTTGCTACTCAGTCCTCTGGTGGAATCAAGAGATCCAAAACAAAGTCAAAGAAGAAAGAAGACTAAGAAGAAAAGTGCAAAGAAGGCAAGCAAGTCAAGAGGAACTTGAGCAAGCAACCAAGCTCAAGAAAAAAGCAATCAGAGATGGAAAGCAGAATACTTTCAGACACCAAATCCATGAACTGGCCAGCTCTTAAAAGTTCTGGAAGCTGGCAAAGTAGGGAAAGTCCAAAGCTAACAAGACTTCTGATCTTCCTCTGGTTCCTGATCTAGAAACTCAAGAAGAAACAGCTAAGATCTTTGAGGAAAAGACTAAAGCTTTCTCACAGCAGTTCTTCCCAAAAGCTCTAGTCCCAGAACCAAGCCCAGAAAGCTTCCAGACTATCCCTGAGATACAGCTTTCCCAGAAAGTAACATGTGAAGAAGTAGAGCAAATTCTGGCTAAAAAGAAATCTTTCATAGCAGGAGGAAAAAACAAACTGCCAAATAGATTTCTGAAAGCTCTGGGGTCTAGGTTTTGCCAAGCTCTAGCCACTCTGACCTCAACATGCTGGAAACTGGAGTACTTTCCAGAAAAGTTCAAGAGTGTAAAAACAGTCTGCTTGAGAAAACCTGGCAAAGAAACCTACAATCAAGCTAAAGTCTGGTGCCCTATAGCTCTGCTGAACACAACAGGTAAACTGATGGAAGCTATTACTGCAGCCAGACTAAGCAAAGTATTAGAAGAAGCTAGTCTATTACCAGAAATCCAGATAGACTTTAGAAAAGAAAGATCAACAGAGTCAGCACTTTTCCTTCTGACCTCCCAAGTGGAGAAAGTCTGGAAGGAAAGCATGGTTGCATCTCTTCTCTTTCTGGATATCTCAGAAGCCTATAACAGAGTTCTACCTGAGATTCTACAGTAAATTCTAGAAAGAAAAAGTATTCTTTTCTGGCTGACTTCTTGGATCTACAGTTTCTGCACCAAGTGCTCTACCACTCTTGTTTTTGATAACTCTGAGTCTTTCCCTATTTCTATTCACTGTGGAGTTCCCCAAGGTTCTCCTCTATCCCCTATTCTGTTTCTATTTTATATTTCTGAACTGCATGAAACAGTGCATACTCCTTCTTCTGGTGTTTCTGCTCTGGGATTTGCAGATGATACAAATCTGCTTGCTTTTGGTCACTCTCTGAAAAGCAACCTTCTGAAGTTAAAGAACACACATCTCAAATGTCTGTCCTGGGCTGCAAGACATGGAATAGTCTTCTCTCCCAAGAAATATAAAATACTTCATTTTTCCAGAAGAAGATCAGACATCCTTCAGCTTCAGCTAAGACTAGGGAATGTGGTTCTAAGACTAAAAGAAGAAGTGTGAGTACTAGGAGTGTATCTGGATGCAAAGCTCCACTAGCATAAACACCAGAGGATTATTCTTCAAAAAGCACAGAAAGTACTTTCCTCTCTCTCTAGAACTTCCTACTCAACTTGGGGCTTCCCAGTTCTCACATCATGTCTTGTGTACACTGCTATACTCAGATCTCTTCTGAGCTATGCAGTGGGGATCTGGTTCAACCCTCTAAGAAAATCGTCTAATATCTCTTCTCTTGTTTTATTTCAAAACAGATGTCTAAGACTTATTGGAGGTGCTTTCAAAGCTACTCTCTCTTTTCTATTAGAGAGTGAGCTTTTTCTTTTACCTCTAGATCTTTATTTCAAATTCTGCACAGCATGTTTTCTCTCTTCCATCCAAACCTCCTCTCTGAAAACTCTTCTTGACAGTACTTTTTCTACTATTTCTTCCTATACTTCTTCACTGAGGAAACCTTTAAAGAAATCATCAACTATCTCTCCAAATTGGAAATTCACTTGGTTAAGTCAAATAACCACTAACCAGGCTAGTTCAAAGAAAGAACTACAAAAACTTTTTACTAAAGAGTGGGAAAACCAATAGGAAGAGAAGAAAAGAAGAAGTCACCCAGGTTGGCAGACTTTCTGCCCAAAGCTACACAAAGATAATCTGGAGCTCTACAAAAAGCTACAGAAAGCTGAGGCAAGTCTGCTACTACAAATCAGAACTGGGAGAATTGGTCTGGCAAGTTTTCTATTCAGAGCTGGAGTTCCTGATTTTACTACCTCTTTATGTATGTGTGGCCAAGCAGAGAAAACTGCAAAACATATCACTTCTTCATGTTCTCTCTATTCAAGACAAAGACAACAAGCTTCTTTTAATCCCCAAGACTTCACCACTATTATTTCAAACCCAGAGCTTCTACAGAAGTTTCTGTCCTGGTTTATGTCTCTGAAAAGACTAAATCAGTTTAACCTAGCTTTCAAACTCCACTATTCCCAATCTAATACCTAGATCTTTTTTCTTCTACCAGACACTTCAAGATTCCTTTTGTTACATCTTCTAGTCACACGCTCCCTTCAGTTTTTATTTCTTTAAAGGTTTTCTGAAGGAGTTCACCACTAGCTAGAAGATCTGCATGGCTGTAAAGCTACTATCAGTGTAAGAATCAAATAAAATAAAAAATACTCCAGACATCTTATATTAACTGCCATAGAGCTCTCAGTTCCTGTGTTGGCAAGATAGGCAAGGTGTCCAAAGTTTTATGCAGCACATGTTATCATGACCACACCAAGTGTGTTGTCAGCTTGGAGTCCACATCTTGCAGTCAGTGTATTAAGAAGAGTTGTCACTATAATCTTCATCTTGCAGAATCAGAATAGGAAAAGATAGAGCCTAAGTGCACTCAGCTTGAGACTTAGTTACAGGATATTAACAAGCAAATATCAAGACTTCTTTCTTGCCAGCTTCACCTTTGTAAGCAACTGGGCTTGTTGTCTAGGAAGAAGGGTGACACTATCAAGTGTGAGCTTGCTGTAATCAAGACCAAGACTCTCAAGCAGGAGACTCCACATGTGGTGTCTCTGCCATCTCTGGATAATCTTTTCTCTTCAGAGACTTTGGCTTCCATCAGGTCTTTGTCTCTGTCAGTCCTGGCTTCTGTGGGTTTTCTTAGTGAAAATCCCACAGCTTTGGGTTTGTTGCAGAGTTGAAGTTCTTGATAAGTTCCCACAAGTTCTTTTTGTCTTTATACTCTAACTATTTGACCAGGTGGCCTGCAACAACTCAAACCTCCATGTGGTGCAGGCTGGGAACCTCAGAGCAGTCGATGGTGGACGGCTTCCCAGGCTGCTTGTTTTTTTATTTATTTTATTTTATTTTATTCTTACACTGATTTAGCTGTAGAGCCATGCAGAACTTCTAGGTACATGTTTGTTTCTCCAGAAAACCTTTGGAGGAATAAAAACTGGAGCTTGGGAAAGACTAGGGAAAATCTTGTGGAATATGCAGTAGCTAAGGAAATTTGTACATGTAGCTATTTGTTAAAACAAACAGTTGACTTGGTAGAGCTTAGAAAGAGAGTTGGTGGGCTAGGTTGAACTGGTCAAGTCTTTTCAAAGACATAAACCAGAAAAGAAGTTTAGGAAGTAGCTTGGAGGAGAATAAGATAGATGGGAAATCTTGTAGAGGGAATTGGACTTGTTGTCTTTGGTTTGAAAATTTGTTACAGAAAAAAGTGATGTGTTGGGCTGTTTCTTCTCCAAAACCACAGGTGCATAGAGGGGAGTTAAAGTCTGGAACATTTGCTCTGAAAAGAAAACTGGCCAGTCCTATTCTTGCTGACAGAATTTGAAGAAATAGACTAGACTCAGCTTTTCTCAAATCTTTAAAGATATTGAGGTTTTTCTTCTGTGGCCTTCTGGTGAACATGTCCCAAATAGCAGAACAATTTCCTCTGCTTACCTGCCATCTGGCTTCCTATTCTTTGTGGAAAACCTCCTGTAGACTTTTCTTTGAGAAGTCTTGGTTAGTAGTTAGTTGTTCCAGCCAGACTGTTCTCCAGTTTAGAGAAATAGTTGTCAGAGACTTTGGTGTAGTTCTGAGAGAAGAAACATAGAGAGAAATTTGACTGTGTAGTTTGTGGAGAAGTGTAGAAGGAGAGTTGGGTAGTGTGTTTGAATAGAAAGATAAAAGAAAACATGCTGTTCTCAGCTTGAAGTATAAGTCTAGAGGGGGTAGAAATAGTTCTGATTCAAGTAGGAAAATAGGAGTGGCTTTAAAGACACCTCCTATAGTTCTTAAACATTTATTTTGGAAAGTAGATAATGAAATAATATTAGAGAGTTTCTTTTTGGGATTGAACCAGACTCCTACTGCATAACTAAGAAGAGATCTTAGTATAGCAGTGTAGACATGACATGCTGTTAGGACTGGTAGTCCCCAAGTAGAGTAGGTTGTTCTGGATAAAGCTGAGAAATATTTGGAAGCTTTCTGTGACATGATTTTTTGGTGTTTTTTCCAGACAAGTTTTGAGTCAAAGTAAAGTCCCAAGATGTGCACTTCTTCTTTTGGTTGAAGTACCACTTCTCCAAGTCTTAGACTGAGCTGAAGATTGTCTTTTCTTCTTCTAGAAAAATGGAGAAGTTCATACTTTTCAGGTGCAAACTTCATACTATGTTTTCTTGCCCAGTCCTGACATTTGGAATGTGTAGACTTCAACTTGAGAAGGTTGCTTTCCAAGGAAGAGGAGAATGCAAGAAGATTAGTGTCATCTGCAAAACCAAGTGCTGAAACTCCTTTCTCAGGGGTGTGTACAGTATTGTGCAGTTCTGAGATATAGAAAAGAAATAGAATAGGAGAGAAAGGTGATCCTTGAGGGACTCCACAGTATATAGGGAACTGGGGGGATTCTGAGTCATCAAACACCAGAGAGGTAGTACGTGAAGTAGTGAAGGAAAAGATCCAGGATACAAACCACTTAGGAATCTTTCTCTTAATCAGGATCTTTCTGAGAACTTCTGGCAAGACTCTGTCATAGGCTCCAGAGATGTCTAGAGAGAGAAGACTAGCAACCATTCCTTCTTTCCAGATCTTTTCTACCTGGGAGGTCAGAAGAAAAAGTGCTGATTCTGTTGATCTTCCTTTTCTGAATCCCATCTGGATTTCTGGCAAGAGATTTTCTTTCTCAGCTAGTTCACTTAGTCTTGCAGCTGCAATAGCTTCTATTAGCTTCTGAATTGTATTCAGGAGAGCTATAGAGCACCATGCTTTTGCTTGACAGTAGGATCTCTTGCCAGGTTTCCTTAGGCAGATTGTCTTGACTGACTTGTACCTGTCTGGAAAGTATTCCAGTCTCCAGCAAGCCTCCAAAACCTTAGTAATTCTTTTGTTGAAAGGGTCTCCCAGTGCTCTTAGAAATCCATTTGGTAGAGTATCTTGGCCTGGTGCTGAGAGAGGTTTTTTCTTCTTTAGAACCTCTTGTACTTCTTCCTTGGAGACTTCTTGGGATAGTTGCTATTCCTGGGTTTCTTCTGGCAGGTCCTGTTCCTCTGGCTCTGGCTGTAGGGGAAGAGGGAAGAATTAAGTCCTGAAAGCTTCTGTTTTCTCTTCAAAAGACTTTGCCAGCTGTCCTTGTTGTCCTATAAGTTCTGGGACTATTGGTAGATCAGGAACTTTGCCAGCTTTTTCTTTTCCCCATTTGGCAATTCTCCAGTAGTCCTGAGTTTGTGCTAGCTGGTGGAGATGTGTTCTGAATGTCTTTCCTTTGGCTTGTCTGATCAGACTCTTTTTCTTTTTAGTTATCTCCTCTAGTCTGGTGGTTTCCTCTTGGCCTTGGAGTACTTTTCTTCTTACTTTTCTTTCCTCCTGGATTATTTCTTTGATTTCCTGGTTCCACCATAGTACTGCATACCTGGACTCTTTGCAAGGTTGGGTTGTCTTGTTTGCAATTTCTTGGAGAGTTTTGTCCAGTCTTTCCAGGTAATCATCCACTTCTTTCTTGCTAGTTAGAGGTGGAATAGGTGGTAGGTTATCAGCTTCTTGTCTTGCTTGACTAGCATCCAGAGTTCTCCAGTTCTTTTTGTCTGTTCTGGTTTTTCTTGGAGTCTCCAGACTGAGAATTGTGTGCACTGGTCTGTGGTCTGACCCTGTGTGGAATCTCATGTTAATTTGTGAGTAAATAAGAGAATTAAGTAAAGAACTTGAAATAAAAGAAAGATCAATTGCTGATGAAGGTGGTTCTAGAAGAGTTCTTGCCCTTGTTGGTGTGTAGGGAGCTATTGCCAGCTCTAGTCCCCATTTGTCTGTTAGGTCCTTGAAGGATAAGGCCAGTTCTGAGTATAGCTGGCTTGACTTTGACCAACTTGGGTGGTGGAGATTTGAGTCTGTCAGGAGGATATGTTCACCCTCTTTTTGGATAGCTTGTTCCAGTAGGTCTAGAAGAGTCTGAGCTGACTCCCTATAGTTCCTTTGGCTTGTGGGTGTGAAATAGAGGTTGTGGATCCAGAATGACTTTGTTTGAACTCTTATCTCCAAGGAGACTAGATCTTTACTCCAGAAAATTAGGCTTATAGATGACCGCAAAATTCTTCTGTTAACAAGAACAAGTGTTCTCCCTAGCTCCTGGCTTTGTAAAGAGTAGAAGGCTGAGAATCTTGTAGAGATGCTTGATTCTTGGTGGTGGTTTTTCCAGGGTTCTTGCAGAGTGATGATGTCCACTTCCTGTAGTCTAGGGTTTGCCAGTAGAAGTTCTTGGCATGTCTGGCTTTTCTGGACATTGTACTGGAGAAGGTTAAGTGTGGAGTAACTCATTAATCCTCTTGGCTAGAGTCTTCCAAGATCTCAGTAGCTTTTTTTCTGGGTATGTTGATTTGGAACTCTGAGTTCTGTGCAAGTGGGAAAGTGGGGAGCTGAGTGTTCAGTCTTGAGCTTGAGCATACTCTTAGTACTTCCCCTTGTTTTCTTTTCTTAGCTTCTTGTCTGTCTTGTAGACTTGGCCCTTTTTCTTGTGTTGAGGGAGTCTGAGGTAGAGCTAGTCTGGGAGCTATTGTGTACCTCCCTGGTCTTGCTAGCCATACCTCTCTTGCTTTCTGGATTGCTTCCTGTTTTTTCTGGCAGGACTTTGACCAGGCTGGGTGGTTTCCCTTGCAGTTTGCACATTTTGGTGTTAGAGTTTCTGGAGAAGTCTGGCAGTCTCTTCTGGCATGCTTTCCTCCACAGGCTGTGCACTGGGCTTGGGCTTGGCAAGTGCGTGCTTGGTGTCCAAACCTAGCACATTTGTAGCACTGGGTGACTGATGTTGCTAGCAGGGCTGGTTCTACTTCATGTAGAGTGTATCCTAGAACTACTCCTTTCTCAATTAGGAGGTTTGCTTACTCTGGGGTGGCTAGATCCAGATGTAGAGATGTGACTGGCTTCTGGAGGAGTTTGGCTTTTCTGGACCAGTAGGTTCTTAGGATGTTGACCTTACTTTCCATCCCAGGGTTTTGGGAGAAGATTGCCTTTTTTGTTTTCTCCAGGTTTTCTGGCTTGAAGTCTTTTGTCTGCACCCCATGGACTAGCACTGGAAAGATTCTGGGTGATATTTTGGCCTCTGCTGTAAAGACAGCTGGGATCCAGTCCTTGTTTTCCTCTAGCTGAGTCTTGGCTTGAGGAGTTTCCAGAGAGATTATAATATCTCCTGAGGGTAGTTTTCTGGCTGCTCTTATTTCTTTTTGGTAGGAGAGTGGTGTTTTCTTCTTGAGAGCTTCCATAAGCTGGGCTGGTGTTCTGTTTGCTAGCTGGCCAGTCTGAGTTCCAGGTCTGATAGTGATTTCACTGTGGATTCTGGCTGGAACAGGGATTTCCTGTCCTACTGTTTTCTGGGCTGCCTGGGCATATGTTGGCTTGGTGTTTTGTTTTTGGACTTGTTTCTCAATACTGTCCAGTCTCTCAAGTATCTTCTAGAGACTCCGGGAGTTAGGTGAGTGAGTGGGGACATCTTTGTCCAGAGCTTCTACCACTTTGGACAGAATACTATCCCATGCTTTTTTGATGTGTTGGGGAGCTTTTGTGTAGATAAGCCATTCTTCCACTAGCTGGGGAGGTGTCAGCCCCTTCTCTTCTTCTTTTTCTTGAGTCTGGGATTAGTCTGTCAGGGAGTTAGCCACTGGGGATTGCTGGGAGCTTGGAGAAGTCTGGTTTTCTTTCTCTTTCTCTGGTTTTTTCTTTGACATTATGTGATTTTGGGTGTCTTCCAGCAGTTCTTTTTGGCTGGGATTGGTGAGGCTCTTTTGGAGGCTTCTTCCAGTTGTTCGCAAAGGGTCACCTGGTTCCTAGCAGTAGTTGCACAATCCTGGGACCACTCCCCAAGACTGTACTTTCCTGGGCAGTCGTTTCCAACTAGACTCTAGGGAAATCTGGTTGTATTAACTCAAGCTAGGGACCACACCCCCTGCCTGAGCTTTCCTAGAGTTTTTCAACTCTACCAGCACTAGAGGCAAGCTCTAAACCATTCCTCTTATCCTGGGAGCCCTGACCTCCTTGTTGGTGGATGTTTCTCACTTTTAGGAGAGGTTTGGTGTTTTATCTCTGATAGACTGGGAGTACTGGCTTAATCCTGAGTTTTGGTCTCAGGGCTGATTGTTCCAAGGTAGGTAGGGCTTTGCCCAGTTCTTCAGGATACCTCTGGTCCCTCTCACTCTTGTTGTGGCTGGGTGGTTGGTAGTTGAAGCAAGAAGACGTGAGTTCTGGGATCACAACTTTTGACCAATAGGCCTGATTCAGAAAAGTGATGAGTTTTCACTCTTGGGAAGTGAGTGGTTTCAGCAAGGTTCACGACTGGTTTCCAGGACTTATGACAAAATCCGCTGATTGTCAAAAGTGATGGTCCTTTGACGATGTGGTACTGGGAAGAGTTTTGGGCCTGCAAAGAGGTAGGGCTGTGTGGATCTACTATTGTATTTTTTTTTTGATTTTTTTGATTTGATTCTTACACTGTTTGTAGCTTTACAGCCATGCAGATCTTCCAGCTAATAGTGAACTTCTTCAGAAAACCTTTAAAGGAATAAAAACTGAAGACAGGGAGGTGACTAGAAAGTGTAGCAAAAGGAAATCTTGTAGTGTCTGGTAGGAAAAGCTTCTAGATGTTGGAGTGTGAATAGTGAAGTTTGAAAGCCAGATTAAATTGGTTTAGTCTTTTCAAAGACATAAACCAGTACAGAAACTTCTGTAGAAGCTCTGGGTTTGAAATAATAGTAGTGAAATCTTGGGGGTTAAAGAGAGCATGTTGTCTTTGACTTGAGTAGAGAGAGCATGAAGAGGTGATATGCTTTACTGTCTCTTCTGCTTGACCACACATGCATAGGGGGGTAGGAAAGTCAGGGACTCCAGCTCTGAAAAGAAAACTTGCTAGACCAATTCTCCCAGTTCTGGTTTGCAGTAGTAGACTTGCCTCAGCTTTCTGTAGCTCTTTGTAGAGCTTTAGGTTGTTGTAGTGAGGTTTTTGGCAAAACACCTGCCATCCAGCATAGCCTTTTCTTTTCTTCTCCTCCCATTGGTTTTCCCACTCTTTAGTAAAGAGTATTTGTAGTTCTTTCTTTGAACTAGCCTGGTTAGTAGTTATTTGACTTAACCAAGTGAACTTCCAATTAGGAGAGATAGTTGAGCATTTCTTTAAAGGTTTCCTCAGTGAAGAAGTATAGGAAGAAATAGTAGAAAAGATACTGTCAAGAAAGTCTTTCAGAGAGGAGGTTTGGATAGAAGATAGAAAACAAGCTGTGCGAAATTTAAAATAGAGATCTAGAGGTAAAAGAAAAAGCTCACTCTCTAATAGAAAAGAAGGAGTGGCTTTGAAAGCACCCCCAATAAGTCTCAGACATTTGTTTTGGAATATGATAAGAGAGGAAATATTAGAGGATTTTCTGAGTGGGTTGAACCAAATTCCCACTGCATAGCTCAGTACAGATCTGAGTATTGCAGTGTACACAAGGCGTGCTGTGAGAACTGGAAAGCCCCAGGTGGAGTAAGAGGTTCTAGAAAGAGAAGATAGTGCTTTTTGTGCTTTTTGAAGAATAATTCTCTGGTGTTTGTGCCAGTGGAGTTTGGCATCCAGGTACACTCCCAATACTCGCACTTCTTCTTTTGGTTTTAGAATCACATTCCCAAGTCTAAGCTTGAGCTGCAGATTGTCTGATCTTCTTCTGGAAAAATGAAGTATTTCATATTTCTCAGGAGAGAAGACCATTCCATGTCTTGCAGCCCAAGATAGACATTTAAGATGTGTATTCTTCAACTTCAGAAGATTGCTTTTAAGAGAGTGTCCAAATGCAAGCAGATTTGTATCATCTGCAAATCCCAGAGCAGAAACACCAGTAGTAGGAGAATGTACAGTCTCATGAAGTTCAGAAATATAGAATAGAAAAAGAATAGGAGACAAAGGGGAACCTTGGGGAACTCCACAGTGAATAGGAATAGAAGAGGACTCAGAGTCATCAAAAACTAGAGTGGTGGTACGTCTGGTACAGAAAGAGAAGATCCAAGAAGTTAGCCAGAGAGGGATTCCTTTTCTCTCCAGAATCTTTTGAAGAATCTCTGGACCACAGTCGTACTATGCCAGAACATAGTGTAGAGTTGGCACCCCCCCACAGGGTCTCTACCACGCTTTCCCACAGTCCCGAGGTCTCTTGCACTCCGCCGTACGTGCTCACCCCTGGGATCCTGCTTCGGAGCGCTGGGTCACCAGCCCAGAGCCCACGCTCCAACTGTAGTTTGCTCCCTGAGCTCGTCGTTTGCAGCCTAAGCCTGCACTCCGTACGAAGCGGCATGCGCATCCGTCCTCTCGGGCCATATAGACAGTCTCGTAGTAGGCCCAGGCCCTACCTCCGTCACTGCCATTATATGCCACGCCTCGCAGTTGTTAACTGTTTCGCGTTACCTTCGCAGATCTCTCGTACGAAGGCCGACCATGCCTCGCAGGCCTTACGGACCCTGCAGGCTGTGCCAGCACCTGCAGGGCCGCCTTTCCAGCCCACTAACCAAGTAGGGAGGAGTTCTCCTTGGTCCGCTGTCGCCTGTGGGGCCCCGGTTGCACCTGTTGGCCCACTGGATAACCCAGTCCCCTGGCCCCAGATTGTGGATCGTACGAAGAGACTTCGTGGCAAGGCCTTAGGCAAAACCATCAAGCCAGCACTTTGGCTATCACACGGCCCTTAGGCACTGGAGCGGCGACGTCTCCTCGTACGACCACTCTCCTTCTTTAACAGGTGGTCCGCGTTCGATTAACAACGCCGCGGTGCCAAGGCCACTCCCCCCCTAGCAGATCCTCACGCGTTAGCTGGAGACTCTGCTAGGAGGGTGACGTGACGAGAACTCCTCTCGACTACTCCAGAGGTGCCCTATCAGACGCCTAGACTTCACATCCACCAGCTGTGGGGCTGGCTTCGGGCCGTAGCGTACACGGTAGTCGTCTGTCGGGTGGTTTTCATCTCCCAAGCTTGGTCGCAGTCCTCTGTTCTGCTGTAGCTGTTTCACGGGGGTGTCCAGGGTGCCTGCGCGACACCTCCGGTGGCCCGTCGCTCCGCAACACCAGCAGCTCGACCGGTGACTCGATTAGCTCTCGGTGCAGCGACTACGAGCAGCCTGGGAAGCCGCCCGCCATCGACTGCCCCGAGGTTCCCAGCCTGCACCACGTGGAGGTTCGAGTCGTTGCAGGCCCTACTATTGTATTAAGCCAGTGTCCTATATGTTAGAGACTGAAACTGTTAAGGGCCAGTCTATATTCACACAGAATGTGGGTGGTCTGCATGTCTGAGTAAGGAGGGCAGGGACTTAATAGATGAATAGCAAGTGGGGTAACTCTCTTACTATTGTTGTTTGTACTTGTTGTTCAGCCTGGAGAGCTATTCTCCCTGGCTATCTGGGTTCTCTTATATACAGAAGTCTGAGGGGGGGGTCCTCCCCAAGGGGTATCAGCTTTCTGTGTGGTAGAGTTGGTGGAGGTGGTTACATCTCTGCCACCTCTGCCACCGGGTCGGGTGAATGTTGTTCTGTGTACCTCAGTACACTTGCTTAGGTCAGCTCAGCTGTTCCGGCCTGGGCCTTAACACTTGAATCAGAACTATTTTTACTCTCTCTAGGCTTATACTTCAAGCTAAGAACAGCATGTTTTCTTTTATCTTTCTACTCTTCAAATACACTACCCAACTCCTCTTCTACACTTTTTTACAAACTACACAACCAAATTTCCTTCTATGTTTCTTCTCTCAGAACTGCACCAAAACCTCTGACAACTATTTCTCTGAACTGGAGAACAGTCTGGCTGGAACAACTAACTACTAACCAAGACTTCTCAAAGAAGAGTCTACAGGAAGTTTTCCACAAAGAATAGGAAGCCAGATGGTCGGTAAGTAGAGGAAAATGTTCTTCTATTTGGGACATGTTCACCAGAAGTCCACAGAAGAAAAATCTTAATATCTTCAAAGATTTAAGAAAGGCTGAGTCTAGTCTATTCCTCCAAATTCTGTCAGCAAGAATAGGACTGGCCAGTTTTCTCTTCAGAGTAAATATCCCAGATTTTAACTCCCCTCTATGCACCTGTGGTTTTGGAGAAGAAACAGCCCAACACATCACTTTTTTCTGTAACAAATTTTCAAACCAAAGATAACAAGCTCAATTCCCTCTACAAGATTTCTCATCTGTCTTATTCTCATCCAAGCTACTTCCTAAACTTCTTTTCTGGTTTATGTCTTTGAAAAAACTTGACCAGTTCAACCTAGCCCACCAACTCTCTCTCTGAGCTTTACTAAGTCAACTATTTGTTTTAACAAATAGCCACATGTACAAATTTTCTTAGCTACTGCATATTCCTCAAGATTTTCTCTAGTCTCCCCCAAGGTCCAGTTTTTATTCCTTCAAAGGTTTTCTGGAGAAACAAACATGTACTTAGAAGTTCTGCATAGCTCTACAGCTAAATCAGTGTAAGAATAAAATAAATAAATAAATTGATTGTCATCGACGTCTAGCCCTTGACACAAAGGGCAAAAAACCCCGTTGTCCCACACGTCTAATGAGACGGTAAACTGCTGAGATGACTGCAGAACAAAGAAAGAGGTCTGTAGCAGCAGAACCTCGAGATCCCTTATTCAGGGAAAGTTAGAGGGAGTCAAGTTTAGGAAGGCTGGGGGGAAGCCACTGTCAGTGTTGGGGCCGGGGGGGTGTCAGTGCTGGTGTTGGTGTTGTTGTTATCGCTGGCTGCTGGGGAGGGTGCTGACACTGCGATGCTGCGTAGTTGTGACATAGTGATCGTGCGTTGACCGGGCAGTTGAACTCTCACCCGGCCCCGCCGCTTCCGGTTCTTCGGGATGTTGCTGTTGCTGCTGGAGGCATTGTTCTCGCCGTCGCCGTCGCCATCGCGCCATTGTTGCTATTGTCGCTATGTGGGCGTTGTGGGAGGGTGGCTGTTGATGCTGGTGATGCTGTTGATGGTGCCTCCGCCCGCGGCACCAGAAACCGCCCAGGTGCTGCCATCCTTGCAGCGGTGAGGCGGTTCAGCTCCCTGTCACGCATGCTACAGCTCTTCTCCCAGGCCTTGTGCCCTCGCTGATGGCAGGCACCACAGCGAGCCCGGGCTGGATCCTCTGCCACTCTGCACTGCCGGGTGTCGTGTTGGCCAGAGCAATGGGCACAACATTGTTGGTCGCGGCAGGCTGTTGTAATGATTGAAGTATGTTACATACAGAGAGAGTGAGAGAGAGAGAAAGAAAGAAAAAGATGAAGAGCTTGCTTGTTTCACTTACTCTGCTTGGTCAAGATTTACAAGATTAGATAAGGAAAAATTTGTCGTGGCAGCCATGATTCTGTGGACATTACCATCAGCATTGTCATCATCATCATCAGTATCATCAATGTTGCCACCATCATGACCATAAGCACTCTTTCTTTCACTCTCACTCTCACTCTCACCATACATGTATCTACTTGATACTCATGCCTATACTTATGCCCATGGGTATTGTGATCATAATCGTCATAATAGCCACCATCATTATCTCTGAGAGGGAGCAGAGCCAAAGAAGAGACAAACAGCTACTCGCTCACAGGAATCAAAGACTACGGACTGGCCAGAATGAAAGACAGAAGAATTGACAGGAGGGAGAAGGAGAAAAAGGAACAAGATGATGATGATGATGATGATGACGATGATGATGATGGCAAAGGAGAACACACTTGCATGTGTATGTTGTTGTCCTGTCTACTTGTTTGTTTTGTTTTGTTTTGTTTGTTTGGGTTGGAGGGTGATGAAGTGGGAGGGGGGACTGGAGAATGTGGAGACAGGAGAGAAGATGGGAAGGAAAAGAACAGAAGAAGATGGAGGAGAGGAGAAAGGGATGGAAGATTGGCATGTGACAGAACATGACATGAGAGACTGAGCTGCAGAAGGGAGTACTTGGTTGATCGACTGATGAGTTGGGGATAGGACGGCAAGACGACATGGTAGCATGACAAGACCCCACGAACATGACAACATCACGGCATGACGACATGACCACCGGCTAGGAAAAGAGAAGGAGAAAGACGAGGAAGAAGAAGCAAAAGAAGAAGAAGACGAGGAGGAAAAGACGACTCGACCGCGGCAAAGGATGACAGGACAAAGTCGTCTCGCACTCGGCCGGTCAGCCTGTCATCTCAACCTCGACTTTCGGTCTTCGCGGGGTGTGTTCATCCGCCTGTGCCTGTGGTGCCTGTTGTGCCTGTGCGTGTGGCTGCCGTGCGCTGTCGTGAAGAATCGGTCGATCGATGGTCTTTGAAGTAGTAACGGCACTGGGACCACTCCCTCTCCTGCTCCCACTTGCTGCGTTCCTGCCAACGACACGGCCACGGCCACGGCCACCACCACCACTCCCACTACTGCCACTGCCACTGCCACTTCGATGTCCATCTCCAGCGTTCCCAGGAGTACGACCCCCCCCAGCAGCACCATCGCCGCCGCCGCCACCACCACCGCCACCACCGCTGCTACTGCTGCTGCTGCTAGCGACGAAGCGCGCAAACTCACGCACGACCTCCGTCGGCACTTTTTCCCAGAGCAGCGAGCGTGTGTAGACGTCGGCGACCGAGCGGGCCGAGGCCAGCGAAGCTTTCTGTTCGTGGTCGCGGCGCATGGCGGCGAGGTTGGCGCTGAGCGCTCGTCGGCCTTGGCCGTGGCACTGGACTGACAGAGGCTGGGCCGCCTGGGATGAGGAAGACGGTGGCATGCGCGCGGTCAAAGAAGACGACGAGGATGGGTCGCCGCCGACGATAAAGGTGCCTTCCGGAGGGTCCGGGGCCGAGACGATGCCGTTGTATTGGTCTGGCGTGAGACCGAAGAGCTGCTCTTCTTGCTGCGCCTTGGTCGGCCCGAGCAGTTGGCGTTGTAGCACGTCGAGCGACGATGCCGTGAGACCGACCATATTCTGCTGTTGCTGCTGTTGCTGCTGCTGTTGCTGCTGCTGTTGCTGCTGTTGCTGCTGGCCGGCGGAACTTGATCCCGGACGGGCGTTGGCCACGGCCATGTCCGGCCACGTCTGCCGCGACAATGACGACGACGTCGGCTCGACGCCTTCCATCCGGGACGACTCGTGCGGGTCGACGCCGGCGTCGCGGAAGATGTTGTCCAGCACCGTGGCCGACGCAGCCCGCATCTCGTCGGGCAGGCGCGGCATGGTCGGCGTCGACGTCGTCGAGCTCTTGGACACGACAAAAGCGCCGCAGAGCAACATCTAACATGCCCGCGTCAGCGACTGTGCGCCACACAACCAGCACCGCCACCGTCGAACGCATGACGAAAAAACTCACCAGTAGCAAGAAGCCCGGCGCCGTCGGCTGCTCCTCGGGCACGTTGTCATTGCCGGGATGACGATGAACGTGTGGATCGCGCTCGGGCTTTCTAGTTTGCTGCTGCTGCTGCTGCTGCTGCTGCTGCTGCTGCTGCTGCTGCTGTTGCTGCGGCACCAGGGCCAGCGACGACGTCTCCGGTCGCACCGGAACGTCGGGCTCGACGGAAAAGTCGTTGAGGAACGAGTACGACTGCCAGTCGGCACCGTCCATGCCCAAGCCGGCGCCGACGCCGACGCCGACACCCATCCCCATCCCCATGTTCATGTTCATGCTCATGCCCATGCCAGCGTCCATGCCGACGCCCATGCCCATGCCCACGCCCATGCCCGCGCCCGCGCCGAGGCCGGCCTCGACGTCGGAGAAATCGGCCGAGAAGCCCGACGAGCTGGGCATGGCCGACATGGCCGCGCCGTCGAGCCGCTGCACGTGCTCGGTCAGCACCGCGTTCTTCTTCCGCAGGTCGCCCGTCTTGATCGTGTGTCGCCGGATGATCTCCTCCTTCTCGAGCTGCAGGCCCTCGATGTAGCGGTCGTAGCGCTGCTGCGTGGCCTGCCACTCCTCCTCGCGACGTCGATGCTCCGACTCGCGCAGCCGCAGCTGCGAGCAGGCCTCCTCGAGATCGCTGACGATGTTGGTGTACTGCTTCTTCTCCTCTTCCAACCGTTCGGTGTGCTGCTTCTTGCGCTGCCGCGAGTCGAGCCTGCAGGGGCCGGTCAGTCGCCAATCTCACACTCCGACCACCGCACCCCGAGGGAGGACGACGCGGAGAGCGAGAGGAAAGGAGAGGAGACGTACGCTGCCTGTCGGTTCCGGAGCAGGCGCTTCTGCTGCTTGAGCTCTTTGATCTCGCGGTCGTCGTTCGACTGCGCGATCAGCTGGTCGATGTTGAGCAGGTTCCGCTCGGCCGGAATCTCGAAGCGGGCGTTCTTCTTGCGGATGCCGTCGCGCCGCAGCAGGGGCGAATGCGGGCTCGGTGGGCTGCCCGGTCGTGGCCGCGACGGCACGGCGTGGAGACCGAGCGCATCGCCGCCGACGGGAGCGGTCGAGCTCCAGTCGCCCATCGGCGAGGTCGGCATGGAGTCGTCGGTCGAGAGGGGCAAGGCAAAAGGGCCGATCGGATGCGGTTCCGGCGCGGCGGTCGTCGCGACGCCGGCCGAGCCAGGCCAGTAGGACGCCGAGACGGAGCCGTCGTAGTCGGAAGTGAGGCCGTCGTAGATCGGCGTCGGCGTGCACGACCCGGACGGCCACGATCCGACCGGGCTGCGGAAGGTCAGCGCGGCCGGGTGATGCGGGCGCACGACGGCCGGCGGCCGGGTCGCGTGGGTGACGGCGCCGTTGGCGGTGGAGAAGTCGGCCCAGTCGGCGGCGGGCCCCGTCCGGGCGCCGGCCGCGAGGGCACCTTCCGTCGAGGCCGAGAACGGGTCGGCGGGGCCGAGCGGGCAGTCGAGGATGCGCTCGTCCACGCGCTTGGCCTGACGATCGCCGTCGCGGTCGACGTCGTCCACTTCGAACAGGTCGCGCGGGCCCACGTCAACGGCCAGGGTGCCGGGACTGAAGTATTCCTGGTACGAGGTCATTGCGACGGTGGTCCTCGTCGACGTCGTCCTCACGCTCCCTGACGACGAGATCGGGTTTCGGCTTGCGACCGGAGATCGACTCTGCAAAGATCGAGGGAGGAGGCGCGTGCGATACTCGACGTCGTCGACGCCATGTACCAACGGGAGTAGCTCCGACGGTAGTCGCAAGGGCAGCAGCAGCGCCGCCACCACCACCACCACCACACAGCCGCTGCAAGACCAAGAACGTTTCCCCGACGAGGGAAGGTTGGATGGACAGACGAGATGTCGCACTTCGTGAGAGGTTGTCGCTGCGTAGACGTCAGGTAGGATGGTATCGTGGGATGCGACGCTCCGGTCGATGCAGCTGGAGACCGCTGGCTAAGTGGTACGTACGTACATACGTTCGTAGGGCCGTTGTTTTTTTTAAAAGCTGTGGAGAGCTTGAGGAAGGTGGGGGGGGGGGGGGGGGGGAGGGAAAGAAGGGAGAGCCTAATAAAGTAGCGAGGAAGACTGGCGAGCAAGACTGGCGAGTAAGGATGGGTGTGTGGGCAGGGGGGTATTAGAACCAAGAGTACTGATACTCGTACGCACAGGTGACGGCGCTAGCGGTAGTGGTGAGTAGAACAACGGGTGACCTTGGAATGACGGCTCGTCCGTAGCGGTCAAGAAGTCAACGGCCCCCCCCCCCCCCCCCCCCCCCCTGTGTCCCCTCGGTTTCTTTTCGTCTCCGCCATCGCGTCCTCTTGCGTGGTTGATCCTCACCTTGGGCGACTACGTCGACTGCGTCGGGGTACGAGTACAGAGCTACATACGAACGCCGACCAGGAGTACTTTAGTGCTGTTCTTGCGTAGCTAGTTACAGCACCTACGCAATTGTACATACAGCACTCCGTACGCATGTATGAGGGTACGTATCGGGTGTCGAAAGATTGATACCTGACGGCAAACAATATCACGTGAGCATCATGTGATCGATTGGCTCTCGAGGCGAGTTTCCGTCGGTCGGGGCCCACGGTGGCCCGGAACATCCGATCGAGCTTCGCGATCCGGGGGAGGGGATGATTGCCCGCAGCCTCGTGAGGCAGGGAAGGTCGAGGCGACCAGTCCGGGCAGGTCGAGGCGAGCCGCGCAAGGTCGAGCGGGGTTTCGCGACGAGACCCAGACGGTCGACGATATTTCGACCCACCCGACCGACCCAGTCAGGGCCAAGTGCAACGCCGATACGACGGAACCAAGCAAAAAATTCACACGGAAGAATTTCCTCCAGAAAAGAAGAGTTTTGATCAAAACGGTCATTTACGGTCTGGAGGAAAAGGCGGGCAGACGTCGGACGACCGTTGGCGGTGATGGACTTCTTGGGTTGTTTTGACTTTCCATCCACCCTGGCTGGCCCACCGTGTTTCTGTTTCGCGTCGCCAAAAAAAGAATGCCCCGAGGCTGCCGTGCGACTAGGCGCGAGAGGATCAAAGGACGGGACCGCAAAGAGACGGGTTCAGGCGGTGAGTGCCCGTCAGTTGGACGTCAGGACGACTTTGATCAACACGGCCTGGGAGATGCGACGGCGAGGAAACATGACTGGCCCTACAGCATCATACGTGAGCATGCACGGAGGTACGTACGGGCAGAGACACGGCGTGAGGCGCCAGTGGAAAGAAGGGCTTTCGGAAAGGGCTTCCGGAAGGGCCTCCTCGAGTTGGGTTGGCGCACGAGCCTGGGTCGAGGGTCGAGGGTCTCGCTCGTCAGGAGAACGCTCAGGCGACAAGCGTCGTTGTGCCGTACGCCGCACGAGCCTATTGTAGATCTACCTTGGCTCTCGTTGGTGTGGTGGTCCGGTCCAGTGCCCGTAGGGCTATGGGACGACTTCCGCCGGATACGGGCGCGGGTCCGATCCCTTCCTCGTGGCCCTTGCTCGTGCTTGTGAGCAGAGCCTATCCGATGGGGGGGGCAGAACGGTGTCGGACTGTGGGCGCGGCTCTCTCTCTCTCTCTCTCGCACCCTGAGACGACCGAGGCGGTGCCATACCACGCCATTCGCTGGGATCCGACGCCCGGTACTTCTTGTTCCCGGCTCAGGGCCCGACTGTCGAGAGGGAGCGTCCGCGGATGTCTGGCTAGCTGCCCGACTGGCGCGGAGAAGGGAGAAGGGTCGAACATCCGCATCCAACCGAGGCCTTGCGCGGCGCGTGCGATGGGGAGCGTGACGGTCGAGTGTCAGGCCCCGACGAGCTTCGGCAGCAGCGCCGCTCGGACATGATCCGATGCGGGCGGCCTGAGAAGCTCGAGCGACACTTCGCAACGTAGTGGTGGTACTCCGTCCTCGTAGTACTACGGAAGTACGTATGATCTGCCGCCGAGTGTCGAACCTGGAACGTGAGGGACGAGCTTTGGGTAGCGATGCATTAGCACGAACGGAGAGGCGCGGGAGACGGACACCGAACCAAACAAGGCAGGGCGATCCGCCCATGAGGCTCAAGGAGCCTGTCATTCGACGCCAGTGGCGTCGCCGTCAGCCGTCTCCTCCGAGCCCAGAAGCTGAACCGACCCGGAAGGCCCTGTGGCGGGCCCCACAGGCCCACGACGCCCCGCCAACCCGAGGGGCCCGAAAGCCCAACGACCAAGGCTTTGGCGGGCCATGCCTAGCCTGAGGCTTAAGCTTGGCGGTCAGGGAAGCTCGCGCTGCTCCCGTCCGGTGTTTCGGCATCACGTGCGTCTGGGCCTTGGAAGGGTCGCCACTGTTTGCCAGGTGCCGATGGCGACGGAGCCTCCCCGAGATCCGACTGGACGTCCCTGGACGTGATATCCTCCCGCTGTCACTGCCGCTGCCCGATCGTACGTACACCCCCCGCACGTGATGTCGGAGGACCTGGACATGCCCGCCGTGGAACGACGACGAGGGAGACCAAGTGGAAGAAGGGACGACGGCGACCGTCGAAACACAAGCATCCCTGTCGACCAGGAAGGCCGTCCAGTGGACGGGGCGGTTGCAAGCGCCTTGGTGCCTTGTTCGCACCTCGACGGGCGTCGTTCTTTCCTTCGTCGGGCGCGACCCAGCACCAGCAGCAGCAGCGTCGAGCGCCACCCCGTCGCGGCCCAGTCCGTCGTCGTCGTCGTCGTCGTTGTCGTCGTCCTCTCTCCTCGAGAGGGCCCATGCTCCGGCGTCTGGGTGCAGGCAGTAGTTCTAGCGGCGGTGGAAGCATGCGCCCGCCACTTCCCGTTTCGTCCGTCGGGCCACGCTGATAATCACCGGGCACATGCACGTCCGTCCCCGAGTCGCCCACATCCCAAGACCCGGCGATCTCGTCTCTGATGTGATGGCCAGTGTCCCGTGCCGACCCCGTGTGTCTCCAGATCCTGCTAAAACAGCAACGTTTGCTTGTTGGCCACTGGTCCTGTTTCCCTTTTCTCCCCCCACGGATGACCCGATGCCCAGGGCCGGGCGACGGCACATCACGTCACGAGCTCGCATCCGCGCCCGACGACCGTCGGAACCCCGGGTCGTACAGGCAGGTACAGTACCTCTTGTACAGTGCGAGCGGACGTGGTACTTTGTGTAGCTCCAGGTAGTGAGTGCGTTTTTGGTAAGGTCTGATGCGCCGTCACTCGTCCTGCTATTCGCGTTATCGCGACGACCGGGTCTGCCGTGGCACACTTTGCGCCGCACGTACCGAAAACAGCGACGAAGCATCAAGGTCCTCCGGATTCCTCCTTGTTTTCCCCCCCCCCCCTTCAACTTGAACTCCAGCAGAACATGCAACGTGACCACCTTCCTGATACCCTATGGTCCCGGGATTTCTTCCGTCTCCGGTGCTTGAAGCTGGGGTCTTCAGTATGTGCGGAGCGTATATCGACTTCCTTTCAAATCTCTCGAGTATTGGCGGGCACACTAATGCAGCAGGATTCTCCTTGGTTCCTCGAATCTGATTTTGGTTCTGTTCTCGACCCCGAGAAGTCAGCCCCCAAGAGTCACGAACGCATAGGATCGACTGGATGCGTACAAGGTCAAGCAGAATTCTCCGGACGTACAGACGTACGTATGTGCAGGACTGATGGTATAGCTTATGGAAAGTAGATTCATTGATTCGAAGTCGTAAGAATTACTCTACACAACCACCTGCTGTTGTACTGTACCGTACGCACCAGAGTGAATCTCTCATACAACAGATTTAAACTGTTAAATCTGGTTGGCTTGTGAAAGGGAGAAGTTACAACTCCGACAGACCTGTCACATTACCGGTATCACTGACAAGTGTTTGTTGAAGGATAATGTGGTGCCTCCTGGAGCTAGCCCTAGCAATAAAGCTTAGGGCTTGAAGGGGGCATACGGCTGATAAGCTAGCCTTTCTGGATGAATCAGTCGTCTCACCAACGTCTCTCCTTTTCGCTGCCTGCTTATGCCCGATAACCAAAGGGTAATCCTACGAAAACAACCCGAAGCCCCCTTCTTGTCGAGGCCGAAGCTTCTCAACTTGTTCGACTGTTGTGTTACCGGTACCACCACACTTCTCTTCACAGGGAAAAGGCTTCACGGTATCGTGGGCATGGATGGCAAAGAGCTGTGCAGTACTCTGGATCTACAGAAGTTCTATCCCGAGAAGGTTGAAAGGTCACGTCGTCCAGAGTAGTTCTGACAAGACCACTTATGTATCCTATGAAGTCAGTGCCATCCATCTTGCTCATGCCCCATAGCAATAGAGTAACAACCTGACAGAGACAGTACGTAAGCAATCATGAGAAATGCCAGTGAAGGATTGCAGGGGTGTCGAGATCAGCCTCCCCCTGAGCGACGGCTAAATTGTTGTCTGCAGGCACGTGACAGTCTGCAGAGTTTTCCTCTTCTTCTTTGTCGTCGCTCCTACGTATGTAGATTTTAGTTAGTTAGGCAAGAGAAATGAATCTACGCAGCTACTCGTACCCATGGGTACTTGACTCTTATAATGTTAGCGCGTGACTTTGTTTGAGCCGTATTTTAAGCTGCAGTAAGCAAAAAAGTCTTTCACCACATGTGTGCAACAGGCTCCTGACCAAATACTATAGAGTCTCAAGTCTTTTGCTCAATCTAGCTAGTTATGTGGCTCAACCAAAGTCCCACGCTAACTTGATAAGAGTCGCCTACGAGTACAGCACCTCTCCAAATAGTCGACCAGCTGTCGGGCTTTCACAACCTGACAGAGACAGTATGTAAGCAAACATGAGAAATGCCAGTGAAGGAAGAGTGAGGATACCGACAAGAAAAAGAACATGTACCGTACCAAAAGAAAGCTACGATGTAAAATTCAGTGACAACATTGTACAGTTGCTGGAGCTACAAGGCAATAGCCTGCTCTGAGCGGGGAGAAGATCATGATCGTTGATGCCCTCCCGGACCCGAGAGCTACAGTATATGGCCCCCTATCTAGCTGACTAACACAACTGCTGACTAAGCCAGGCTCAGCCCTGGCCCTGCGGCCGCAACAAAAAAAAACCTTTGCTTCACATTTTCAAATCACCAATTTCTCAGACAGGCGATTGTCCACAAACACACACACACACACACACACACACAAACCAACTCATAATCTAGACATCAGCCAGCTCTCCACTTGAGGGCAGCCAGCAGATGAAAAAGACTTCTTCTTCTTCTTCTTTGTACATATGTACTGTAGTTGTTGTGGCCACAGGGCTGAGCCTGGCTTAGTCAGTACTGTTAGTCGGCTAGATAGGGGCCCATATAGCCCTCGGGTCCGAGAGGGCGTCGATGATCATCATCTTCTCCCCGCTCAGAGCAGGCCATTGCCTTGTAGCTCCAGCAGTAGTGTTCAAGCCCGGCTGTCAAATTTACAATTCCACAGGCTACTGTACGTACGAATGGTCTCCGTTGGTACAGAACGTGCCTCGCTTTCTTTTACGTATTACCCCACCGTCAACAAGAGACCCCTCCATCCTACTCGCCCATCTCTCCCACCTCCCCCACCTCCATCAAAAAAGACGTCGCCGAAGCGCGCTCTACGCGTGAACAAGAGCTCAAGTTGGCGTTCACCAGGAAGGGTATTGCTGCTGCTGCTGCTGCTGCTGCTGCTGCTGCTGCTGGTACCCTTTCGCGATCCGTCCGAATGCCGGCGTTGAGTGATTGGGGAGGACTCGCTGCATGTTGTTGTACGTCTCCCCTTTATCGCCATCATCATCGTCATCGTCACCAAGACCGGCAGAGTTATTCAAAAAAAGGTGTTATACAGAATAGTCACGGATAAGAAGCACCCCTAACTAAAATCGATGCTAGAATCGAATGTAGTCTTGCTGTCCGGCAATCTCCATGCTCGTCGGGTCTGTAGCATCGCCCAGCATCTCCTCCCCGAGGCCGTCCGAGTCAATGTCGTCGCTGTCGGCCTCATCTTCTTCGCTGGAAAGGTCGCTCTCGCGCTCTCCCTCTTGCGTGACGTCGCTCGAGGTGCCACGCTTGTTGCCGCCAGGCCCGGACGCGTCCATCTTCCGGAGCTGTCCGGCCCTGTCGACGTGCGGTAGCCGACACTTCTTGTTGTTGCAGCTGCCAGTGCTGGCGTAGTCTGGACATTCGAATACGTGTCGCTCTGTACAGGTCGCACCCTTGTCGCAGAAGCCCAAGGTCGCAAAAGCCCGACAGACGGGCGCGCTCGGATTGACCCGAACGTGCGCGTAGCGGCACTGATCGTTCGAACATTTCCCGCGCAGAAAGTGCACGCAAGCTGGTACCCTTTCTGCTGTCGTGTCGTGCGAAAGGTCACACGAGTCGCCGGCCGAGCAAGACCCGGTCTGAAGAAAGTCCTTGCATATGGCCACCTTCTTGTGATCGTGTATGTAGGGGCACGCGGGGCCCTTCGGGCAAGATCCTAGAGAGCGGAGTAGATCGTCTACGTCAGCCATATTCTCCCTTCGATCTGGCGCCCTGCAGGGAGGGGGTAAGTAGCCGGTCGGTGAGCGATCGAGCGTCGGCCTCTGGCTCCGAGGATTGGGAAGAACAGGTACCGGTGTTTGAGAAGCGCTTGCACGGCTCCGATTTCTTCCTGACAGGAGCAGGATGCCTGGCGTGTCCGTTTCGAGGCAGTTAGCTTCTTCAACTCATCTTGCGGGTCGAACCGCCAAGGTCTGGCCTGCTGCCTGGCCTCCACGCACTTCTTGTTCTTGACCATGCCGGATCGATAGAGGTTTCCGTGCTTGCTGCGCAGGAATGTCACTCCCCCGACAACTGTACGCTTCGGGGTATCTCCAGCAGATGCTGCGTTCGCCGAAGCAATTAATGGCCGTTTTGGCGCCAAGCCCGCGAGCGATGCCTCACCAGACGTCTTGACCAGGCGGCTTCCACCGTGGCTGACTCGAAACGGAACGCCGCCCACCAGCACATCGTGGCTGGAGCCCTGATCCGGGGTTGGCCGTGAGAATCTCTGTAGGTGCTTTTGGATCTTCCATCTTTCCCGTTCATCTTTATGGGCGAGCTTGAGCTGCCGTGTCTGCTCGAGATCGCGCATCCGGCCCTCTCTTTCTTTCTCGTAGACAGCCGGATTAATGAGCTGCTTGTGCCGGTCATTTTTCGACACCCAAGTTTGAGTCGGGACTGGCTGAGCGTCTGAATTGACCCCGTCGCTCAGAGTCGAGTTGAGGTCGCTCAAGGGCGAAGCCTCAACGGAGCTAGGAGATGATACAGCATTGTTCAACACCAGAGTACGGTTCCGCACTGGCGGTAGACCTCTTCCAGCCCGACCTCTTGCGCGCCCGTACGGTGCACCTCGCACGGGCGCCCAGCTATGTCTCTTTGTCGGATGCTCATCTCGTTGCTCTTGTTGGTTCTTGTGGCGGTTGATCTGGCCTGTCGTTGCCGTCATGTAAGCAGGGAGACGTCAAAAAAGAGGCGAGGTGCGATGCGCCGTACCTGATATCTGGCTGATCTTGAGCAGCAGCTCACGTTGTTCTGACATTCTACCCTACTCAAGTTAATCAAGGTCAAACCTTGTGCAAGTTAGATGGTGAGGTTGATTGTTGAAAGGAAGGTGTCGAGTCGGTAGGACGGGAAGGGCGCCTGCTCTATGGAGGGAATGCCGCCCAAGAGATCACGTGGTAAGCCGTCACCGTCGCTTAGTCACGCCACCATCTATTTTTAGAACCCAAAGACATCTTCCGCGCGTCCGAGCTGCTATAAATAAGTTCTCGTGGACTTTTGAAATCTGCTTTCAACACGTCGAACATTGGAAGCCCTTTGCTAAATTCGCAAGAATACATTTCAGAGCGCTCGAGTTACGTGCATCGTGATACGTAACGTACAGTACGGGAGCACATGGCTGTCGAACAGAACGAGGTTGCTTGTCCACGTACGCGTCGTCGCCGTACAGGAAGGGTTCCAAGCAGGGAAAAGGTCTCTTGCTCCATGCAGTCACTAGACTAGGGTGCTAAGATACCGTACATGAAGATTCTTCTCTCTCACACGACTCCAAATCCAGTACCCGAAAGCGAGCTGGGATTGGCCATCTCGACCTCCCGTCAACAGTAAATGATAGCAATAGATCATGTTATATAACCGTTTCAGTTTGATATCCAGGTCTCGCACCCATCCCGTGAATATCTTCAGTCCAAGCTCTACATTGCAGGCGGCTTCCACATCATTTCGGGTTGTATTTCTCTTTCCAGATCCTAAAGGACGAGCGGATGCCTGTCAGTCTTTCGCACATCGATGATTCCGGTGACGCAAGGCTGCGACGCCAAAGATAGAAGCCGCACGCAGATGAGGGCGTAGGGAAGCCCCGTCCACGTACCATGAGTTGCCGACGGTCTTGCTCCCGTTCTGTTCCGCGAGGCGGTAGTACTTGGCAGCTTTCGCCTGCATGGCCGTCAGCTCCTCTCAACGGAAGGCATCGAGATAGACCCCCTCCAAGTGCAACAACAAGTCGAACGGAGCCAGAATACACCGACCCTGTCCTTCGGCGTCCCCTCGCCGACCTCGTAGCACCTTGCAACCTCGTTCATGGCGTCGACGTCGCCCAGGTTGGCAGCGGTCTCGTAGTATTGCTTCGCGGCAACGGGGTCCTTCTTGGGCACGCCCCACCCGTGACGAAAGCAGTTGGCGAGCTCGTAGATGGCCAGCACGAGCTCGCCCTTTGCCGCCCCTCCTTTCTTCATCCCCGACTGCAGGGCGAGGGACTCGACGGCGGCCGAGTTCTGGGCGGCACGTGTCAGGTAGAAGAGCCCCTTTGCTGGGTCGGGAGAGCAGCCCCATCCGTGTCTGTCCGCTCAGGCTTAGCTGGAGTTTGGAGTGACGGGCGTGCGTGCGTGCGTGCGTGCGTGCGTGACTCGACTTGAGACCGTCTCGGGCGGGCGGCTCCCGGACTCACCGCAAGGCAAGGCCGTAGAGCACTTGGCTCAAGGCATTGTTGGCTCCATCCGGATCGGCAAGCCGGCCAAACATGGTCGTCGACTGCTGCAGCTCGCCCGCCTCGTGCAGGCGGATAGCTTCTTGGAGGTTCTCGTCTCCGCCGGGATCCGAGACGCTGCCCTTCCGTGGTCTTCCATCGGACGTGGGGAGACCTCGACCGCCGGACGCGGCACCCCCTTTGACGTCATCGTAGCCTGGCGGGGTCGCAGGTCGAGAAGAGCTCGCAGAGGTGACGCCCGCTCCGCCGGCGATGTTGCCGCTGCTCTCGGCTAGCAACGTCGCACGGCGCTCCCATTGCGCTTCACGGTTCTCCGCTCGTTGCTGTGACTGCTCCCCTTCGCCGCCTGCGGCGTCGTCTTCGTCGGTGATACTGGGGAGGTCTTGCGGAAGATTGACCGAGCTGGCGCTGCGTGTACGCGAGCCCAGCTGGATTCGTCCGGACAGCCGGCGTCCATCGCTCTTGCCGGGGACGTCGTTCTCTTTGTGTGGTTCGCCCGAGGACGAAACGCTGGAGATGCTCACGGCCGACCCGGTGGATGACTTGCGTCGGAAGAAGGACCTTCGTTTTGGATGACCGTCCGGACCCGACTCGGCGGCGGGCGGCGGCGGCGGCGGGCGTGGTTCCGACTTCGGAAACGTCGGGGCTGAGATAAACTCTTGAGTGTTGGTGTCTGATCGCATGATCACGAACTCCGGGGCATCCAACGGCTCCACTTCGGGCTGCGGCGCCACGAACGAGGACCCATGGTGCTCGTCGTTCGCACGACTGAGCCTGTCCCTCTTCTTGATAAGATCCCGGAGAGGCATCACTCGGGTTGCGATGGTCGTTCCAAGCCTTCGACGAGATGCGTCGGGATACTTGTGTCTGCGAATCGATGCCCTGAGAGCCCGTGGGTTCGAGGCCGAGTTTGAGTCGCGGTATCGTTTGCGAACGTGTGCTTTAGGGACCTCATCGTTGCGGCTGAGTCGCGACTCCACAGGGAGTCCTTTCGACGGCGGCGGGGCTTTGGAAATGTCAGCACTACTCAGCCACGTCCAAGGCCCATGCGGGCTGTGTGCATACGTATAATTCCGCCCTTCCAGAGGGCGCTAAGAGAGCGCCATGCAGCGCGTACTATACGAGGCGTTCTTGCTTGGATGGCCGCTGGCCGGCGTAGGGAGTTTAGTGGGACGCATGCACATACGTGCGGTTCAAGCAAGAGAGCACGAAAGCCTCTGGGAACCGACGATGGCGCGAGTTCAGCGTATACTGTACAATGGTTGCCCTAGTGTGCCTGTGGGGGAACGACTTCTGGGGAGAATCTGTTGCATTCCACATCTCCCGTAACGCGTCGAACACGAGGCTCCGATGCTACCACAACTAACGGAAATCCCATAGACGTGCGATAAGATTCTGCTGCTCCGGTACATCGTCATCCGCCTTTGTGAAGACCCTCTTCGGTACCATGTACTCAATCACTGGAGCCTTCTTGAGCTCCTTGGAAAGTTCAGAGTTGACCATCTATCGTCAGCGTCAGTAGGGGGAACTGGCGGACACACCGGGCCGCCACTAAGAACATACCGTGCCGTAGGAATGATCCAAAAAGTCCTCGAGGTTGTAGGCATGCTTGGTGAACTGCTCCGATATAATGTTGGCAATGCTTGCGACGTTCGGATGGTAGTGGGATTGCAGCATGTGAATCTCCCATAGGCTGCTTTCCAGCGCCTCGGTCTCCATCGGATCCGCTTCTTCGTTGTCGAAAGGATCGTCCATGCCCTCCCTCCCCAGCCGAAGCAGAGTCTCCTTGTCCACTTCCCGGTGGATGGTGAACGTGCAAGCCGGATGACGTTTGAGCTGATTGTAAATCCATGGGATGACGACGACGATGGCGGCTGGAGGAGCATGTAGTGCCAAGCGCGACAGTCTCTTGATGAAGCTCGCGACGAGCGCCGCGGGCAGATGGGACGACGCGAGGAAAGTGTCCAGCAACCGGAAAAAGCGCGATCGATGCCGTGAATGCAGAAGGTGGCCATCGAGCAACGAATAGAGCTTCTGATAGAAGAGCGGATAGTCGAGATTCTTTTCCTGTATGAGGTAGAACAGGCCTGACAGCGCCAGGAGCGACATCGATCCCCCGACGTTGTACGAGTCCGTGAGGAAGTCCATGAGCAGCTCGGCGTTGGCGAACCATGGTGCGACCCGGTGGGACACGATTTGCAGCAGCGCTTTCCTCTGATCATCGCTCAGTTTCAGCTTCAACAGAGCCAGCCATGCGTCTTGAGCCCTCGACTTGTGTGGCCCAAGGCAGCGGACGGGGTGCTTTGTATGCTTCGGCTTGCCGACATAAAAGCTCTGAAGGTCCGCCTGTGACTGCGGGATGCGCTGTAGACATGAGAGCATCGAGAAGACACTGGCAGCGCCGGGATCGCTCCTCTCGCCGTCTTCTGTGTTGGAAGAGGCGTCTCTTGGTCCATATCAGCATGAGGAAGCGGCCGAGCGGGCGACTCGGCACCTACGCGATGGCCGCAAATGTATGGTATCGAACGTCATCATATCCCTCGACGTATTTATGCACGAACTCTTCCCGAACGTGATTCCCATGTTCTGCGTGGAGAAGAGCCCACACCACCTTTCTGAAGAGATCATGTGGAAATGCGTAACCCTGGTCGTCCCCTTTCAGGCTTGCCTCATCCTTCACCAGCCGCATCAGGAGGGCCAGAGCAGTCATCTACCCACCATCAAGTCAGACCCGATATTCATACTGGGAATATGACCGAAGTACCTGATGAGTGGAGTTTTCCTGTCGTAGGATGTCTAACAAGAGCTCGACAAATTCCTGATACCGGCTCCTGAGCCACTCGACGATGAGAACTTCGTTGTGCGGGGCGTCCTTGTTCTTGACCATGCTGCCCGTCGCCATAAGACGCGCGAAGATGCGACATAGCGAGACTGCCGCTGTACAGAGGTCTCCATGACGGGATCTCTTCTCGCGGAGAATCGTGATCAAGCTGACGATGTTGTTGTAGTGCTTCCGAGACTCGAGCACCTGAGCTTCCAGACGGAGAATCTCTGTGTCCGTTTGTCCCTTGGCCTTTGTGCGCCTCGACTTTAGGTCTTGGGCACCGCTCGAATGAGCTCGACCATCTGTCCGCTTTCGTTTCCTGGAGGTCGACTCTCCGTCGACTACGCTGGGCATAGTGACTTGCTTGGAAGTCGAAGCTTTCGATTTCAGTGCTTGCGAGTATGAGGCTCGCGATGTGGATCTGAGTGTTAAAAGTTCCGAGAGATTTGTCTTAGGCTCAGCCGCCGAGCAAGTGTGTCTCCCCGTAGCAGCCGGCCCGCTTGTTTTGATGCAGCTGACTTTAGTTTAGACATGTACATAGAATGTACGGAGGTACTGTAGTTGGACCACCCTGAGACCAATGGACAGTACTTACCAGTACCTGCTACAGTCTTATAACTTCTGTTAGCTGTCTGCAAGTAGACGACGAGGAGCGTAAAGTAGCAATACTCGAGATGTTTCGACAACTCCTTTGTGTCGATAACCCTCCCAGAGACGGGTACGAGGGTACGATACCAGTAGCTTTCCGGATCCGCCAGCTCCGACAAACGACAACTCGACCAGAAGCCTCATCGCCGTTGAGACTCTTCCACGGTTGCAAGGCAGCCACCAAGCAAATTCACACGAT
Source organism: Lichina pygmaea (assembly GCA_963422465.1). Taxonomy (NCBI): domain Eukaryota; kingdom Fungi; phylum Ascomycota; class Lichinomycetes; order Lichinales; family Lichinaceae; genus Lichina; species Lichina pygmaea. The sequence continues at coordinate 4,977,064 of OY730170.1, forward strand.
CGATGGCTTCACGTGTAGCGCGGCCACTGGCAGGTCAGTTCTCGACATCTACGGTTGCTGATGTAGGCCACCGCTGACGGCCGGATTCAGGCGCATGCGGTCTCCGACCGTGCATCTCCAGACGAGCTCTCCCGGCTCTGTCGACGTCCGTAGCATCCGTTCGTGCGGCATCGAACGTCCCCGCCGAAGATCCCAAGTCCAAGGCGCAATCGATCATCGATTCGCTACCGGGCAGCTCGCTCGTCTCCAAGACGGCCATCCTCTCGGCAGGGGCCGGTCTGTCCGTGGCCGCGATCAGCAACGAGATCTACGTCGTCAACGAGGAGTCCATCATCGCCCTTAGCCTGCTCACGGTCTACTATGCCATCTTCAAGTACGGAGGCCCTGCGTACACCAAGTTCGCCGACGGATACATCCAACGCATGAAGGACATCCTCTACTCTGCCAAGGAGGACCACAAGGCCGCTGTCGTCCAGCGCATGGAGAGCGTCAAGGAACTCGGTGGCGTCGTCGAGGTCACGAAGCAGCTGTTCGATGTGTCCAAGGTGCGTACTCGCCGCGGGCGTGTGTGTGTGTGTGTGTGTGTGTGTGTGTGTGTGTGTGTGTGTGTCAGGGGCTCATAGGGTATTCGCTGACGGGTCCAAACCCAGGAAACGGCCCGTCTCGAGGCCAAGGCATACGAACTCGAGCAGCAGACGGCGCTGGTCCAGGAGGCCAAGACCGTGCTCGAGTCGTGGGTCCGCTACGAGGGCCAGGTGAAGCAGCGTCAGCAGCGGGAGTTGGCCGAGGGCGTCATCAACAAGATCCGCAAGGAACTCGAGAGCCCGAAGCAACTGCAGCAGATCCTGCAACAGGCCGTGTCGGATGTGGAGAGTGAGTGCCTTGCCTCTGTTCCCCGACACTGCTCCAACGAGAAAGCGATCGAGGGGCTAACTTGCGCCCGCTCTTCAGGAATCGTGTCTTCCAAGGCGCAATAGATGACGGCAGATCTCGTTCCTCGTGGTATATGGAGTTTTGCTTGATTTGTTGCGGCAAGCCGCTGAACTGTAACATCGTAAAGTAGACATTATGGACACAACGGCAGTGGCACAGCAAGACCAGCGTCACTCGGATTCTCATGCCTGTCCTTCCTCCCCCCCCCCCCCCCCCCCCCCCCACTACTGATCCATGCCTCTGAAATTAGCCCAAATCAATCATCATCCTCCCCATCTTCGTCAGATCTTTCCAGGAGAGCAACGTGCCATGTCTGAAACCGTCGAGCCGAAGCCGGAAGCAGCCGCCCCGTCTTCTCCAAGGCGTCGAGTAACCTAGCGATGGTGGGTGGCGGAAGACGAATCTCGTCGCTGTCGGCAACAAGTCCTTCCTGCTGGGCTAGCTGCGCCGCGTCCGATATGCGTCTGTAAAGAAGCTTTATGGCTCGTCGGGGGCCCTGATCTGCCTCTCGTGATGATGACGACGATGGGGACGATGATGGGGACGGAGGAGGCGTGGAAGAGGAGCGAGGAGGGGGGAAGGAAGAGGAGGAGGAGGAGGAGGAGGAGGAGGAGGAAGAGTAGTACATATCCGGGTTGAACACCCATAGCTATGAATGAGACACATGGTGTCCGTGTCAGCGACGACAGGGGTTCGTTGTAGCGGAATTCGAAAGACACGAGCGCTGATATCACGTACGAGTAGACCGTCGGAGCTGGACTCGGCGTCGGAGCCGGATGGACTGTGCACGAGAAACTTGCTCGTGCCGTGGCTGTCGACCTGACCGAGGATGTACGCCGAGAAAGACGTCGCGATGGGCCAAGGTATCGTCTGATCACCTTTCTCCTTCGTAGACACTCGCCCCGATAGATTCCACGCGTACAGTCTCCGGCCGCTCGCTCGGGCATCGACGTAGCCTACTTCCGCGTGACATGTCTCGCACCGCAGCAACGGCTGCGTCGTGCCATCTGTAGCAGCTTCCGTCGGAGATGTCTATGCCGTCTCTGATCATCAGCGACGGAGTGTGGCATGGTGTGTATCTCGGCAGTCATCTGCGAACCATCACCGGTCTGGATAGCCGCCAGTGCAGAACGCTCTGAGACGCACGTGCAAGCGCATCAAAGGCCTCCAGTAACCCATGCACAGCCCCGTTCTCGGACATCGAGGGTACGCTGGTAGCTCTGACGTAGGCGTTACAGTGAAAATTGACTCGATATGGGACAGTTGTATCGGTGACCGTGCCATTGCTTGGGGGACGAGACCTCACCAGCGCGGCCGCCTTCTTGATGTCCAAACGGCGAGAACAGCAATAAAAGAAGATAGACGACACAGATCGTTGGTTCAGACAAGTGAGAGAGTAGAATTCGAGAGATGAGAAAATTTCAAATCGTACCGTCATGCCCCGACACTCTTCGCTCGCAAGTAGAATCGAGCTCACTGCCACCAAGCCAACTCCAGGCTGGGCCGTAAGCCTGTTCGACGCAGCATAGCCTTTCTCTGCGGCGGAAGAACCCCCCTTCTCCTTGGTTGCAGGAGGTTCAGGCTTGTGGCAATGCCAGAAGTCCATCATCTCGGCCCAATCCTCGTGAGGCAGGTCCTTCCATTGCCGTATCGATCCAGCATGCACGAGGACGCTGCCGCACGCCTGACACAGCAACTGTGCGGTTCTGCTCAAGGTCGCGGCCGACAACGGAAACGACCTGCTCCGTCCGGCACGTACCAGCTGCGTGGGCACAGCGAGGGGCAGGCGCAGCGAGAGCTCCTGGGCTCGCTGGGCAGGCGTGTCTAGCGACGCGGCAGTCGAGATCTTGGCCGGAAGTCTGATGCATGAAACCTGGCCGCCATGGTGAACCTCAAGGCTCGTGTTGTCGCAGGTCAACGAGAGCTTCGTGTCCAGCTTGTGCTCGGGATCTGTGGATATGCATATGGTGATCTGTCGCAGATTGAGGAGTAGCTCGGCGTAGATCGAGCAAGTCATAGCTCATGGAAATCTCGTTGGATCCATCCGCACTTGGTACCGTACATCACACGGTATTCTCCTCCAGAGTTGAGATCAAGAGACTGTCACTGTCCACTTCCCGTGTCCTACTTTCTGTTCTACGCGTCGTCGTCGTCCCTTCGCAGTCGTCGGTGTTGGCTTCATAGTTGTTGTCCTCGTCTTCCTCTGTCCAAGTAGGGAAGTACCTCGCCATGACCGTGACGATCACCCAGCACATTGGCAGCAGGACTAGGCATATCACGTGATATGAACAGAGTTATCCCCACATCACGCTGCTGACTCATCTCAGCATGATTTGTTTAGAAGTACTTCCGTACTATAAACTCTCCAAACAAACTTCTCTGATCATGGGTCACTCTTTCATAGAAAGCATACGTACAACATCGATCGTGGGAGACAATGGTGGTACGTACGTGCGTACTCGTACGTACAATGGCACGACAGAAATCTGTCCACGGCCCCACGCATAATCCGCTTTGGGCACGTCCATCTAGTTGTTAGTAATGCGACTGAAGTCCCGCCGAGGAATCCTGATGCTGTCACATCACTTATGACCAATGCGACTCACGGCTTGTAGGGGCGTACACAGACTTGTGTCGTGACACTGTACGTATGTACGAGGTACTTGCTAGATGCTAGGTGCCAATATGCTTCGAAGGCTGCACCAGACCGCTAACTTAAATTAGTACCCGCACACAACGTCGCTAGATTTCAGAGCTTGGTCTTGCCACATCTAATCAATCAAGGGACAACACGTAAGTCAGGCACGTTCTAATCCTTGGAAGATGCTGACAAATCTTCAGCTAATCCCCTAGACCAAGCGTTCATCCCCGCCGGATCCGGCCGGTCCGCGACGATGCTCACTGGGGTTGGGCCAGCCGGAGGGCAACGGTCGATCGACGCGTCGGTGAGAATCCGCCAGCTTCAAAGGGAGTTGGCGGACGTTACCATGGAGCGCGAAAGATACAGGGAAGAGCGTGACCAGGCCATGGCCCAACTTGACGGTGTCAAGGCCGAGCAACCCAAGGACAGGACCGAGCCAGACGCGCATACTCAGCGGCAAGCTAACGAGAGTCGCGGGAGCCAAACGGCCGAGCAGAAGTTGGCCGACGAAAGTCGCGCGCACAACCGCAGGAAAGGGACAGGTTGAATCTTGGGCGCGAGGCAGACAGTGCTAAGGTTATGGAGGGGAGGCTTTGCAAGGGCGGCGGGCCATGGGGCGAGATATCAGGAGGCGAGGGACTGGGACGTCAGGGAAAGCGGTGGGGCGTGGCGGGTGAGGACCGACTTGGCTTCTAGTCAGTGCTCCAGCATGTGGAACTGCTTTACACTGTAGTTTTATTTGTACTTGATAAGTCAGACCGATAGCAAAGTGATCCTCTTATTTGTTCGTAAGGACCAAGTGGCAGAGGTACCGTACAATGCATCCTCTAACTTCTTTTTGCCAAAGCTGTTCTCCCCGGAAGAAGCTTGGAAAAAGTTTGGAACGACTGTTCTCAATGGCTTCAGACTCGATAGCATCCAGCGATCATGATAATTTCAATGGTAACGATCTGATAGCCGAGACTTGGCCTCTGTTACGACGTCGACAACGCAGACCTCGATGACGTAATAGTTACCCCACCTGTCTTTCTACAAAGTGCTTGACCTTCGAAGGGCTGCCCGACGAGACATCGACACGTTTCGCCCGTGTACGTGACCAGCGGTCTTGGTTCGAAGATTCGAAGATTCGAAAACACATGATGTTGACAGGCCGTCGCTAGAATGACCCTTGAAGTCTGAAGCTTGAATCTGGTCAGGAAGCCCCCCCACCTTGTTGCCGGCTGCAACTGAGCACTCGTCGGGCTCTCGGACGAGCACACTCGGATCACCGGGACCATGTCCAAGTTCCTGCCCTCGCTGAACCCGTGGTCCTGGCTTCCGGCCAGAAAGACCGAGGGCATCGACATCCCATCCGTCGCCATCCACGACGTCGAGAGCTCTCCGGACGAACGGGCCAAGACGTTGAAGCATCTGCTGCGGGCCAACCATGCCAACCATGCCATCCTCTTCAATCACCAGCTCTTCCATAACCACATGCCACATGTTCGTCTCTCCATCTCGCACCGGACTTGGGCCGTTCGGGCTCCTCGTCACGATACCCGGAGGTCAATGTACCCGTCTCTGAGAACGCTGCCCAGATCCTTGGATCCGCCTACATCATCGGCGCAGAGCCGGACCATCTCAGACACGTCTACGATGTCGAAGCGAGGACCCTCGAGCCGTGGCGGGACCCGCCAGGCGAGGTCTCGAGACACGACTGGCAGAAGTATCTCGGCGACAGGAGGTGAAGAGCAGCGCCGCGCGGAGGTGTCGTTGATCGAACGTGCAGCTGATGGCTGGACTCGTTCAGATACGAACGAGCTTTTGTTGATTTCTTCACCGACGAGCTGGTCCGCTTCGGTTACGACTGGGAGAAGCTTGTGGAGGAGTACTTCTTCCAGGGAGACCAGCCGCTGATCAGCGGCGCCCTCGACGGACGTCCGTGTCCCCTCTTGTCCGCGCGAGTGTGCAGCAACATGCCCAGGGCAGGCTGATTCTCGATCAGTCGGCCATCCTCTGATTCATCTCGGATACGCCTACGAGCTGTCCAACCGGCCCGTCGCCATCGAAGCCCTGGCCATGGCGGCCACGGTGTGGGATGGCTCGCACAAGTACTTTGACGATCCGTCGTACACGTGGCCGTCGAAGCGACCGACGACGTCGCTCGTCGACATTCTCGAGCGCGTGCACGACGACAAGCGCTTCGACGCCGCGGTGACCGCTCCGGGGCCGGCGAACGTCGGCGCACTCCTGCGCGGCCACGAAGGGACGCTGCTCGAGTACTGGAACAGCTGGACGCTGACGGACCCGCTCGTCCAGTTCCGCGACTCGCAGTTCGCGGCGACGCTGCTCTTCGTCGGCACGACCGGGCCGGACACGCGCGACTACGACTTCTTCCTCGTGCACGTGCTGACGACGAGCCACGCCGTGCGCATCCTGCTGCCGCTCATCCCGGCCAGGCTCCACCTGCAGCTGGTCCGACAGTGGTGGCTCTTCGCGCTCGTGACGTACGTGACGCAGATGCGGCCGGCTTTCGGCGAGCGCAACATCAAGGAGTACGACCTCGCCGGTCGCGACTGGGAGTGGGTCGAGAACATGGCGTTGAAGTCGACACACGGCGTCGACGCGCATTACGTCAAGGGTGTGTAAACCTGCCCGTCTCTGTGCAGCCTTTTCCACCGCCGTTACCCATCATCAACTCCCTCCTTCTCGACAGCCGTGGTATTCAAAATCCACAAATCGAGAGGGGGGGCGAGAGAGAGCACAACAAAGCACGACTGACGTCCCTTGATCTCTCCACGCAGCCCTGCGCGCGATGAAAGAAGCCGCGGGGACATGGGGCGACGACGACACGTGCTACCTCCGCGCCGCCGTCCGCTTCGCCGCCACTTTCGAGCAATGGACGGGCTTTGGCTGACCAGGTTGACTCTTCGTCTCGGCCCTTGATCGTGGTTCTTACACCTCGTTCCTTACATCTCGTTCCTTCCATCTTGTTCCTTGACTGCCTGTTTCTTGCCTACCGTATTTCTTGGCTTCTTGCCCCAGTCATTCAACTCCAGGCTTCTCCCTTCCCTTCCCTGCTCTCCCCTCCCTCCCTTTCTTTACGTTTCTTTTCCTCTCCCGTCTTACCTCCTCCTCTTGCCGCCTGTCGTACATGTCTCGCTGTACGATACGTACGAAGAGGTCACGAAGATCAATCGCTCCGTCCTTCCATGCCCCTCCCTCTCGAACATCTGCCACATACATCTCTTCCGCACGAGACGTTGAAGTGCTGAGGATACTGTACGTTCTTTCCTACTGTACCATGTGTACGTAAGTATCTCTGTGCGACTGTATCTGTCTGGACTGTCACCGTACCTCTCCTGTCCCTCCTCCCCACTCTCTTATTTCCCTCTCATTCCCCCCTCCTCTCCACGCTCTCCATCCCTCTCCCATCCCTCTCCCATCTCTCCTCTCTCTACCAGTCCCATCCAGGGGCGGCATGGTGTAGTAGGAAGCTGGTGAGAGTTTCCCACTACGTGGCACCCATGACCCGGAACTAGTGGTGTCAGGCCTGAAGAACCTGACTAAACTAGTCGTCAGTTTGAATCTGACCCACCCCACATTCTGCCACAAAAAACCCCCGAGATTCATAGAACTTGTCTAAGATGTACTTCTCACAAGATGTATGAAAGCCCTCAAGAATTAGCTCACCCAATATCCCTCAAGATCCACAAACTCTCATTACTGTGGTTTTCCTATTTCCCCTACGGGGTTTGGGGGTTTCCTACAGTACGTACACTACAAACCACGGGGGGTACGGTAAATACGTGACGTTCCTGAGTCAAGTCTACCAGAGACAAAATTCCTTCAAGAAGTTCTGCATGGCTTGACAGCCGAATCAGTGTAAGAATCAAATCAAAATCAAAAAAAACCAGTCCTATCCCTCTCCTTGGAGCCAACCAGAAGACACGTTTCACAAGCGGGCTTTCAACACAGACATCATCCTTCCTTCACAAACATCTGTTCCATGTCGACATGATCTTTCTCTCGGAGCCCACCCCACCCCCCCTCCCTTTCTTTTTCTCTTTCTTCTTTTCCAACTTGTGTCAGTAGTCCTCTATCGTTCTTGTCTGGATTTTTATCGATCCTCTTCTTCTTCCCCTCCCTCCTCCTCCTCTTCCCTTGGCGACAGCACCACCACCACCACCACGACGCACACATCATCTAATTGCATCAACGACCTCGCAACCTGGTAACTCTGGCATGTCCGCTGGTCGCTCTTTCGGTCCAATCTGATTGGTAAGTCATGTACACACACACAAGTCCACGGGACTTTCCAAGTCCTCTCTAGTTCCACCATCTCCGTCAATCGGCACCCACGGTACATACCACACACCACACACCCCACACTGCAACTCGACCACAGATCTTTTTTTCATAGGGTTTTTTTTTTGGGGGGGGGTGCGCCTGGCAAAATATGTTTTTTTTCCGGGGACTGGTGTCAGCCAGGCTGAGACTGTCTGGTCAGATTTTTTTTTATTTTTATATATATATACAGGCACCATGAGCTCTGTACAGTACTTTACCTGACACGTGAGAGAAGTATGTATGAAACGAGACCTCGGAAGAGGAAAAAATGGACAGGAGAAGAGGAAAAAGAAGAAAAAGAAGAAAAAGAAGAGAAGATTTAACAGTGAGAGGGATGGGGCAGAAAAAGAAAAAAAAAGCGCAATGGGCGCCGGACGATAGAGGGGAAAAATAGATATCCATCAATTCGTCCTTCTCCGTTTCCTCTATCCATGCTACTCGACCCCACTCGTGCTGCTCGCCTTCCTTAACCACCCCCCCCTATCCATCGTTTGGGCGTCATCAACGTCGTAACCGCCCTTGCGTCGTCCGACGTCATCTAGGGCTCCGTGTCCATAAAGTCGGCCAAAAAGTCGACGGGCGGAGTAGTCAAGGCCTGAGCATAGCCCTGCTGGGACGCCGCGCTGCCGGCAGCCTGAGAGCAGCCCGGTAACTGCTCATGTTGTTGCTGGCTGTCACGAAGCTGAGGCGGACGAGGCTGTTGCTCGGGGCTGTGGCCGTAGGGCGGCTGCCTGAAGGTCGGTAGGTCTGGAAACATGACCTGGGTCGTGCTGGTGCCCGTAGCCTCACCCGTGCCGCCAAACGCAGGTTCGTTGGGATCGTACAGTTGGAAGTCGGCGGCGGCGCCGGAGCCCAGCTGCGCGACATAATCCCCAAAGGTCTCGTCGTCGAATGCTGGCGAGGAGAGCGTCACCTGTGCTTGGCCGACGGACGACAGGGGCGGGGCCAGCCGTGAGAGCGACGACTCGGCCTCGACGCGCCCTACCCCACGAGCCGTGCTTGGTCCGATGCCGAGATCGAGATCCTCCAAGATCTGACGGCGGTCGCCGCTCCTGCTGAATGACCCGTACGCACGTTGTTCGGCCGATTGCTGCGGCGTCGGCAGCTGGCCCTGTCTGGCGTCGAACGGACCCAGGCCGAGCCACAACTCGGTGTACTCGGTATCGAAACCCGAGAAGTCGCCGGCGGCCTGCAGGCCCGCGTTCAGCCAGGCATCGTCGGAGAAGGCGTCGACGGCGTGAGAGAGCGGCGACATTACGTCCAACTGTCCTGCGTCGAGAGGTTGCGAGGTCGCCCTCTCCGCCTCCGATTCGGGCCGTGGCAGCCAATCGGTCTGGTCGTGCTGCGTCGGATTGGCTCCAGACTGCGGTGGCACCTCTCCGCCCGAGAGCCGAATCAGGCCGGTAGCGTTGCCCGTGTGGGCGAGGGGCGGGTATTTCTGGACGAATGGGGCGGGGCTCGTGGCCTCGTGCGCCTCGGTCGAGGTCGACGCTGGGGTGGCCGTCTCTGGCACGGCCGAAGGTGTGTACGATGGCTGTCGGCTGGCCTCTCCAGCGCCGGACCGTCTGCCACTGCCGCTGCCGCTGCCGTTGCCGTTGCCGTTGCCGTTGCCGTTGCCGTTGCCGTTGCCGTTGCCCTTGGCCCGGTCGTAGGTCCATCCGTGAGACTTCTCCATGTGCTGCTTGCAGTTGCTCAAGCGCTTCGACTGGTACGTGCAGGGGTGAAAGTGGCACTGGTACATGCGTGGGCTGCTCGAGTGCTTGTCGTTGAAGTGACGATCGCGCTCCTTCTCGGTGGGCCAGCCGTGCGAGTGGAATTTGCACGTTGGTTCCTGGCACTTCCACGGGCGCGAGTGGGTCTTCTCGTGCTTCCTGTTGGGAGTTGTCAGCATCGGAGCCAAACGGTGTTCAGATCGCCGCCGCCGCCGCGCTCGGAGAACGAGAGGGGAACACCCACGTCAGATCGCAAGGGCGCTTGAACTCCTTCGAGCACCGCGAACAGCTGTGAAGGACGGGCGCGCTCACGGTCTCGCCCGGGCCGAGCTTGCGTCGCCGAGCCATCGAACGACGGGCGAGGTGCTCGTCGTCTTCGTCGTCTTCGTCCTCGCTCAGGCTTCTCTTCGAGGTCGAGACGAGTGAGCCACCGTCGGACGGCTGTCTCCCGGTGGCGCTGGCCGTCGGTGGGATATCGAGGGCGAGGGTCTTGCCCTTCTTGACCCGCACCAGCTTTGCACGTCGGCCCGTCTGACTGAGACCACCGACCAGTTTCAGCTCGTCGGAGCTGCAAGTTGCGTCGTCGTTAGCCTTGGAAGTGAAGGGAATGCGTCGACGACGGACGCGAGGGGAGGCAGAGGAGGGAGTCCTTTTCTTACGCTGAGAACTCAGCCTCGTCCGCCTCGGCACTCGCCGCGGCCGCGGCAGCGGCCGATGCGGCAGCCGCACGGCGCTCCCGCGATGCGGCCATCATGCGTGCGTATTCGCGGACTTGCTCGACGAGGTCGACAAAGTAGCCGTTCGTGTAGGGGGCGTCACGCGGACGACGATGCTCGTGCTCGCCGATGTAGGTGACGGCGGTGTGGATGCACTGAATCGTGGTGTTGCAGAAGAGGAGGTACAGACGGTCACTCTTCGAACATCCCTGATCGAGCAAGGCCGAGTTGTGAGCGGCGAGGAGCGTTCCCAGCAGCAGCGACACGATCTCGTAGGCACTTACTGGGGCGGACCAGATCAGTCTCTTCTCGAGGTCACGAACGCAAAGTAGCTCCTTGTCGCCGATCTGACGAGGCACGTCGCGCACGAGCGGGTGGAAGTCGCTCAGGGCGTCGTGCCGCAGGAGCGGCTCGACGATGTGCTTCTGGACGAGTCGCGCAGCATGGGGGCTCAGGCAGGAGGGTCCATCGACGGCGGCGGTCGGGATGAGCGAGATTGTTCTACCGATTGTGGTCGTCCTCGTCGCTGGGTTCTCGCCGATGGAGCCGTACCCAACACCTGTCAGGCCGGGGGAGGAGTGTCAACGAGCATGTCGAACGGGGGAACGCGGCGGGTCGCCAGAAGGTGAAGGAAGGAAGAAAAGAAAGAAAGAAAGAAAGAGGGTGGACATACCGACTTCGGAGGGGCTGGAGATGGTGCCGCTCACGGACGAACCGATGCCACTGTCCGACACCTGGCGCTGCTGCCTTCGAGCACGACGTGGCGATGGTCGGGACGAGCGGCGGGCCAGGTCGGCTCGATCGGGCGGTCCAGGATGGTCGAGGCTGATGCTGTCGGAGATCGTACACACGTCAGAGATGCTGTCGACCGGACGGATGTCCTCCTCTCGACGGTGAACGGTTGGCGCGACGGCGGCTAGCACACCAGCCGGCAGCGGGAGCTCCTCGTCCCGTCGGCGGTCGAAGGACGCTGTCGCGGAGGCACCGGTGTCGACGAGGGTCTGGTCGACATCGCGGATCCACCGAGCAACACGCAGGACCCGGTCGTCATCGCACGCGTCCGTCAAGCCAAGACAGGTCGGCGTGCGCTTCGGCAACGAGGGGACGTGGAGCTGTGGGTCGTCCGGACCGGCGACGGGCGAGGGCGTCGAATGGAAGGTGGCACTCTTCTGCAGCGACATGACACAGTGCACCGCAGGATCAAGCTTGAGCTGGCCGACGGGAGAGGGTCGACGACGTGGGTTGGGCCCAGCCATCACGGGTAGTAGTCAGCCGTGCGGGGACAGAGCGACGACCTGCAACCGAGTCGAGGCTTTGATCCTGGCGGAGTGACGGAGAATCGAGCGGACGAGCAGGGACTTCACGTCTATCTCGCGCGTGGCCAGCAGGCTTCAAGGGTCAAGCGTCCCCAGGCCGAGCTGCGATGCAGACAACGACGTGAGCCGACCCTGATCCATCGCGACGGCCGAGCAACGTTCGATCGACCACTGGCAAACTTACCCGTCAAGCCGTTCGTTGCTGGGTGAAGGTTGATGATCTGCGACGCTCGATCGAACAAGACGGACGGGAGAGATGGATCTTGTCGACGGGACACTCGAAAGACGGTCAAGGCAGCGGAGATGGAACCATCGCTCGTCCGAGTCCAGGCTGGGTGAGACACGAAAAGGGGAGAAACCGCGACCGTGGTCGTGCGCGGCAGGAGCCTCGCGGACCTGAAAACCCAGGCTTCACTACCGGACTTCGTACCGGTGGACGAGGAGAATGACAGAGGAAGGGAAACCTGGATGGCCGAAAGGCTCCAGTTTTGAGAGACGGCGGAGTCGAGCTGCAGTTGGTCTGTTGCCTGAAAAGTCGAGCCGCTCTAAGGGCCCGAGTCGTACGTGTACTGTAAGGCTGAGTCTTGTCACCAAGGCGCCGTTAAAGCGGCGGGTCTTTCGCAGAGCCTCAAGCCCGGGAAGTCGATCCGACAGAAGTCCCGCAAGCCCTAACAGTACTCTTGATTTCCGCCGACGGCTACCGACCAGGTACTGTACGTATGGATCCTGTGGCGGTGAGCCGCACGCACGGTACATACGTACTTCTGTGTGGGGGATGGAGCCGACATGTAAGAACATCTCCGACGGCCATGACTTATGCTGTGTCACGTATTTCGTAGATACACAGACACTTCCGTACCCACCATACGTCTGAGTCACCATGAGGGAGCCCTGTCAAGCCTCTTCGGTCCGATTCTATTCGCTTCACTTCCGAAACGGCCTGGTAAGTCACGTGAGAATACGTACTCGGCGCGTTTCTTGCTGGAGATGACACGAAGCGCAAGTCCTTCCGTGGTCTCTGACCAGATATGCCTCGTTCTACTTTGTAGTCTCTACGCAGGGAGTATCTAAGCTTGCATCATAACAGGAGGAGTGTTGCATGGAACCTCAACCGTCATAGAGACTGATGGTGATGTCGCACGATGGAGACCCTGGCACACGTGACCGGGCCTGGCCGGGGTTAAACGCTTTAAAGTCCGCCTGCTTCATCCCAGGCTTGTTGTTAGGGGTGCGAAGAAGTGGTCAAAAGTACTTTTTGTGGTGGAACTCTTTGTCGAGCATGCCGTGAGGGCGAGTCTACTTCTGCCTCAAGACTTTTGATTTATCAGGTACGTAAGTGAACGTACACATCCGTCCGATTCTTCCGACCCGCTACGCAGAGCTAGGGCCGACTCGCCGCCGCGCCCGTCAATAAGAACATCTTGACATGTGAGCAAGCAATGACTGCTCCTCCGGCGAAAAGACGCAAGACTCGTGTTGCACTCTCGAACTGCGACCGTGAAGATGCTACGGCCTTGTCGGCGGGTCAGCTCAACGTCCAGGAGCCGGGAACCAACCCTGCGGCCAAGGAGCTGGCCCTGCGGTCGCGAACTCGCTCGGGGCAGGGGCTCACCAAGTCGACGGAGTCCACGGCGCTCCCTCGCTCTCCGAAGAAACAGGCGCCTCGCCCGACACCGACCCGGACACGGACGCGCGATGGCCCCAAACTCCGCTCCGTCGATGGCTTGTTCAACTCTTCCTTGGAGCAGAAGATGTTTGCACAACGACTCGAGCTGTTCGATCTCGATCAACTCGAGGATGCGATTGAAGATGATTCCGTGCTCGAGGAGGAGCTGAGATCACAGGGTAGCGACTTCGCAACGGCCGCTGAAGCCACCAAGAACCGAGCCGGACCGGCGGAGATCCCCCTTGTCCGCAAGAATGGCCGCTCCTCCGAGGTTCGGAAGTTCTTATCCAGAGACATTGCTAGCGGTCTGGCAGCCGCACCTTCGACGTCTGCATCTCGGAGGCCCGTCGAGGAGGACGCGCGACCTTGGGTGGACAGATATCGCCCCCTCGGTCTGGACGAGTTGGCGGTACACGCGAAGAAGGTCGACGACGTGCGCCGCTGGATCCTTGATTCCTTCGCGGCCCAGAGCCAAAAGGTATCTGTTTGGCAGATGGCGTTTCTCGCCCCTCCCACCCGAACAAGATCTCTGCACATGCGCATGCTGATTGGGCCTGATAGAGACTGCTCGTGCTCAAAGGGCCGTCTGGCTCCGGCAAGTCGACCGCGCTGTCTCTGCTCTCCGAGGCCCTGGACTTTGACGTTCTTGAGTGGCAGAATCCCGGAGCGAGGGATGCCCAGCCTCTTGCGGGGGCATCGGCGCTCTCGCAGCTTCAAGATTTCATCAGCAGAGGAGCAAGGTTCGACAGTCTGGAGACGCGCTCGAGGCTCGATGCTGTCGGTCAGGCGCCTGCACGCTCCGGAAGAAGCGCTTCGAACTCCAACAGGAACAAGCTCATCCTGATGGAGGAATACCCCAACACCTTCACCAGCTCTTCTCTATCCCTACGTTCGTTTCGCTCGATCGTCCAGCAGTTCGTCGCCTCTGATCCTTCGCCTACGGCGATGGCCACTTTGACCGCCTCCCGGAAGCCGAGCATTCCATTGGTCATGATCGTTTCCGAGACCGTCCTGACAGCCTCGTCCGCTGACAGCTTTACCGTTCATCGGCTGCTGGGACCGGACATCCTCGGTCACGCGGCGGTGAGCGTCATCGAGTTCAATCCTGTTGCCCGCACGCTGATGGCCAAGGCGCTGGATCTTGTCGTCCAGAAGGACGCAAGGTGCTCGGGACGACGCAACGTGCCAGGTCCCAACGTCATGGAGCGACTTGGGGAAGTGGGCGACATCCGTAGCGCCGTAGGGTCCCTTCAGATGCTGTGCCTCCGAGGGGACAATCCAGACGACTGGGGACAGAGGGCCGCCCATTCCAAGCCAAAGAGGAACGCGAGATCTCAGGTACCGTTGACCGGGACGGAGAAGGACTCCCTCGAAGTCATCACCCAGCGAGAGGCGAGCCTGGGCGTCTTTCACGCCGTCGGCAAAGTCGTCTACAACAAGCGGGATGAGCCGCCGCAGTCTGAGCCCGTGGCCTCCGACCGGCCCCGACCGCCCGATCACCTCGCCCGCCACGCCCGGCCAAAGAGATCTCAACTGGTCGTGGGTGACCTTATGGATCAGACGGGCACGGACGGACGGACGTTCATCTGTGCTCTGCACGAGAACTACGTACCTTCCTGCGCGACACCCTCGACGGCGGCCTCGATGGACACAGTAAACGGCTGCATCGATGCTCTCTCCGACTGTGATCTTCTCGACATGTCATCACAAACTTTTGCGTCGCACGGCTCACGTAAGACAGGTCTCTCCCGCGCCAGTTTTGATGGAGCTGGCAAGGACAGCCTACGACAGGACGAGATCACCTTTCAGACTGCTGTTCGCGGCATCCTCTTCGCTCTACCATCACCGGTACGCAGACAGATGCCGTCAACGTCTCGACTGCAGGGCCGCCACGGGGCACCCTCCAAACCCCGCTCTGGCGACGCATACAAGATGTTCTACCCAGTATCCCTTAGGCTCTGGCGGCGTCGGGAAGAGCTTGAGGGCATCATCGGATCTGTCTCGAGTCGCTTGAGGGGGCACATTCTACCACAGCATCCGGTTCCCCCCACAGCGGCAAAGCAGTCAGGCGCAATCGAATCGTGGGTGCAGGATGACTCCCGTGTCGCGCCCAGACGCTCCGGCAGCCTAGAGTCTTCCGAGCATGCCGGTGTCGAGTGGGTGCTTGGCCGTGGTGGTTCGGCGCAGTTCGAACTGGTACTGGAGCGCCTACCGTATCTGGCAAAGATTCTCAAGAACGCACCACAAGCGGCATCTCCCCTCTTGGCGCAGCTGGATACCCTCACCGTCTTCAAAGGTCTCGGCATCCCGGCAGAAGACGGCTCAGATGATGAGATTGACGTCGAGAACGAGCTATCGCCAACAAAGACACGGGAATCGAACAAGCTCCTCACGAATTCGACGACGGAGACGGACATTGGGAAAGAAATCGCCGAGGAACAGAAGCTGTTTCTCAGCGACGACGACATTGAAGATTAAGCCGTGCAACATGAAATCGGTCCTCCAAGGGGCAGATTGGGTTGATCGGGGTCAACAGAAGACTTGATAGAGGCCCATAGGTCTTTTGTCTCCTTTTAGCGGTCATCAGCATGACAGTTGGACATCTCAGAAATCTACACTTTGGATTATTCGAAGGAATTGGATCAACCACTGATAGCTCAACATACTTCCACGAGCCAAATTCTTCTCTGTCAATGTCGTCTTTCAGGCTGATCGTACAGATTGGTTTCTTTGATGTTCTAGTGCTGAATTAACCCCTCCACTTGGCAGACACTGGTAAAAGGTTGTTGACAGGAGTAATTCTGGGGGTTTACTCTCAAAGTCTGTCACGGGGCCGGATGGCAATACTTGGAGTTGCCAGCATCAGACCATGGTCTGCAGCTAAAGTGTTATCAGATACGCATACAAGCCAAGAATAGATGCAAAAAGGCTGGCTTATAATCGATATCAGCGAGTGGCTTGTCTTCATCGTCGCACATCCATCGAGGAGCACAGTTTGCATCTGATGCTTACAGACTGCTCTTCATCGTCGAAGCTAGCTGACTGATAGCAAAGTACTGTAGGACATACGAAGGGTACTCCTGCGACAGCCTCCGGGACTTATAAATAGGCTGCGCCGCACCTAGCTTCAGGTACGATATGTACCTTCACCCGCTAGGCTCGTGGAAGTGGAGGCAATCATTATTATTTATGACATGCTGCCTCCGCCCGCCAAATGGATGACGCTTCAGGACGCAGGAACCAACGACCCCGAAGGTGTCGCAACACTGCTCAAGTTCCCACAAGCACCCGTCCGAGATGAACGGACCTCCAGACACACCTCAAATGGCACCTCAAATGGCACCTTTGCGGCCTCACGCGCTGGGACAGTCAGACGATGACCGACCCGAAAGCAGCCCATTGTCATCACGATACGTCGATAGCACCTCAAGATTGAGCTTCACGGAGCAAGACTCGGATCACACGACGACGCTGCGGGATCCCGCGCATTACGACGAAAGTACTTCTGACAGTGAGCGCACGGAGGCGCCAAGGCAGAGGCTGCTGCCGCGGGACACAGAGCCAAAGACAGCCTACTACGACTATGCCTCGGAGAAGCAAATGAGCCATACCGACGCCAAGTTGTTCTACCAACAGCGCCAGCGAGGAGGTCTTACAGGGAATTTGGACTTTGGGGGTCCAATCCTACGTTCTCAGACTCTGCCTGTTTTCGCGGGCGCGGACCTCGAGCGCCTAAGTCGAGCCAGCAGCCTGAATTCACGCCGCAACAATCGCAGTCTTCCTCCGAGTCACCCCGGGGCCGTTGTATTGCCACCGGCCGGGTTCGCGAGACCGGAGAAAGCGCCAACAGCAGTCGATATACAGTTGCCCGGGCGTGACCCTAACAGTGCTCAAGGTTCTGTACATCTCGTCGACGGCCAGCTATACAATGGCCCGGGTGCAGACAAGCCGCCCGGCCAACATCTACCCTCGGAGTCGGTACAGGAGCCAGCAGGTTCGGGAACACCTGATGGAACCATCGCGACAGCGCACACAGGGACGGAGGCCCTTGACGGCTCGACGGCGCGGAGCGGCAACGCCCTACGCATCGCTTCCGAACTCGGTGCGATCTACCGCAACATTCAGGAGATTCTGAGCCTCCGGCACAAGTACCTAGGCTTATCACTACAGCGATTCGGCGACAATCCCAAGGATGAAGCGGGCTGGACGATCTATCCGCCACCGCCTGAGCCAGTCTGGAACGAAGAAAAGGCGCGGCCGCCCTACCAAGAGCGAGCGGGCCATGCTGGCACGGATGATCCTGTCGACGAGGTAGAAGGCTCGCAACATGCGGACCATCAGCCCAGTGCCGCCACCAACGGCCAGCAGCGCCATATCAATTCCCAGGAGTTGCCATCGTCGTCTCGGAAGCCGAGGAAGGCCGGAGAAAATATCGGGGAGGACTTTGACTTCTCCAACGTCCGACCCGTACCTGATGCCGATCCCATGACATTCCGACTCGACAGCCAAGGCGTCTACCAGGTCTTTGAAAGCAACTCTTCCGCCGACGCCAACAGACCGATTGTCAGCGTGCCGACCATCCGAGAGTACTACATCGATCTAGATAAGCTCCTGGAGGTCTCGTCGGATGGGCCGAGCAAGAGCTTTGCGTTCAGACGGCTCCAGTACCTCGATGGCAAGTTCAACCTGTACTCTCTCCTGAACGAATATCAGGAGATAGCAGACAGCAAGGGGGTCCCGCATCGCGACTTCTACAACGTGAGGAAGGTGGACACGCACGTGCATCACTCGGCCTGCATGAACCAGAAGCATCTCCTGCGCTTTATCAAGAGCAAGATGAAGAAGTGCCCGAACGAAGTCGTCCTGTTCAGAGACGGAAAGAATCTCACGCTACGACAGGTGTTTGAAAGTCTCAACCTGACCGCGTACGATCTCAGCATCGACACCCTCGACATGCACGTACGTGCCGGACTCATGGGGTCGCATCGCTGGTGGCTGACGATCGGCAGGCCCACACCGACACTTTCCATCGGTTCGACAAGTTCAATCTCAAGTACAATCCGATTGGAGAATCGCGCCTCCGAACGATCTTCCTCAAGACCGACAACTACATCAAAGGCCGATACCTCGCAGAGGTCACGCGGGAAGTGATCTCCGACCTCGAGTCGAGCAAGTATCAGATGGTGGAATGGCGCATCTCGATCTACGGCCGAGCCATGGACGAATGGGACAAGCTGGCGGCCTGGGTCGTCGACCACAAGCTCTTCTCGCACAACGTCCGATGGCTGATCCAGGTGCCACGTCTGTATGACGTCTTCAAGGCCGAGGGGCTGATGGCGAGCTTCGAGCAAGTCGTCCGCAACGTCTTCCAGCCGCTCTTCGAGGTGACGCAAGACCCGTCGAGTCACCCGCAGCTCCACATCTTCCTGCAGCGCGTCATCGGCTTCGACAGCGTCGACGACGAGAGCAAAGCGGAGCGACGCATCCACAAGAAGTTCCCGTTGCCCCGCGACTGGAACACGACGCAGAACCCACCGTACAGCTACTGGATCTACTATCTCTACGCGAACATGACGTCGCTGAACGTGTGGCGCAAGAGGCGTGGCTTCAACACCTTCGTCCTGCGCCCGCATTGCGGCGAGGCTGGCGACACGGACCACCTGGCCGCGGCCGCGCTCTGCTGCCACAGCATCAGCCACGGTCTGCTCCTGCGGAAGGTGCCGATGCTGCAGTACATCTTCTACCTCGACCAGGTCGGGATCGCCATGTCGCCGCTGAGCAACAACGCGCTGTTCCTGGCGTACGACCGCAACCCGTTCATGCAGTACTTCAAGCGCGGCCTCAACGTGTCGCTCTCGACCGACGACCCGCTGCAGTTCGCCTTCACGAAGGAGCCTCTCATCGAGGAGTATTCGGTGGCGGCACAGATCTACAAGCTCGGCGGCGTCGACATGAGCGAGCTGGCCCGCAACTCGGTCCTCCAGAGCGGCTTCGAGGCGGCCGTCAAGCGCCGATGGTTGGGTCCGAACTTCAACCTGCCGGGCGTCGACGGCAACCTCATGGAGAAGACGAACGTGCCGAACATCAGGGTCGCCTATCGACACGAGACCCTGGTCGAAGAGCTGTCCATGTACGTCGGGCGCCGAGTACGCGCTGCGGGGGCCGTTTGGCTGACAGCATCTCAGGATCGGGCTGTACTCGGGTACCCCGAAAGACTCGGCCTCGACCATCGACAGTGCGACGACGGACGGAGCAGTAGCCGACTTCGTGGTCGATGCAGGCAACACCCCTGCACCGTCCGCCATCGGCCTGCCAACGGGAGATTCGGCCAGCGCAACCAGCCCAGCAACGAGCCCTTCCCCTCACCAGCCCAATCAGTCCTCGTCCAAAGGCTTCTCTGCCCACGGCGCACCTCCCTCGACCCACGGCGCAGCCACGGCCATGGCGGCTCCTAGCACAGCGCACAGCAGCGAGGAAACGTCGACGCGACACCACCGGGCCACTCGAAGCGGCACGCTCGTGGCACCTCTCTCGGCGGTAGGCAGCACACCGGCACAGACATGGCCGGTAGACAAGCAGATGCACGCATCGCCGACGGCGACAGTACCAACAGCAACAAGTCCGTCGTCGCACATCAGCGGCGTCGAGCCGCGCATCTTCCCGGGCGCCATCACGTCGACCGTCGCGAGGCGCGACAGTTTACGCAAGGGGATGGAGACGGAGAGGGAGAAGGCCAAGGAGGGATGATGGCATTGGAGCTGGAGACGGGTATGTGACGGCTATTCGTCAGCTCCACCGCCACCACCACTTATTTGACGACCACTGGTGGATGAGAATGTATTCGGCTGTGGTTCCACCTCTCCTCTTGTACTTGTATTGCTGTACGCCCGTACTCCTGCTCATCTTCCTCCGCTTCCTTATTCTTATCCTTGTCCTTGTCATCCTCCTTGTCCCCTCGCTGCTTCTACTCCCGCCACTCTCTACACTCCTACAGTGCTCGCGCCCAGTCCCATCAGGTTTACACCCGGTCAAGTACCTGGAGTCACGGCTCACGGTACAGATGGTACGTAGCCAGCCAGGTCTTTCATCTCCACTGTATATTTGACTACGTTCACGTACAGTGCGTACACCAGGCCGTTGCCATGAGTACGCCACTTCCGGAGTCGATCCACGGCAACTCATGCGTGCCACCTCAACCGACCTATGCTACCCTGACCCAGCCATGCCCCTCTAATCCAGCTGTGCTATCCCATTCCAGCCATGCCACCCCAACTCAGGCATCCCGCCCCTAAACCGACCAAACCCTGACTACTTCAACAACAACTAGAACTAGAAACATACATCCACCGCACTTGGCTCTACTGCAAGACTACCAAGTGCTCCACTGGGACGGAAGATTGGTTGCTCTGTTGGATCGGTATTCCCGGACAGCAGTACTTCCGGACGAGGTACAAGAATAATCTCTCCCGATAGATAGCCTACCAGCACGTACGTATCGTGCTTGGTACAGTACGTGTAGGGGCTACCCACTCATCTGGCTGGCTGGCCGGCGTCGCATGAAGCAAAGCTGGACCCACCCAGATATACTTGGCTTGCTCAACAAAAAGTGTACTCCGCACTCAACACACTCAACTGACTTGACACTATACGGCACGATATGCGATGAAAACTACTGTACGTAATTTATTCAGTCGGCTCCATTAAAAAAAAAACACGACAAGAAGCCTGACAAGGAGTCCAGACACAAAAGTCGGCTCGATCGTCTTCAACACACAAAGCAAGGACGACAAAATTTAGCGAGGAAACAGAGCCTCACAGATGAAGTCTGGTGGTAACACGGCTCGCGTAGGCAAAGCCTAGACACTACGCAAAAAAATGTCATCAGGACTATGGCTTCAATTGATCTGTACGGTACAGAACTACCGTGCCGTATCCGAGCGAGTTGATCGGTTCTGGAGAGGGTTTTGAAGCCGGGTGTACACGGTATAACACACGTATGATAACCCTTGAGAGCTCCCCCCCCCCCCCCCCCCCCCCCCTTCCCTTTAGAGCTCCTGCCTTGGGAGGGTGGGGGGCTGAGGTCCCTACCAGGGGCATGAGGTCCTGCCTGGGGCTTCCTGCCTGGCTGCCTGCCAGCCAGCTTACTGTAGTCGGGCCGACTAACCCCCCGGGGGGCTCCAAGATCCCGGGCTCCGATGTCCCGGGCTCCGATGTCCCGGGCTCCGATGTCCCGGGCTCCGATGTCCCGGGCTCCGACGTCCTGGGCTCCGACGACGTCGACACCCCGGGGCTCCAACGTCCCTGCCTGCGAAAGCTCATGGAGGGAGGGCCACCCGAGTCCTGGCGATAGGTACATACATACTCCGTGCGGTACAGTACATTACTTAGTGTCAGTGACATTCTGACAAGTACTCGTACGTATATCTAGGAGCAACGACAAAAGAGGAGGAAAACTCTGCAGGCTGGTCACGTGCCTGCATACAACAATTTAGCCGTCGCTCAAGGGGGGGAGGAGGCTGCTCCCTGCACCCCTTGCAAATCCTCGGGCGACTCTCCGTTGAGTCCCCGGCTGACAGGACTCTCTACTCGATTAGAGCTGAAGCTGGTAGACACGGGGCTGAGCGGAGACACAGCTGACAGCGACGGGGCTCTTGGAGACGGAGCTGACGGGTAGACGAAGATTGATACCTTGTCTCTAAAACACGGTGGTGTGCCGTGGATACTGTATTGCTACCACTGACAACAGCCACCGGAATCACCACCGCTGTCGCTGCTTGAACCAGTGGCCTCCAACAGAAGTGGCCTGCTGCGTACGGACCGGCCTCCTGTGTTTACTTGGAGAGCTCCGCTGCCAGACTGCCAACTTGGTGTCAAAGTAGGAAGGGTCACCACTCAAGCGCCAACGCTTCCCTCCCTCGGCCCCTTTTGTTCCTGCTTCACTGGTCTAGCTCGACGTAGTTGGCTGGGAACAAGCCGTTTTGACTGTTGGCGTGGCCAAACCACCAGTCGTCGTCCGGGAATTGCTGGGTTTTTGCCAAGGTCAGTCTATCGGAACGGCAACCTGCTTGCTTTGAGAGCGGATCGAAAGGCGTAAGGGACTTTTGGGACAGGTGGCGGAAGAGTAGTTGAAGAGGAGGGACGAAGTAGAAAGGGCGGAGAGAAGATCGACGACTCGGGCAAGAAAAGACAACGCGTAGGTGACATTCATTGCCAAACACATCGCTCGAGGTGTGAACAAGATACCCGACTGGAGATGGACCGCGATGCGACAAAGACGATGCGTGACCTACGATGCCCGTGATCTTCGTTCCCTCCACGAAACTCAGCTCGTTCGGCTCCGCCGCTTCGTAGTCGTACAGAGCCGTTGCCGTCGGGCCCTGACGCGGTGAGCCGCGCTCTCCGGGACCGGCGCCGGCTTGACGAGAAGCCTCGGTCGTGGGCAACGGTGCCGAGGACGGCGACGGTCCGCTCCCATCCTGCGCCGCCGCAGCGTGTCCGGGCGCGCGCGCTCGTTCGTCCTCGACGAGCTCGACGTAGTTGCTCGGGAACAGGCCCATCTCGCCCTGGGAGTTCTGACCCATCCACCAGTCGTCGTCCACCATCTCGATGTTCGTCACGTACTCCCCTTCCTTGAGCTCGATCTCGTTCGGCTCGGCCTTCTCGTACTCGTACAGGATCACGGCGTTCTTGCCGCCGGCTCCTTGCGAAGCCGGGTACGCCGTCTGTGCGGCCGCCTCCTTGCCAAACGTCGTCGCCGCTGCGGCCTCGGCGGCACCTCGCGCCGGATCGCGGCCCGAAGCCGGCTCGTCGGCCGCCGCGGCGTTTTGCTCCTCGTCCTGCGGTGCCATGCGTGCCGTCGAATCGGTCGGGATGGGAGGGGCC
This sequence comes from Lichina pygmaea, assembly GCA_963422465.1. NCBI lineage: Eukaryota > Fungi > Ascomycota > Lichinomycetes > Lichinales > Lichinaceae > Lichina > Lichina pygmaea. The sequence continues at coordinate 5,000,259 of OY730170.1, forward strand.
GAGAAGCGCTCCTCGGGCGGTTCGAGCTCGGTCTGCTTGCTCCGGCCGACGGGCATCGCAATCCGGATCGGAGAGCCGGACCGTAAGCCTTCGGGCGTTGGCGGGGTCGGACTCCGAGGCACGGCTGGAGGCGTCGGCATCCGTTGGAAGGCTTCGTCGTGCCCCCTTTCGTGCGACGCTGCCGTGTGGTCTTCTTCGACCTGACGAGATCTTGTTGGCAGACCTGGATCGGGCGAAGCCGATCCGTGGCGAGGGCCAGCGTTCGGTTTCGTCGAGATGTCCAGCGGAGGCGGGCTCGGTTCCTCGGGTCCCCTTCCGCCAAAGCGTTCACGCAGCGCTCCGATGCCGCCGGTGGCGGGCAACGCCGCCGCTCCCTCGTGCGACTCGTCCCCTTCGGCGGCGCCGCCGCTCCCGGCCGATTGCCCGGTAGCATGGGCCATCTGGACCGGCGCCCAGCTTTTGCCAGTGTAGCCGCTTTTCCACTCGCCACCGCTCTTCTGGCCAGCTGTCGGGCTCGTCGTGCCAGGTGACACGCCAACCGAAGGCTGCTCGCTCGTGCCACTCATGCCCCTCTCCCGCGCTTTTCGCTCTGCCCAGAGCTGAGCGGGCGTCTTGCCTGCCTGATCGGCAAATGTCCGGCCTACGCCACCCGCCGGAGCAGCGGATGGCGCAGGCTTGACCTCGTACCCAAAGCCGCCAGGTGCTGGGGGCTTCGTGCCGCGAAAAGCGCTCGATCCGGACACTCCCCCAACCTTAGGCTTCGGGAGCGACGTCAGACGCTCCGACTGACCGACGGTGCCCGACGAGATGCCGGAGGGCTTCCCTTCCTCGACGCTTCCCCCTTGATGCGATGCAGACGGCTTCGGGGACGAGGCTGTCTCCGACGAGGGAGGCTGGGCCCTGGCCCGAATGGCTGCAATGTCCACTTTGCCCACTGGTTCGTAGGCGCCCTTGACGGTGGCAGGGCGGTCGTCAGCCGCCACGTTGCCCGTCTCCTTGGCCTGTTTTCGAAGCGCGGCAATGTCAACCTTGCCGATGGGCTGATAGCCGCCCCGCACAACGTCAGAACGCTCGAATGCCGTGTTCTCGTGCTGCGAGCCGAGTCGTGAAGGCTCCTCTCTCTGGGACGTAAGCTCTTTCATGTTGACTCTCGTCGGTGTGTATGCCGACTGAACCCTCTCCAGCTGGTTTCGAGTGACCGGGGGCGCATCGTCTCCCCAGCCATCCTTGTCCACTTTGCTCTGGACGGTCGAGCCCCTTGCCGCCAATGGATTGAAGCCGCTGCCGCCGCCAGTGCGAGTGGGCGTGAAGACAGGCTTCGAAGCAGGCGGTGGCGGAGGCTGCCCGGCACGAGATGTCTCCTCGGCTTGCTTGCCAGAGTAGTTCGACCCAGAGGATTCGGATACCTTTCTGACGATTCTCTCCGGAGTGAGATCACGGTCTGAACGTGCCTTGATCTGGACATGGGAACCCTGGGGTGTCGATCAGTGAGGCTTCGCCGCCATTCCCAACGCCAGAGAAGCACTCACACGCAAGACCTTCTCGACTGCAGCGAGATGACTGGTGAAGTAGCCTTTCGTTCTCTCCGGCACCCCTTCGCCACACTGGATGCAATGTCAACAACAAGCGAAACGGCTGAGACCGGTAGTCGAACGAGGATAGACGTACCCAAGCAATCAAGACGTTCTTCGGCAGCCCGCTGTTTGGATCCTTCACCTTCACGAACGAGAATTGAATTCGGCCGTCCGAGAAGTCCTCAATCAGGTCCACAAGCTCGCCCTCTATGCAAGATGGCCGTCAGCCAAAGCCCCTGAAGTCTTATCTGATCTGGCGCGGCCTTTCTATCCGCTTTGCAGATCATGCGAACACGTACCTCCTGTGCTTTGCACCTTCAGGACGCTTTCCTTCCCTCCGGCATCCTTCTGGAATGCGTTCACCAGCGGCGCAGACACAGAGAAGAGAGCCCATTGGGCGTGGGTAGGCGAGTCCGCCGCCGGGCCCGATGGTTTGAGGGCATTGACGACCGACTGATAGCTCTTCGCGATTGATGGTCCGTTTGTGGAGAGATTCAAGCTCGCCATGTCTGCCGAGGTCAATACAGGGAGCTGTGGCCCACTGAGTAAATGTCATGCAGCTGTCCGAAAAGTCAGTTGGCTGTTGGAGATTGACTAGCGGCGTCGCGGAGGCACGAGAGGCTCATTGTCCTTCGGTCTTCAACTCCAACATCATGATCAACCAAACTACATGGAGAAGGTACGTAAGGATCGGGCTTCCGTAAGCCGTCATGGACGCCTCACACGAAGCAAGGCTTCGATAATCACGTGATTCACCACTCGAAGCTGTGGACGTACGGAGTAACTATTACGTAACTGTGCACCTGTACGGAGTACGTATGGGTACAGTGGTACGTAACGTACTTATAGTATGTACTCCCCAACGGCTAGATGAGTAAGCAATCTGTGGCTAACTTCAGAATATTTCAGCCACGTTGTGGCTGGAGAGCTGTCACGTGGTATCGTTAAAACATGAGGCTAAAAAGGTGAGGCGCTACAGCTCGTGGAAGAGTCATCCCCACCGCTCCATCTCTTTCCATCGTCTTCCAACTGCATCTTCCTCTCTCGATAGCCACATTCAGCTGGGAATCGATCAAAACGTTTTCAAAGACACAGCTTTGGTATTGAAATGGGTGTACGCTGTGATCGATGAGCTTCGGCCATCGTCTCCTTGGTTGTGTTTGGTGCAGTCAGTGAATGAGTGCTCCGGTTTGCGTACTACGTGGTCTTGTCTTCACTCTCCGCCTCGCCCCAGCCCGTTAGCAGAAGGCTCGGCGCTTTTCTCTGTCAGAGTTTTCCGGAAGCCTGCTGCCCTTCTTTCGGCAGCCTTCAGCGATTCCGTGATTCCGTGACTTGTTTCTATAAAGGTGGCCACATTCCCCCACGGCCTCCTTTTGGATCTGCAATCCACCTCCCTCTCTTGTCGTCCTCCTGCTCGCGGTGCTAGATTTTTTCCCGTCGACCTTCTGTTCTTAGCCCTCTGGCAAAGCTTCTGTGTTCTAGCATCAGCCGGTCATGGACTCCGTCCAGCACGAGGACGACCGGATGAGCCAGCGGCCAAGCCCAAGTCCCGAACCTCAGAGTGCGTCGGTGCATACCGGGAACGGCCCTGGCCCTAGCCCTCCTCCAGGTGTCCAAGTGGACAAGCTTTCCGATCCGAATGGCGAGCATCCTCATCGGCCCCCAGAGGACAAGGACGAGTCCGCCGCCCAAGGGGATCTGGTCAACGGAACCTCTCCGACTGACGATGCCGCCGACAGGAAGCGCAAGCGAGTTTCACAAGGCCGGCTGGAGCAGGCTGTCAGCGCGGAAGCCGTGGAAGAAGTCATTACCGGTGAAACGCGCCCAGATGGTGCGGAAAGGTATACGAACGTGATGGTTGACGATACAACCTGCAAACGCCTCAAACTCGTGCCGTATAAAGAGTATCGTGACCGCAATGGTGGTATCAAGCCGATCAGAACCGGCCGAAGCCGGATCCCCGTCGATCGGTCGGAGCTCCCTCCTCATCTATGGGAGCGGATTTTCATGCTCTGTACCCCGGGCACTCTGGCCAGACTCTCCAGGACTAACAAGAAGTTTCACGGGATCCTAGTTCCATCGCCGGGATCTGGCATCCACTTGCCATCGAATGGTCTGGATCAGCCGTCCGGTGACATGGATCCCGAGTCCATCTGGGTGGCGTCACGGCAGCTGTTCTACCCGGACCTGCCAAAGCCCCTTCAGGGATGGTCCGAGCTCCAGATGTGGAGACTTGTCGCCGGCCGGCCGTGTCAATTCTGTGGCAAACGCGCTGACGATTCTGATTCTGTCCAAGTCGAGTATCCTGGCGCTCGCAAGCTCGGCGACGGCGGCGTTGCCGTGATTTGGGCTTTTGGCCAGCGCAGCTGTGGCAATTGTCTGGTGAAGAACGCCGAGAAGGTCCGTCTAGATGCACCGGCGAAGAAGCTGCTGTACGTATCTTGCGGGCTCGTATGCTGAGTTCGCTGATGCAGGAAATCGACGTGGTGATCTCATCCACCATACCTTCTGCGCTGCTTGCCGCCATCCCGCCCGTCTTTCTAACTCCGCGGAAGAACATCATCACCGCTACATCTCTCCAGGTAGGGAACCCACCCCCTTCGGTGCAGATCATAAAATACTTCTCGAAGAAAGACATCGAGGGCATCAGGATCCGCTTTGAGGAGGTGAAGCAGCTGGGGGCTGCGGCAACAGAAGAATGGCTCAAGGGCTTGTCGGCCGAAGGCAATCGCCGCTGCGGCGATGCTGCCCGGTGGGAGCGCTGGGAAAGCCATCGTGGCTTGAGCGACCTTCTCACTGCCCTCCAGCAGCCCGACCATCTAGCTTCCCTACAGTACCACTCTCCAAAGACAACATCGCATCCGAATCTCATGGGCGACAGGGCCGGGAGTCGCTCGCAATCGGCGAGCGAAGAAGACGGCGCGATGGCCAGGCGACACAAGAAGCTCCCCGGGCCGCAAAGGCTAACGCACAATCGTGAGCCGGCCCTCTCTCCGCATGTCTTTGCTGCTCTTCTCGCGCGTCTGGGCGCAAGCTAACTTGAGCTTCTGACCCAGCGTCTTCTCCTCACTCTACAAATGTAGGCTCTCAGAACCCACTTCGGCGTACCGAAGCATCTAACCATGCCGAGCAGCCGCGAGTCGAACGGACCGTCCATCAGGTCAATGAACTGAAGGCAGCTCGGAGACAAGCGATCGAGCAGCGCTGCGCCGAGCTGGACCCTCCCATCGAATCCAATGTGCTCGGCCACATGGAATCCTTTCAGAACGCGCTGTTGATATCTACCCCGCTGACGGAAAACGCGTGGCAAGTGCTCAAACCACGTCTCCTGGCCCAACGAGAAGCGGCGGAGAAGAAGGAGGCGGACCGAGTAGCCACCACACGCCAACTACAGGCCAAAGTCGAGCAACGCCGCCACAACGATGCGCAAGCAAAGGAGGAGAAGGAGGCGCTGGACCGCGAGTGGGACGAAGCTCAGGCTCCCATTCGAGAGATGCTCAGCCAATATGCCGATCAGATCATCGAGGACAAGTGGAGCGGGGGCAGGACGCTCACCAACGACACGAGCCCCAAGTTTGCCGCGGACGTGCTCATCTACGTTCGACATCAGTTCTACCAACGTATCACGAACGAGGACAACCAGGCTCGCCGAGAAGGGCGTGAGATCTCCAGAGACTCGCCTCAAGCGCCCCCCACCCGCCGGCTCATCCTTGAGAACATGAAGTGGGTTTTTGACACGAAGATCAAGCGCTTCACGGAGCAGTTCAGGAAAGAGCTTTTCCTGTGTCATATCTGCGACAACTCGAAGTTCTATGGCTTCGAGGGCGTCGTCCAGCATTTCGCGGCCAAGCACACCAACACCTTGAGCCAAGGTGCCGTCGTGGTCCATTGGCGCGCCGAGTGGCCGGAGTACCCACCGTTCCACCCGGATCCCAGCGCTGTAAAGACGGCCATGTTTTCCGTCCCTGGGCACGTGCACGCCGGAGCTCCGCCGCACTCAGGCTACGGTCACGCGCGGTATCAACCGTCGCCGGCACCACACGGCCATCCCGCGTTTCCGCATTACAGCCCGAGTCCCTACCCTCCGGTCCACTATCCACAAGGTTATCAGGGACCGCAGCAGCACGGGCCATTCGCGCCCCCTCCTCCGCCTCCGGCCTATCAGGGTGCTGCTGTCTTCTCGGGATCTCAGCCGCATGGGTATCATCATCCCGACCATGGCATCGACTACCTAGGAGGACAGCCGGCTTTTGCTGGACCGCCACCACCGTTCCGTGGGCCCCCGGCAGGTTTCCCAGCACAAGCAGCAGCAACGGCAGCAGGAGGAAGAGGCGGCAGCGGCTTCCACGGCCAGCCAAGCCAGGGACCACCAAATCCATATGGTCCGCCGTATGCAGGTTATCCTGCGCCGCCACCGGAAGCCGGTGGACCTGGGCCGCACAGTTATGGTCCAGCGTCGAGCAGCTACAATCCCTCGTTGGGTCACGGTCCCTCCCAGCATCCGGCCGAACATCACCCTCCCCTGGGTGCCTCGACGACCGGAGGGTCCATGTACAAGACGCAGCTCGACTACCTGGCTAGCGCAGCCCGGGAACTCTGGTTCAGCATCTCTGGGGTCAAGGACCTCCCAGGCAGTGTTAGGATCTTCGTCCTCATCCACCACGCTGCTCTCCGGTACAAGGAGCGGTTCTCGAACGAACCGACTTTGGCGATGTTCTCGGACGCTTTGATCAACCACATGGCGATGAAGCCGGTAAAGCACGTCAACGGTCTCGTCTGCAAGGCATGTAACACTCCAAATGGTTCAGGCATGTCGCATCACCATCAAACCTATGGGGGCGCCCCTGCCGTAGGCGAGCGGAGGCTGTACGCCCTGTCCACCCTGCTCGGCCACTTCCAAAATGCCCACATCGATCGAGCGAGATCGTACAGCGTTCTTTCGTACGGCACGGCCGCGCCGCGGCTCGACTGGAAAGTCGACATGCTCGAGCTCCCGGAGAGGGCCGCGATCTCCGGCCTCGTCGATGCCGTCGGCATGGACGACCAAAAGTTACGCCTCATCGCGGATGTCTTCCCTGACGTGTTCCCGAGGCCCTTGCCCGTCGTGGGTCGTGCAAGCAACTCTGGGCCGGTGCCGATCAGCCGCGATGCTGGTCCAAGCCCGAGAAACGCAGGCCCGCCGCGGTGGAACCGACCTGACAGCAGGCTTGCGGAGCCGTCAGTCGAGCCCCGCGGTGGCCATACGTTCCTCACGACAGATTACGCGGAGGCCGCTCGGAGCGCTCGCAACACGCCGTCTCAGTTCATGTCTCGTTCCTACTGTGCATCCGGGCCCAAGTCGCTTGGCGTCGCCGAGTGGGACCCGCCTGAGAAAGAGTCTGGCCCGCCCCAAAATGGTCGCGGCCATCCGCGATATCGTCCGGAGCGTCATGGGCCGGAGTTCGACGTACCGCGCAGGAGCCCCGGGCATCATCGGTCGCCATCGCACGTCGTCGTCGCCGACGAAAATGATGCGAGGGACACAGACGGCGCCCGTGCGGTCAGGAACCGGTATTCCAGCTCGGGCGATCCGCCGTTTGGTGCTGACGAGCGTGGAGGCTCGTCCCGCCAGCCGGCGACCCGGCACGGCATGCGTCACGTCGAGCGCTACGAGACCTCCCTCGGTCACGAAAGCAAAGCGAGAGAGTCTCTTGGGTTCGAGCTCGCCCAGGGACCTGCAGCGGAGCAGCAGGAGCCCGGAAGCGCCGCACGAAACTCTGGATTGTCGCTATCTCGAAGGCTGCAGCTCGACGCGAAACTGACGACGGCCGAGGGTTCCGAAGACGGCGAAGTTGGGCCCGCCGCCGAGCAACATGCACCGGACACGGAGACAGAGACGCGCGCGCGGACGTCGGTCGAGGGCCTGAGCGCCGCCGAGCGTTTCCTCAACGAGTTTCTGCCCGGTGACAGTGCGGATGGCCCGAACCCGAAGCCAGGGGACGTGGGCCTCGAGGGGACGATGTCGCGGCGACCGGGGTCTCCGGAAGCACATGGGTACGCTCGGTCGGCGGGAGGCCCCGGCTCGGAGGGAGGTCGTGACGGAGGGGACGCAGCAACGGTGGCAGCGGTACGAAGAAGCCCCCGGGAGCCCTCGGTCAGCCTCGTTGGGCCTGAGGCTGGCGATTTCGATCCGGCGCTCTCAGGCTCGCGGGGCCTGCGACAGCCGCCCCGTCGCGCCTACCACGCCGACGGCTACCCGCGCTCCCCGTCCCGACTTGGAGAAGCATATGAGGCTCAGGGCGCTGCACCTCCCCGCTACGTCAGCAACACGGTAATGTACCACGACGAGAGACACACGGCGGACTCGGTGCGGCGGCCAAGGAGCAGATACGAGCGTTATGCGACCGTGGCCCGCGACAAATCTCACGCGCGATCGCGGTCACCGCCGCGCCATTACGCCACCGGCACCGAACATGTTCACTATCGAACCAGCCCGACGACAATCGATCATCGCTACGAGCCCTCCTACCGCGCACGGTCTCCGATGCCCATGTTCGAAGAGCGCTATCCGTCGGAGGCCGCGAGCCGGTATCCGAACGCCTCGCACGTGACCCACTATCGCAGCTACGCCGACGACCCGAGGGGATATGCGCCGTCGTACGCCGTGCCGATGGAGTACGTGCCCGTCCGTCGCGTGTCGGCGCGGTCACCGCCGCCGGGCGCCGTTGTCATCGAGTCTCCCAGCCAGGTGGGGACGTATGCAAGATATCCGCACTACGAAGACGAATACCCGAGACCTGAGTACGAGAGCCGCGCCCCGGTATATCGTGTCGATCGAGCGATATACCATGACGAGGTGTCCCGGCGTCCTCCTCATCAGCACGGCTACTAACCCGGTGGTGCAACGGGCGGCGATAGCCTGCCCAGTCAGGTCCAGTCAGCATGGACGAGAACGACGGGGGCTGTCAAGCATTTGACCGCAGTTTTCGGCCCTGTTTCTTTCGCCTTTTCTGCCTCTTGCTTTCAAATCAGTCTCGACGTCCTCTCTTCCAGTCTGCTGGAGGAGAGCGAGGTGTCTGTACGAGCAAACATGCTCCGTCCCATTTATGCTGGCTCCGGTCCGACTTGCTATTAACCCACCGCAGGTTGTTCTGGTGCTCCGACCAACCGCCAGGCTTGCCAACATCGACAGATCCGTCGCTCACCGCCAGCGACTCTAAATTGCTTACCTAGATTATATTCTCTCTTCTGTTTTTTCCTTGTCAAAGCACAGCGGTGGCAATAACAAGGAAGACAGCTTTGTTCTGCTGATCCGTATAGTCCGAACCCAGCTTTCTGTCCATCCCCAGCATTCTTCGTCTTCCAATCGCTCCCTTGCCTTGGCAATGCTCTTCTCTTTTTTTTTTTTTTACCCTTGTCATGCCTCCCCAGGAAGTGCGGACACCTTGAAGAAGACATGCACGGCATCATCATCGCAGAGGCTTGAAGCAAGCCTTGCACATAGCTTGTGTTTACCGTGTTTCCTTTACCACAGCATCAGCTTCCAGAAAAAAGAGTGTTTACCTTTGCTGTCAATCGAGCTGCCGGTGTAGCAACTTTTGCTTAGAAAGATCAAAGAAAGTGATTCCTACAATCTCCACTGGAAGCTCCACGTCTGCCTCTGAACCGTGGCTAGCTGTAGGAGGACCATCGAAGATCAAAAAGAAGCCACATACACGCACGGCACGATGACCGTTCAACAGTTTGCCTCTCGGTGCTCAGTATCCGTTCCTCCTCGTCCTCTTCCCTCGAAACAGCTCCATTCGACCTGGCCAGCCGGCACGGTCAGAGCAACAACGGGATCCCCTCCGTCACTCGACGCACTCGACTTCAAGATCTCGCCTAGTTGTCGACAAGAGTGATCGATGTTTACACGGGCGAAGGTAAAGTACAGTACATCCGGAGGAGCAGACATAGTGGATCATACATACGAACGTACTTGACCGTACCGACCAATGCCGATCTTCTTTGGTAAGAACAGGTACGGCACTAGCACTTGGCCTCTTCAGTCGAACGCTGCCTCCAGCCTTGTATTTTACAAGGTGTGCGAGCATATGTTCCAGGATGGTACGTTCCAGATGCTCCGGGGGGGAAGTGTCCCGTGCAGGCGGCGAAGAGGGATGGAGACGATGGTGGGGAAAGATGGTGGGGGAAGATGGTAGTGGGAGAGGGATGGGGGAAGATGAGATGGTGGGCGTGGATGACAAGACAAGACAGGACAGGACACAGGACAGGACAGGAAGATGGCGGCGCTCGACGGTCCGTCCGCGCTCGACAGTCCATCCGTGCTCGAGGGTCCGTCCGTCCGTCGGCGCTCCCGACGCAAGCGACCCCATCCAGCGAGACGCAGGGAAGCGCGAGGACCGATGCTCGATGGACCCCATGCTCGATGGACCCGGTGCTCGGTCGGGGGCCTCGCCAACGCCGGCGTGAAGTCCTCGTTGCTCCGACGTCGGACGCACCGAGCTCGGCTCGATTTCGGCTACTAGTGACGACAAGATGGGCTCTTCTTGCGGCTTGTTCTTGTGGCTTCTTCCTGTGACTTCTTCTTCTTCTTCTCCTTCTTCTCCTTCTTGTGGCTTCTGCTTGTAGCAGCAGCAGTTTCTTCTTGCGGCAGCAGTTTCTTCTTGTAGCAGCTTCTTCTTGCAGCTCCTTGCACCTTCTTGCAGCAGCAGCACCTTCTTCTCCTGGTAGCTTCTGCTTGTAGCAGCAGCAGCAGCACTATTTTCCTTTTCTTCACAGCCTTCTTGAGATTGAGGAGAAGAAGAAAAAGGAGAAGAAGAGTGAGCAGATAGCGAGTTGGTACGATACGTATCTTACGACATCTTCCCCTTGCGAAGCGCCGGTCGATTCCTAGTCTCTGGTCTCTGGTCTCTGGTCTCTGGTCTCTGGTCTCTGGTCTCTACCCTCTACTCTCTACTCTCCACTCTCCACTCTCTACTCACCTCAACCAATCCCACAACCAACCCTTGTCCGCGTCCACAACGGTCCGACTTTTTTGCCATGATAGCAAGAGTGAGGCAGATTCATCCACCGGCACTTGTCTTCCCGCGGCGATGTACCATCTTGCATGCATGCCTGCCATGCATCCCATCCGTCCATCGAGCTGTGAGTAAGCAACCGGGGGGGGTTCGACACCCCACCGTACGTATTATCGTGTCGACGACGAGTCCTGGGATTCTGCCGGCAGCTTGACGGAGCTGTCGCCTTTTGATCTGAAAAAGCATATTAGAGAGAGAAAGAGAGCCGCAGATGCCCATTCCAATACCGCCGCCGCCGACAATCTCTTGCGCTTGCCGCCTGCAACATCGTGCAATTTGCCGCGCCACTACGCACGGGCACCTTACGCACGTCCGCACTTGATCGACGCAGGAACCGGCATCGCATGTGCGGCACAGAGAATCCTTTGACCAGGATCACTCATACGTGGTTGAAGCGCGCTCGGCCTGCGAGGCTGCGGCGAGACCGTACAGCCGTTGCGCCCGCGAGCCTGGATCCGTCACACACACACACACACGCACACATGTTACACACACACATACACACATGTATATACCATATCGGTACGTTACTGTACAGTACCCGTGCCCCCACACCCCGTCCTCCGGAGGGGTGTTGGTCAGCCCAACGAACACGACACCTATGAAAACTAGTAAAAATGCCAATACCGACCAAGTTCAAACCACCATAACTCCACCACGACATGCCTGGTTTGTACGCAGAGGTTGAGGCTCGCATCACAGAAGCCATAGATTCCATCTCCGACGATGAGAATGTCACCCTGTCAACACTAGCCAAAGATTTTGATGTCCCCTATCAGCGACTTCAAAGACACCTTAATAGAACCCCTTCTAAGGTGGCAACTGCTGCCATAAACTGAAAGCTTCAGCAACTCCGCAACTCAGCAACTCAGCAACACCAGCAGACTCAGTGAGAGCCTGCAATGTGAGGGATAATACTATAGACGTAGGAGAATCAGATAGGCACATGAAAATCACTACTTTGTTGTGTTGTGTTAAACGGCCAGGCGACTGGTCAGCGTGCGGCGTCGGCGTCGTACGGAAGAGGCTCCCAGCAAGTCACATACAGTATCTGTCTGAGTTTTGGTCCATGTTCTTCCTCCTCCGTCGTCGTCGTTGTGCTGGTGGTTATGACTACTTCGGTTGGTGCGATGTGACTCGGGATGGGCCAAGGCGTGATCGTAAATTGGCATGAGTCATGTACGGTGGTGGGAAATGCTTCCACGTTGTGGAACTTGCTTCTGACGGTGGTGCTTCTGTGGCTGTAAACTGTTGATGATATCTTGGTTTGAATGTAATGATTCTGTTGTGATGGTTTAGAACTACACGGAAATCGTGCTCAGCAGCGATAGAAGACTCCAGCCGACACCTTGTAACAACAGCAGAAATAGCAGTAGGGAATGGTGTCTACCCCCCCGAGGTCGTCCTTGCGATGGTATCAATGAGAACCAGCTCTTTCCCCAGCCCAAACACCCAGACAAGACGAGGTCTCCTCCGACGGTCGCCATGTATCAACACGACAACGACCGGTGACGCTAGTGGCTCCCTCCCGCACGGATGGCTCATCCGATGATCTTCGTGGCCACGGCCCCGGTATACATGTTTCGAGCCATCTCGAGCTGAATGTGTTGAATCCGCTCCCGCGCAGTACGTCGTGCTTTCATCATCTGGGTCCAAGTCTCCAAGAAACTCGCCCGGTCTAAGGCTGTCAGACGGAGAAAGAACGCCGAGCCGGAAACGGATGGGGTCCCTTCCTACATACGTACCTCGCTTCTGCTCAAAGGAGATCTGAAACTTTCTGAATGTGTGGAACGAATCCTCGTCGGCGGGGCGGAGGCCGCATCTGTCCAGCGGAACGCCAGCGATGCCGTCGGGCCGCTCCACGAGCTTACAGCGCAGGTTTGGACGGGATTTCCAGATGTACATCTTGTCGTACTTCGTAGGTGAGAAGGAGAGGCCCGTTTCTCCGTGCTCGCCGTACGAGACATCGTCGGTGACTGTCGATCCCGCCGTCAGAAGATTAGGGGGGGGGGGGGGGGGGGGGGGGGGGGGAAACGACGGCGCGGCGAGGTCGAGACCCACCGAAGAAGGTGAGAAGCTTCTGTGATCGGCCCAGATAGACGACGAGCCGAGAGTAGAGAAGCTCGGTTCGATCCGGGTCTGGCGTGGTGAGTTTGGTGCCGGACGTGACGAAGGACCGATCGTCGCTCGGCCGCTGCCTCCGCCGCCTTTGATGCCACAGTTGGACCCGCGGGGAGTGGACTTCCTGCGTGCGAGCTCCGGCGAAGCCAAAGGCGACGGAGCGGACGTTCGAGATGTCGAAACACACACTCTCCTCCAGAACGTTACTCTGAAAGTCCAACAGATCTGCTCCGGAACGGACTCAGCAAAGGAGAGCTCTGGAGGACGTGCGTCGAAAGGACAGTACGGGTCATACCGTTCGTGGAGCCGAACTTGTAGACGAAACCTAGGAGTCCGACAGCGGGCGCTGCACCCTCCATCGGCTTCGGAGCGGCCGCGTCGGTCTTCTGCAGGTAGACACAGTCCGCCTGGCGAAAGTCGTACGCGTACAGGGGGACGAGCTCGACGTCCTTGGGTCGGACTGCGGCGCACCGAGATCAGCCACGGTCCTCCGGAGACATCTCACCGTACCGGACCGCTGCCGCCCTCACCCACGACGTTGTGAAGCTCTCTCGTGCCGGCGCAGTCGACGACGGTGGTGAGTCGGAGATCGTCGGTGAGGGTGTTGCGAAAGACCCTGAGACGACCGGGGAAGAAGGGGGTGCCGATCAGGGACGCCGCCGCGACGGAGCTGCGAGCTGTCGTCAGAACCGGCTCGTCTCCTCATCGGGCGTTGGAGCTCGGAGGTGCGGGCGGGCGGGCGGATCGTGCGAACCTTTCGAAAACCGCCTCCTCGCCCGGCTGTACATACTCGAATCGACCGGCACTCCTGTCGGTCGGGCCAAAAGGATCCGACGGGATGACGATCGGGGTCGTGGTGTCCACGAGGTCGGCCCGGCCGGCGTATCCATCCGCAGAGAGCACTGCGCCGGCGGTCGACGAGACATGCGATGGTAGGGCTCGGCTTGGGCCCGGAGCAAGACCATCGGCCCAGAGGGGCGGCGCCGCCCAAGTCGGATGGGCGCGGTCTCGAGCTGGGTATCGGTAGGGGTCGGGTGGTGGGTCGGGTGGTGGGTCGGGCGATGGGTCGGGCTCGGGCAGGCTAGAGCCGGGCCGACACGACGGCGACCGGCTCCAGCAGGAATGCTTCGGCGACGGCTCCGAGCTCGTGCACCGCAGAGACAGAGACGAGCGGGAGTCGCGACCAGGGTCGGCTTCATCGTAAGCACCGCGGGCGTCGCAGAGGGGCCCTCGTCCCCAACCTTGCTTCGTCCAGTCCGGACTCGGAGCCAGCTCGGGCAAAGCCGGGCCGTAGCGTGATGGCGGATGCATCGGAGAACGGTCGTTATCAAGCGTGGTCGAGCTCCAGGTCTCGGTCAGCGGAGGGCTGGAGGACGAGCCCAGCGTCGGCAACTCGGCTCGACCTCGGCGATCGGGTATCCGCTCGACGCGAAAGCGGCCGTGCGGGGTGTGCACGATGCTCGCATCGGCGAAGGGTATGACCTCTTCGAACGCCGGGTCGATGCCAAACTTCTCCAAGCCGGAAAACAGCGACGCCTCCTCGAGCGATCGCGTCGGCGATTCGATCGGGCTCGAGCCGGCCATCGGCGACGACGGTCAACGAACAAGGCCGATCTGAGGGCGCTGTCTCATCGTGGGCTCCGGCGACAAGAGTTCGGCAGAGAAGGTGCTCAGACGTGAAGAGTCGGCGGACGTGCGGCGTCGTCCGTCATCCGGACTCGACGACGCTCGCGCGACGGAAGAGGAGGTGGAGTCGACACAGGCGAACTCAGTCGATCAGGGACCCAGTCCTTGCTCGGGCGAACAACCCGAGGGCAAAGGCCAGCACGAACCAGTGGCGCATGTGCACTCTTCCAGCCAGACCAAGGCCCGCATGCAAGATCGGACCCGCCGGCCGGGACGTTGGTGCGTGCAAAGTCGAGCGAAAGGCGCCGTTCAGACGCCAATCTGATGTCTAGATCAGGCCTCCCTCCCCAGGCCGGATCGTACAGCAGCAGCGAGTCTAGAGCGCGCACGCCAAGGCGAACCAATCTGGGAGCGGAACAAGGTTGCAAGAGCCTCGACCATCCGTGCCATCCAAGCCTGCCGGTCGACGGCAGGACCGCTTCCGTCGAGGCTGCATCCCAGCAGACACGCCGGTGACATCCCAGGTCGTCTCCCCGAAGAAGGAAACGTGTCTCGTACTACGGCAACTCCGTAGTAGTGGCACCGGACAACGCTCGGGAAAATGGCCCAGAGTGTCTAGCCCGCTACGGCTGTGCCTCGCCGCGGCCGCGCCAAGTGGGAGTGGCTCTACGTACCAGACGCCTTGGGACTGGTACGAAGTCGGACCCATGCTCTTTGCAGCATCAGATAGGTTAGAGCACCGGCCAGACGACGACGTCGACCCGGATTCTCGCTCACTACCGAACGTCGTCCGATGCGTGTCTCGTACTGTAGGCTGACGACATCTCGGCTCGGCTAGGCGGCTCTTGCCGTCGCTCAGATGTCGCTGGAGCCATTTCGACGGCTTGAGACGGACTGCTTGCTTTCAACTGCGGGGCACTCGTTCACGATTTTTGTAGCAGTGGCGGGGTAGTAAAGTACGATACGGCGAGCCCTGAGCACTGGGGCTCACCGAGGCCTTGCCGTCTACAGTTCTAGGGCAACTAGACCCTACATTACCGGGCCCACCAGCGTACCGGCACGACAGACTGCCGCGGCTTGGCTACCGTCGCTACTGTACGGAGTACCATTGTCACCGAGGCACCCTGATAACCGAGCCCACCACCGGGGCCCGTCACCGTGCACGATGGTCCTCATGATTGCTGTAGTATCTCGCGCGGAACCTGTGCCAAAGAGGGAAGTGGAGGGGGAGGGGGGGGGAATTACCCCCTGTGGCGGCAATGCACTCTGCAGGCTGACGTGAGCAGGTGACCGTACGAAGGTACATACAAGTAAGTACTTCCATACAACTGGTGTGACTCGGCACTGCCACCCGTGCCATGGGGGGTAATACCCCCCTCCTCCTATCCCTTCGGTACGTCCAGGACACCCCTCCGCCACGAGGGTGTTGGACAGCTCAATGACCCAGACAGTTCAATGATTGCTTCCTTGTCAGAATCCATTGCAATATCTATAGCTCCACAACACAACAATTAAATAAAGATATACTGTATCATCTTTAAAGTTATAAACTTCTCTAGATTTCTGTGGCTGTCAGGAGCTAGTTGCCCGACCGGGCGCTTAGTCAGTTAGATCCTGACTAGGCAGGCGGGTGCAGCCGCACTTATTTACCGCTAGTACGGAGATGTCGGGCACTAAGCCCAGACATAGTAGTCTTTTGGCTCAGTTCCGCTCTAGCCTACTCTGTACGGCAGCGCGCGACAGTGGCATTGCTGAAAAGCCATGATAGTGGTCACTGCTGGAGCTACAAGGCAATGGCCTGCTCTGGGCAGAGAGAAGATGATTATTATTGATACTCTCTGACTCAAGGGCTATATGGCCTTCTATCCAGCTGACTAACACTACTGACTAAGCCAGGCTCAGCCCTGTGGCTGCAACAGTCACTCAACAAGAGGTTTCCAACAACATCAATTTTACAACATCTATAACTCTACAACTGGTTAGACAGGTAGCAATTTTTATATATCTATCTGATTTTCCTACTCTTATAGTGCTATCCCTTACCAGTAAACTGTAGACTCTCTGAGTTTACTGTTGTTGCTGAGTAGCTATTCTGTCAGGATCCCACCACATTAGGACTAGTGTACTACATGAGTACATGTGTGGGTCATGTGACTACAACAGAGCCACATCATGTGGCACTGATGCTGCCCTAGTGTCATAGTCTATCAACTACACTATCACCAGCCTGTTCTGCAGATCCACAGGATTCTCACACTTTCTCAATCCTCTTGTGAGAGCTCACTTCTCTTGCAATAGGAAGCTTTTTCTACTCTCAAAGCTGCTGTACTGGGACATCAAATTCCCTGGCTAATTCAGCACAGTGATAGTATTTTTACAGTTGGAGATGAATCTGTTAGGATTGCAACACTGCCAAGGTCCAATCTTGGGAAGGACACAGTGGGCTGCAGAGTAGAGACTGAATAGGGAACTGAGCAGGGGTTGAATTTATGTATATAGTGAGTGCTTTTTCCCTAAAGAAATTGATAACAGCTCTTCCCTGACTCCCAGCTCCAACAGGTTATTTTTTTTATTTTTTTTATTTGATTCTTACACTGATAGTAGCTTTTCAGCCATGCAGATCTTCTAGCTGAGAGTGATTCTCTTCAGAAAACCTTTAGAGGAATAAAAACTGAAGACTGGGGGTGACTAGAGGATGTAGCAAAAGAAAATCTTGTAGTGACTGGTAGAAAGAAAACTTCTAGATATTAGAGTGTGAATAGTGGAGTTTGAAAGCCAGATTAAACTGGTTCAGTCTTTTCAAAGACATGAACCAGTATAGAAACTTCTGTAGAAGCTCTGGGTTTAAAATAATAGAAGTGAAATCTTGAGAATTGAAAGGAGCTTGCTGTCTTTGACTTGAATAAAGAGAGCATGAAGAGGTGATATGTTTCACTGTCTCTTCTGCTTGACCACAGACACATAAAGAGGTAGGAAAACCTGGAACTCCAGCTCTGAATAGAAAACTTACCAGGCCAATTCTCCCAGTTCTGGTTTGTAGTAGTAGACTTGCCTCAGCTTTCTGTAGCTCTTTGTAGAGCTTCAGGTTGTTGTAGTGAGGCTTTTGACAAAACACCTGCCACCCAGAGTAGCTTCTTCTTTCCTTCTCCTTCCATTGGTTTTCCCACTCTTTAACAAAGAGTTTCTGTAGTTCTTTCTTTGAACTAGCCTGGTTAGTAGTTAATTGGTTTAACCAAGTGAACTTCCAATAGAGGGAGATAGTTGAGGATTTCTTTAAAGATTTCTTCACAGAAGAGGTATAGTGGGAGATATTGGAAAAGATATTGTCCAGAAGTGTTTTCAGAGAGGAGGTTTGAATAGAAGAGAGAAAACAGGCTGTGTGAAATTTGAAATAGAGATCTAGAGGTAAAAGAAAAAGCTCACTCTCTAATAAGAAAGATGGAGTGGCTTTAAAGGCACCTCCAATAAGTCTCAGGCATTTGTTCTGGAATATGCTAAGAGAAGAGATATTAGAAGATTTTCTTAGAGGATTGAACCAGATCCCCACAGCATAACTCAGTAAAGATCTGAGTATTGCAGTGTACACAAGACATGATGTGAGGACTGGGAAACCCCAAGTAGAATATGAAGTTCTAGAAAAAAAGAAAAGTGCTTTCTGAGCTTTTTGAAGAATAATTCTCTGGTGCTTGTGCCAGTGGAGTTTTGTATCCAGGTACACTCCTAATACTCACACTTCTTCTTTTGGTCTTAGAATCACATTCCCCAGTCTGAGCTTAAGCTGAAGATTGTCTGATCTTCTTCTGGAAAAATAAAGTATTTTATATTTCTCAGGAGAGAAGACTATTCCATGTCTTGCAGCCCATGATAGATATTTGAGGTGTGTGTTCTTCAACTTCAGAAGGTTGCTTTTTAGAGAGTGTCCAAATACAAGCAGATTTGTATCATCTGCAAATTCCAGAGCAGAAACACCAGTGGAAGAAGAGTGTACAGTTTCATGAAGTTCAGAAATGTAAAATAGAAACAGAATATGAGATAAAGAGGAACCTTGGGGAACTCCACAGTGAATAGGAGTAGTAGAAGACTCAGAGTCATCAAACACAAGAGTGGTAGAACAACTGGTGCAGAAAAAGAGAATCCAGGAAGATAGCCAGAGAGGAATTCCTTTTCTCTCTAGGATTTGTTGGAGAATCTTAGGTAGAACTCTGTCATAGGCTTCTGAGATATCCAGAGAAAGTAGAGATGCAACCATGCCTTCCTTCCAGACTTTTTCCACTTGGGAAGTTAGTAGGAAAAGTGCTGATTCAGTTGATCTTTCTTTCCTAAAGTCCATCTGGATTTCTGGCAAAAGTCTAGCTTCTTCTGCTACCTTGCTTAGCCTGGTTGCTGTAATAGCTTCCATCAGCTTGCCAGTTGTGTTTAGCAAAGCTATAGAGCACTAGGCTTTAGCTTGGTTATAGTATCCTTTACCAGGTTTTCTTAGACAGACTGTCTTTGCATTCTTGAACCTCTCTGGAAAGTATTCCAGTCTCCAGCATGTTGATGTGAGAACAGCCATAGCTTGGCAGAACTTGGAACCCAGAGCTTTCAGAAATCTATTTGGCAGCTTATCTTTTCCCCCTGCTGTGAAAGGTTTCTTTTTGTTCAGGATTTGTTCCACTTCTTCAGCAGTAACTTTCTGAGAGAGCTGGATCTCTGGAGTACTCTGGGAACTCTCTGTACTTGGTTCTGGAACAAGTGCTTTGGGGAAGAACTGGGCTGAGAATACTTTTGTCTTCTCCTCAAAGATTTTAGCTAGTCCTTCTTAAGTTTCCAAATCTGGGACCAGGGGAAGATCAGGAGTCCTGTTAGCTTTTGTTTTTCCCCACTTTGCAAGCTTCCAGAATTTTGAAGAACTGGCTAGCTCATAGACTTGTTATCTGAAGGTGGTCTGCTTTCCCTCTCTGACTGCTTTTTTCTTGTTCTTAGTTGCTTGCTCAAGGTCTTCTTGGGATGCCTGTCCTCTGAGAACTTGTCTTCTTACTCTTCTTTCCTCTCTAACCTTGTTTTGGATGTCTTGGTTCCACCAGGGAACTGAGTGACCAGATTACTTCTGGAGCTGTGTACATTTGCTTACCACTTCTTGGAGAAAGTTGTCCAGATACTCCAAGTACTTATCTATTTCATCTTTGTCTTGAAAGTGGGAAGGTAGCTGTAGCTTCTCACACTCTACTCTTGCAATGTTTGAGACCAGTGTCTTCCAGTTCCTTTCTGGCTTCCAGGTTTTCCTTGGAGGATCCAGGTCTAGGCTAGTTAGTATAGGTCTGTGGTCAGACCTATGAAAGAACTAGAGAGCCACTTTAGAGAAAATCAGAGAGTTAGAAAGAGAAGAAGAAATAAAAGACAGATCAATTGTAGAATATAGTTTTTCTGAAAGAGATCTTGCTCTGGTGGGAGTAAAAGGTGTAATAGCTAAATCCAGATTTAAATCTTTTATTAGATCTTGGAACTTGTTTGCAGTGTCAGAGTACAGTCTTCTTTTCTTTGACCAGTCTGCGTAGTGGAGGTTTGAATCTGTGAGAAGAATATATTGTCCTTGTACTTGTAAAGTATTTTGAAGTAAACAGAGAAGAGCTTCTGATGCCTCTGTATAGTTTTCTTGACTTGATGGGGTAAAGTAAAGATTATATTTTTTTTTTATTTTTTATTTGATTCTTACACTGGTAGTAGCTTTACAGCCATGCAGATCTTCTAGCTAATAGTGAACTCCTTCAGAAAACCTTTGAAGGGATAAAAACTGAAGGCAGAGTGTGACTAGGGAATGTAACAAAAGAAATCTTGAAGTTTCTGGTAAGAGAAGTGTCACAGTTCTGGCCCAGTTGCATATCTGGCACAAGTCACACACCTTGCCGGGAAGTTCTATCTGCACTGTTGCCTGTTTGCTCTGCTGTATCCCCTGCCTATAAGAACTTCTCCTGCTCCCCCAGCTTCTTCTCTTCTTCTTTTCTTTTTTTCTTCCTTCCTTGTCTTTCATCTTGTACATCAATCCAAGTCTCAAGTCTCAAGCCAAGTCAGGTCAAGGTTACTGAATCAGTTAGGCTTGAGCTCTGCTCTGCTATTGCCTTATCACACTACAAAAGACCTACCCAACCATAACACACTTCACCAAGCCATGTTCATGTCCTTGTCATGTCTCAACAACCAGACCAAGCTATGCCAGTTGCTGGAAATAACAAGTTCCTTCGCAACATGTTTGCAGAGTTCATGCAAATTCAAGCTACTAACACTACTCCCAAGTCCAAGTCTGAACACACTGCTGACTCAGAGATCTTCAGTGGTGATAGTGGAAACACAGAAATCACGCATGAGAAGCTTGAGAGCTTCATCATGTCACTGTCACTCAAGATGACACTCAACACTAACCAGTACCCCACAGAAACATTGTGGATTGTGTATGTCTTTTCACGCACGACTGGCACTGCGCAGTCCTACATCTCAGCTAAGATCACAGCTGGCCAGTACATTGACTGGCACAACATTGTCCAAGATCTCCAGAACACCTTCTCCAACCCAGACCCAGAGTTCCTAGCTCAGAGAAAGCTCATCACCTTGCGTCAGGCCAACTGTTCCTTTGCCAAGTTCTTCACAGAGTTCAATCAGTATGCTCCACGCACAGACTTCAACAACAAGGCCTTGAAGTGCTATCTTTGATGTGCTGTCTCTGAAGAGCTTGCCAAGCAGCTTGTCAGCATCAACCTCAAGAACATCAGCTATCAGAAGCTTGTTGAGGAATGCCAGCTGCAGGACAACCAGTTGCGTGCCACTTCTGCCCACTCTTGCTGTCCACATCAAGCACCTCCCACCCAAGCCTCAGTTCCACAGTCAGGAGCTTCAGTTCTGCGTCCAGGGTTCATCAAGCCACTCTTCACACCACAGCCACCAAGTCCTACCATAGATCTCAGCCACTCTAAGCTGACACCAGAAGAGTGAGAACATCGCCAAAGCAAAGGTCTCTGCTTCTACTGTGGGAACCAAGGTCACATCTCAACCTTCTGTCCAGTGAAAAGCATACCTGTTGTTACCACCACTACAACCACCACCAAGTCTGCCACTGTTGAGACTACTCCAGAGTCGGAAAACAAGTAGTCCTTGGTTATTGTCACACTCAAGAACATGAAAAGAATCTCCATGTTGGCTATCTGTCTCCAGACCAGCAATTGGACAGCAAGTACTTGTTTCTTCCTTGTATCCTAGATGGGAAATTCAAGTGTAATACTCTTATTGACTCTGGCTGTTCAGTATTTGGCTGCATTGGTGTTTTCTTTGCACAATCTCTTCACCAAGAACCTCTCCCCTACCCACGCACATTGTGATTGTTTGATAGCAAGATGTCATAAACCACACATCTCGCCAAGACAATAATGACCACAGTATATGGTGTGCACCAGGAAGAAGTCTCTCTCTTTGTGTCTCCTGGTCTTCACTATGATGTGATTCTGGGGATGCCATGGCTCCAGAAGCACAGGCCACACATTGATTGGACAAACACCTCAATCATGTTCAAGTCAGATCACTACTGATCCACATGCCTCAAGTCAAACAATAGCTATCCAATCTCTTTAGATCTTGAAGCCAAGATGTCTGCTGGAAAGTCTCAGGATCCCAAGCCCCTTTCTACCACGCCAATCTCCATCAATACTGCTGTATTTTCTCTCCTTGCTGCCAAGCCAGATCACCAGGTGTTCAGTGTTTCTCTGAGAGACATTGAGCAGGTGTTGAAGCCAAAGAAGTGTGTGGATCCTGCCACACTTCTCCCTGCTCAGTACCACAAGTTCCTGGACGTCTTCAGCAAGGATAACACTAACAAGCTTCCTCCTCTACACCCAGGAGTTGACCACAAGATCAAGATGGAACCAGGAACCCAGGCACCCTCTGGACCTCTGTACAGCATGAGCAGAGAAGAACTTGAAGTTCTCAAGAAGTACCTGACAGAGAACCTGAACAAGGGCTTCATTCAAGCATCTTCATCACCTGCTGCTGCACCAGTCCTCTTTGTCAAGAAGCCAGGAGATGGATTGTGTTTCTGTGTAGACTACAGAGCACTCAGGTCACAGGATCTCTTCCCAGTACAACTACATCCAATGACCATCACTTCTGACAATCACCGCATTTTGTCAGAAGTCCCGGAAACCAGCCGAGTTCCACCCTCAAACCACCAAAACCTTAAGGTGAAAACCCATCACTTTGGAAAACTTAACCTGTTTGCTAAAAGTTGTGATCCCAGACTCTACAATCTTCAACTTCAACAAGCAACAGACTACCAATAACAAGAGAGAGAGAGGCCAGTGGTTTTCTGGAGAACTGGGGACAGGCCCCAATTACCTAGGAACACTCAGTCTTGGGGTGTGGTCCCAGGATTGAGTAAGTACTCCCAGTTCAAGAGGAAAACAGAGAGTGGAAAAGTGGAATAACTTGAGCTCTACTCTTGGCTGGCGGAATCCAAGAATTCAAGGAAAGTCTAGATAGGGGGTCTGGTCCCTAGTCTAGGTGAATACTCCCAGACCTAACCCAGAGCTCAGAAGGAAGAAGCTGCCCAGGAAAGTCTAGCTCTGAGGTCTGGACTCAGGGCTAGATCACTACTGCTGGGAAGTCAGGGTACTCTTCTCTTTCCCCCAACTCTCTCAACTCCCTAAAGATATCACTACTGGAAACCCAGAGCCATGGCCTCAAAAAAGAAAAAACCCAGTCATCCTCAATACAACTCTAGAGTACCAATCTCTATACTGGCTCCCAGATCCCCCAACATCCAATCCAGCTCTTCTTCTTTATCTATTCCCCCAGAGCCAAGCCAACAAGATACCTCTCTGGCAACACCAGATCAACAAGCTGGAGAAAACACACTGCCAGTATCCCAGATTGTTGAAGTCTGGCTAAACCAGTCTAAAGCTTCCCCAAAAGTACAGGCAGCATGGAAGAAAATCACCACCCAGCTAGCAAGCCATATAGCCACACCTTCCACCACTGGACAAGAGATCCAGAAAGTTCTCCAGAGACTGGACAGAATCAAGAAAAATATGCAAACACCAGCATCTAATCTCTCCTATGCTCAAGCAGTCCAGAAAGCCACAGTCCAGGAAATTCCAGTTCCCCAGAGAATCTTCAGTGAGATTACTATCAGACCTGGAGTCCAAACAGCACAGACAGGAAACAGAACACCCTCCCAGCTTGTGCAGGCTATCAAGAACAAAGTCTCTACATCTTGCCAGAAAGATATCAGAGCAGTCAGAAAGCTCCCTTCTGGTGATATTATCATCTTTCTGGAATCTCCCTCAGCCAAGACCCAACTAGAACAGAACAAAGACTGGATCTCTACAGTGTTCTCTGAAGAAGCTAAGATCTCTTCCAGAATCTTCCCAGTCATGGTTCATAGAGTTCAAACAAAGGATTTTAACCCAGAGAACCTGGAAGAGACAACTAAGACTATCTTCAGACAAAACCCTGGTATGGAAAACCAGGTCAAAATCCTGAGAACCTACTGGACCAGAAAGTCCAAACTTCTTAAGAAATCTGTGACATCTCTGCACATAGATCTTGCAACACCTGAGCAAGCTAATCTACTAATCAAGAGAGGAGTTGTACTTGGCTATATGATCCATGAAGTAGAGCCAGCACTTCTGGATACATCAGTGGTCCAATACTACAAATGCTCAAAGTTTGGACACCAGGCAAGAACCTGCCAAGCTCAAGCACAGTGCCTGGCATGTGGAGAAAAACATGCCAGAAGAGATTGCCTAATTCCTCAAGAAAAGCTAGTTCCCAAATGTGCTAACTGTGGAGGGAAGCACTCTGCTTGGGAAAAAGTCTGCCCTAAAAAGCAGGAAGCTACACAGAAAGCTAGAGAATCCTGGCTTACCAGACCTGGAAGATACACCACTCCAAAAAACATCTCTTCCACTTTTATCTTCTCTCCAAGCCAGACCACTAATACTGGAAGTGGCCCTAATCTATCTGATAGAGAGGATGGGAAGAAAAGAAAACAGGGAGAGCTGGTGAGAACTAGATCAAGTGCAAGACTTAGCTCTCAAGCAACCTCTCTGCAAAACCGGAAGACTACCACTAATCTTCTAAAACAAAACTCTTTTAAGATACTTGTGGATTCTAACCCAGAGGTTTGATGAGTACACCAACTCTCAACCTTCTCCAGTATAATGTGCAGAAAAGCCAGACATGTCAAGATCTTCTACTAGCTAACCCCAGACTCCAGGAAGTGGATCTGATTGCACTTCAAGAACCTTGGAGAAATCCATACCAGGAAACAAGTACCTCAACAGTCTTCTCAGCCTTCTACCCTCTTCAAGACCAAGTGTTAGGGAGAACTCTGGTTCTAATCAACAGAAGAATACAGAGGTCAGCTATAACCCCTGTGTTCTGGAGCAAGAATTTAACATCACTGGAGATAAGAGTGCAAGCAAAAGTGTTCTGGGTACATAACCTGTACTTCACACCTACAAGCCAGGAAAACTACAGAGTATCAGCAGAAGCTCTACTGGATGTACTGGCCCAGGCACTGGAGAAAGAAGGAGAATATATTCTTCTGACTGACTCAAACCTCCACCACCCATCCTGGTCAAAATCCTCCCAACTCTACTCTGAACTAGCTACTAAGTTCAAAGAACTCACAGATGATCAAGGACTAGAGCTGGCAATAGCACCTTTCACACCAACAAGAGCAAGAACACTGGCAGAGCCTCCCTCCTCTGCTATTGACTTATTTTTTATTTCTATATCACTTCTTGATTTCTTTATTTCTTCCCAGATTAACCCAGACTTCCACACAGGTTCAGACCACAGACCAGTTCAGACAATCCTAAGTCTGGAAACACCAAAGAAAGCCAGAACCCACCAAAGAAACTGGAGAACACTAGATCTGGACCAAGTCAAGAAAGAAGCTAAGAATCTTCCCTCTATTCCACCACTACTTAATAGAGAGGAAGTGGACAACTATCTGGAGAACCTGGACAAAGCTCTTCAAGAACTGGCTGACAAGACAACAAGACCTCTGAGAGACTCAAAGTACACTGTTCTCTGGTGGAACCAGGAGATTAAAGAGAAAATTAAAGAGGAAAGAAAACTAAGAAGAAAAGTCTTCCAAAACCAAGAACCAGTCTACAAACTTGAAAAGGTAATAAAGGAAAAGAAACACCTGATCAAGAATACTAAAAGAAAGACATTTAGAGAACAACTCCAGAACCTGGCTGAAACACAAAAGTACTGGAAAATAGCCAAGTGGGGTAAAGAAAAAGCTGGCAAACCACCAGAACTTCCAATTGTTCCAGAGCTCACAAAGCAAGATGGAGAAACTGCCAGAACTTTCACAGAAAAAGTAGAAGTATTCAAAACCCAGTTCTTCCCTCTACCTCTCCAGCCAGTACCAGAATCCCAGGACCAGCCAGCCAACCACCAACAACACCAGCTATCTCAGGAAATCTCCAAAGAAGATATTCACAATATTCTGAAAAAGAAAAAACCTTTTACAGCTTCTGGGAAAGATACTCTACCCAATGGATTTCTAAAGGTATTAGGAGACTCTTTCAATGAAAAGATAGCTAAAGTTCTGGAGACCTGCTGGAAGCTAGAATATTTCCCTGACAGATACAAAGCAGCCAGAACAATATACTTGAGAAAGCCGAGCAAAGGATCCTATTGCTATGCCAAAGCTTGGAGGCCAATAGCACTTCTCAACACAATTGGGAAGCTGATGGAAGCTCTGGCAGCCACAAAGCTAAGTGAACTGGCTGAGAAAGAAAACCTGCTACCAGAAATCCAGATAGGCTTTAGAAAAGGAAGATCAACTGAGTCTGCACTATTTCTACTCACTTCCCAAGTTGAAAAAGTCTGGAAGGAAGGAATGGTAGCCAGTCTTCTTTCTCTGGATATCTCAGAAGCTTATGATAGAGTTCTGCCAGAAATTCTCAAGAAAATCCTGGAGAGAAAAGGAATTCCCAGCTGGTTTGTTAACTGGATCTTTTCTTTCACTACCCAAAGAAAAACCTCTCTTGTTTTTGATGATTCAGAGTCTTCTTTTTTTCCAGTACACTGTGGAGTCCCTCAAGGTTCACCTCTCTCTCCTATTTTATTTCTTTTCTATATTTCAGATCTTTATAATATTGTTCATACACCAGAGAAAGGTGTATCAGCTCTGGGCTTTGCAGATGATACAAACCCTCTGGCATTTTCCCCTTCTCTTAAAAGTAATCTCCTGAAGCTAAAGTCTACCCACTCCAAGTGTTTAGACTGGGCAAGAAAACATGGAATGAAGTTTGCACCTGAAAAGTATGAACTTCTCTATTTTTCTAGAAGAAGAACAGATAATCTTCAGCTCAGTCTAAGACTTGGAGAAGTGGTACTACAGCCAAAAGAAGAAGTGTGTATCCTGGGACTACACTATGATTCCAAGCTTCTCTGGAAAAAACACCAGAAAATCATGTTACAGAAAGCTTCCAAGTTTTTCTCAGCACTTTCCAGAACTACTTTTTCTACATGGGGTCTACCTGTTCTCTCTGCTAGACTTGTCTACACTGCAATACTGAGATCACTTCTCAGCTATGCAGTAGGAGTCTGGTTCAATCCCCACAAAAAACCTTCTAATATTTCTTCTCTAAATCTTTTCCAGACTAAGTGTCTAAAAACTATAGGAGGTGTCTTCAAAGCTACTCCTACATTTCTTATTGAAGGAGAACTATTCCTACCACCTCTTGATCTTTATTTCAAATTCAGAACAGCAACTTTCCTACAATCTTTCTATTTTTCTAATACTTCTTCTAATCCTCTCTCACTTCTCTATAAGCTCTTTTCCCAGATCACTGTTTTTGTTTCTACTCTGAGAACACCTCCAAAGTCTCTGTCTACTGTCACACCTAACTGGAAAGCAAGATGGCTAGAAGAACTAACCACTAACCAAGATTACTCTAAGAAACAGTTTCAAGAAGTATTTCAGAAAGAGTGGGAAGCCAGATGGCAGGCAAACAGACAGAAGTGTTCTCCAGTCTGGGAGCTATTTTGCAGACTACCCCAAAGGAAAAATCTCAAAGTTTTCAAAGACTTGAGAAAAGCTGAAGCTAGTCTTTACTTGCAGATTCTATCAGCAAGGATAGGACTAGCCAGTTTTCTTTTCAGAGCAAATGTTCCAGACTTCCAATCCTCTCTATGTTTCTGTGGTTTTGGAGAAGAGACTGCTCAACATATCACTTTCTTTTGTAACAAGTTTCTTACTCAAAGACAGCAAGCCACTTTTCTTTCCTATAATTTCTCTACTTTACTTCAAAAGCCTAAAGTGCTTAAAGAATTTCTTCTCTGGTTATGTCTTTGAAAAGACTAGACCAGTTTAACTTAGCACACCAACTCTTACCAGAAAACCTATCATCTCTGTGATTTTATTTTCTCCAGACACTGTATATTCTCCCAGATAATTCCCTAGTCTTACAAGTCTCAGTTTTTATTCCTTCAAAAGTTTTCTGGGAAAAAAAAGCATGTATCTAGAAGTTCTGCATGGCCCACCAGCCAAATCAGAGTAAGAATAAAATAAAAATAAAAAAACAGAGTACTCAACACTATCACCATCAAGAACTGTTACCCCCTGCCACTGATCCGGGAGATGTTGGACCAGCTTTGCAAAGCTGTGTGGTACACCAAGCTTGACATTGTTGGTGCCTTCAACTGTATCCAGATGAAGGAAGGTGAAGAATGGAAGACTGTGTTCCGCACACGCTCAGGCCTCTACAAATACCTTGTCATGCCCTTTGGTCTTGCCAATACTCCAAGCATGTTCCAGAACTACATCAATAATGTTTTGGGACCTGACATTCTTGATATCTTTGGCACTGCCTATGTAGATGATATCCTTGTCTACAGTCAGACACTCAAGGAACACCAGAAGCATGTCAAGCTTGTTCTCAGTTGACTACAAGATGCAAGCCTGTAAGTTGACATCTCCAAGTGTGACTTTGAAGTACATCAAGTCAAGTACCTTGGCCTTATCATTCAGTCTGCCACTGAAGATGGCTGACCCAGATCTGTGAGCATAGACTCAGCCAAGACTGACACCATCAAGGAGTGGAATCCTCCTGCCAGTCTCAAGGAAGTGCAGAGCTTCATTACCTTTGCAAACTTCTACCACCAGTTCATCAAAGACTTTGCCAAGCTTGCATCCCTACTCACAGCTCTGACCAAGAAGAATGTTGCCTTCAAGTGGGAAACCCCAGAGCAGCACTTGTTTAAAGGTATCAAGAAGGTGTTCAGCACTGCACCCATCCTACAGTACTTTGATCTAGAGAAGGAGTGTGTTGTTGAGACTGACACTTCTGACTACATCTCTGGTGCTGTCCTGTCACAGCCAGACCATGAAGGAGTTCTACACCCTGTTGCCTTCTTGTCACACCACCACCTGCCAGCAGAATGCAACTACAAGATCTACGACAAAGAGTTGCTGGCAATTGTCTGTGCCTTTGAAGAATAGTGAGCAGAGCTTGAAGAATCTCCAGAACCTGTCAAGGTGATCTCTGATCACAAGAACTTGGAGTACTTCATGTTGTCAAAGCACCTTTCCCACTGTCAAGCCTGTTGGAGCGAGTTCTTGTCACACTTCAATTTCAAGATCAGCTACTATCCAGATAGTCAGTGCAAGGCTGACACCCTCACTTGATGTTCCCAAGACTTCCTGTCAGACAGTGATCTCTGTCAAGACTTCATGGAGCAAGTCATCCTCAAGCCCAAGAATCTTGCACATTCAGAGGTTCAAGTCAAGCCCATCCAGATCCTGAGATGTTCAGAAGCTGCACTAGTTAACACTGAACAACCTCCATACTCGTATACCAGTAGGAGACACCTGCAAAACTCTTCCCAGTACCACTACGTTCAAGGACCATCACTTCTGATAATCACCGGACTTTGTCAGAAGTTCTGGAAACCAAGCGAGTATCTGTTGGGAACCACCAAAACCTTAAGGTGAAAACCCATCACTTTGGGTAACCCAGCTTGTTTGTCAAAAGTTGTGATCTCTGAATCTTCGATCTTCAACTTCAACAACCAACAGACTATCTATAACAAGGCAGAGAGTGGCCAGTGGGATTCTGAAAGACTGGGGACAGGCCCCAATTACCTAGGAACACTCAGTCTTGGGGTGTGGTCCCAGGATTGAGCAAGTACTCCCAGTCAGACAGATAACAGCTTGAACTTCTCTCAAGAGAAACATCTAGCATCAAGGAGATCAGGGCTCCCAGGATAAGAGAAATGGTTTAGAGCTTGCCTCTAGTGCTGGTAGAGTTGAAAAACTCTAGGAAAGCTCAGGCAGGGGGTGTGGTCTCCAGCTTGAGTTAATACAGCCAGATTTCCCTAGAGTCTAGTTGGAAAAGACTGCCCAGGAAAGTACAGTCTTGGGGAGTGGTCCCAGGATTGTGCAATTACTGCTAGGAACCAGGTGACCCTTTGTGAACAACCCACTGTGCAGGTTACCTACCCTATGCCTGTCAAAAAGAAGAAACCGGACTCCTCCCAGAACACTACCAGAAAAACAACACCTTCTCCAACAATGCCAGCTCCCAGTTCTGCTGGTACTCAGCCTAGTTCTTCTACCCCCTATCCAGCTCTCCAGAATGACTACAACCTACTGGACTCATGGCTCAAGACTCAAGCTACCCCAGAATCTGTACTGAAAAGCTGGGAGAATATTAAGAAAAACTCTTGTACTAATGAAGCCCAGTCCACCAAAACCCAGTCTCTCCCCACTGGTCTGACCAACAAGATTTTCCAGGAGCTGGAGAATATTAGCAAGCGGCTAGACAAGCAAGAATCTAAGCCATCATATGCCCAGGCTGTTCAGAAACATATCCCAGCTCAAATCCCTCTAGCTCCAAGGATTCTGAAGGAAGTTCTTGTCCACCCTGGTAACCAGACACCTGATATGGCCAACAGGACTCACATCCAGCTTTTTCAAGCTCTCCAAGACAGACTCCCCAGTCCCTATAATAAACAAGTCAGAGCAGTGAGAAAACTTCCCTCAGGGGACATTCTTATTAACACTGAAACCCAAGAGACTAAGAGTTTTCTGGAGAAAGACTCTGCCTGGATATCAGCTATTTTTACCAAGGAAGCAACTATCCAACCCAAGAGATTCCCAGTGTTGATTCATGGAGTCAGAACCACAGACATCCAGCCAGAAAACCTGGAAAAAACTCGCCAGACTATCCAGAACAGCAACCCATCTCTGAGCAAGCAAATCACTATTCTAAGAGCCTACTGGTCAAAGAAGGCTATAGCTCAAAAGAAACCAGTTACTTCACTCCACCTGGATCTGGCCACCCCGGAACAGGCCAATCTTCTAATTGAGAGTGGAGTAGTGCTGGGCCACAGATTGCATGAGGCAGAGCCTTTTCTGGCTAACACAGTGGTGGCACAATGCTTCAAGTGCTTTGGGTATGGACACCAAGCTCGCCTGTGCAGGAATCAAGCTGTATGTGGTGTCTGTGGAGGCCAGCATGAAAGAAGAACCTGCCAAATCCCTGAGCAACTGCTAAAGCCAAAATGCAGCAACTGCAAAGGAGCTCACCCAGCCTGGGCTAGCACATGCCCAGTACGCCAAGAAGCAGTCAAGAAGGCAAGAGAGGCATGGATTTCCCGCCCAGGGAAGTATGAGATCTCCACTGCTACCACTGTCCCAGTCACACAGTCTCCAGTTACTTTCCCCTTCATACAGACTCTTCCAGGGGGAAAAAGATGGAAAACCACAGAGCCAACTAGAAGCTCAGAGAGACTCAGAGGAGGGTCTCCAGAAGTGCAAATTCTGTCTACAAGATCAACAAACACAGGGGGAAAGCAGTCAGTCAACCCCTTCAAGATCTTTGAAGATGAAATGTCTACATGAAGAATACAAAGTTCACACTTCTTCAATACAATGTGCAGAAAAGCCAATCAGTCCAAGAGCTACTTCTAGCAACCCCAACTCTTCAAGAAGTAGATATTATTGCACTTCAAGAACCCTGGAAGAATCCTCACCTTCAAACCAGCACCTCAACTGTTTTTTCTTCTTTTCTTCCTTTATATTCTCCAGAGATTGGTAGAACTCTTTTTCTTATTAACAAAAACCTGAATCTGTTATCTCTCCACCCTACTTTCTGGAGTAAAGACTTTGTTTCTCTTGAAATTCATCTGGAAAACACCTCTACTTCTCTGTGGGTGCATAATATATACTTCACTCCCTCAAGTCAAGAGAACTACCTACAAGCATCAGAAGCTCTCCTCTGTCTACTCCAAAATGCTTTACAAGCAAAAGGGCAGTATATTCTTCTTACAGACTCAAATCTTCACCACCCTGACTAGTCAAAGAAAAGAAGACTATATTCTGACACTGCACACAAGTTCCAAACTCTAATGAAAAACTCAAATCTGGAGTTAGCTATTGCACCTTTTACACCCACAAGAGCTAGATCTCTTTCCCACAAACCCTGTTCACCTATTGATCTTTCCTTTATATCTTCTTCTCTTTCTAACTCTCTAATCTTTTCTAAAATTGCTTTGCAGTTCTTTCATGGGTCTGACCACAGACCTGTGCTAACTAGCCTGGACCTGGACTCACCAAGAAAAACCTGGAAGCCAGAAAGGAACTGGAAAACACTGGACACAAACCTGGCAAAACAAGAGTGTAATAATTTGCAGCTGCCCTTCCACTTTCAAGATAAACATGAAGTGGATGAGTACTTGGAATATCTTAACCACTTTCTCCAAGAAATAGCAGACAGATGCACAGAACTCCAGAAGCAATCTAGCCACTCAGTCCCCTGGTGGAACCAAGAGATCCAAACTAAAGTTAAGCAGGAAAGAAGAATAAGAAGACAAGTGCTCAGAGGACAGGCAAGCCAAGAAGAGCTAGAAGAAGCAACTAAGCTCAAGAAGAAAGCTGTCAGAGAAGGCAAACAGAACACCTTCAGAAAACAAGTTCATGAGCTAGCCAGTTCCTCAAAATTCTGGAAGCTTGCAAAGTGGGGAAAATCAAAAGCTAACAAGACCCCTGATCTTCCTCTGGTCCCTGATCTGGAGACTCAAGAAGGACTAGCCAAAAGCTTTGAGGAGAAGACAAAATCTTTCTCAGCTCAATTCTTTCCAGAAGCACGTGTTCCAGAACCAAGTACAGAAAGTCACCAGAGTACCCCAGAGATCCAGCTTTCTCAGGAGGTTACCACTGAAGAAGTGGAGCAAATTCTGAACAAGAAGAAACCTTTTACAGCAGGAGGAAAAGACAAGCTGCCAAATGGATTTCTGAAAGCTCTGGGTCCCAAGTTCTGCCAAGCTATAGCTGTTCTCACATCAACATGCTGGAGACTGGAATACTTTCCAGAGAAATTCAAGAATGCAAAAACAGTCTGTCTAAGAAAACCTGGCAAGAGAATCTATAACCAAGCTAAAGCCTGGCGCCCTATAGCTCTGCTAAACACAACTGGCAAGCTGATGGAAGCTATTACAGCAGCCAGACTAAGCAAGGTAGCAGAAGAGGCTAAACTCTTGCCAGAAATCCAGATGGGGTTCAGGAAAGGCAGATCAACTGAATCAGCACTTTTCCTTCTAACTTCCCAAGTGGAAAAAGTCTGGAAAGAAGGCATGGTTGCATCTCTACTTTCTCTGGACATCTCAGGAGCATATGACAGAGTTCTTCCAGAGATTCTTCAAAAGATTCTGGAGAGAAAAGGAATCCCTCTCTGGCTAACTTCTTGGATCTTCTCTTTCTGTACCAGACGTACCACCACTCTAGTTTTTGATGACTCTGAGTCCTCTTCTATTCCTATTCACTGTGGAGTTCCCCAAGGTTCCTCTTTGTCTCCTATTCTTTTTCTATTCTATATTTCTGAACTTCATGAGACTGTACATTCTCCTACTACTGGTGTTTCTGCTCTGGGATTTGCAGATGATACAAATCTGCTTGCATTTGGACACTCTCTTAAAAGCAACCTTCTGAAGTTGAAGAATACACATCTTAAATGTCTATCTTGGGCTGCAAGACATGGAATGGTCTTCTCTCCTGAGAAATATGAAATACTTCATTTTTCCAGAAGAAGATCAGACAATCTGCAGCTCAAGCTTAGACTTGGGAATGTGATTCTAAAACCAAAAGAAGAAGTGCGAGTATTGGGAGTGTACCTGGATGCCAAACTCCACTGGCACAAACACCAGAGAATTATTCTTCAAAAAGCACAAAAAGCACTATCTTCTCTTTCTAGAACCTCTTACTCCACCTGGGGCTTTCCAGTTCTCACAGCACGCCTTGTGTACACTGCAATACTCAGATCTGTACTGAGCTATGCAGTGGGAATTTGGTTCAACCCACTCAGAAAATCCTCTAATATTTCCTCTCTTATCATATTCCAAAACAAATGTCTGAGACTTATTGGGGGTGCTTTCAAAGCCACTCCTTCTTTTCTATTAGAGAGTGAGCTTTTTCTTTTACCTCTAGATCTCTATTTTAAATTTCGCACAGCTTGTTTTCTATCTTCTATCCAAACCTCCTCTCTGAAAGACTTTCTTGACAGTACCTTTTCTTCTATTTCTTCCTATGCTTCTTCACTGAGGAAACCTTTAAAGAAATGCTCAACTATCTCTCCTAATTGGAAGTTCACTTGGTTAAGTCAAATAACTACTAACCAGGCTAGTTCAAAGAAAGAACTACAAATACTCTTTACTAAAGAGTGGGAAAACCAATGGGAGGAGAAGAAAAGAAAAGGCTATGCTGGATGGCAGGTGTTTTGCCAAAAACCTCACTACAACAACCTAAAGCTCTACAAAGAGCTACAGAAAGCTGAGGCAAGTCTACTACTGCAAACCAGAACTGGGAGAATTGGTCTAGCAAGTTTTCTTTTCAGAGCTGGAGTCCCTGACTTTCCTACCCCCCTATGCATGTGTGGTCAAGCAGAAGAGACAGTAAAGCATATCACCTCTTCATGCTCTCTCTACTCAAGTCAAAGACAACATACTCTCTTTAACCCCCAAGATTTCACTACTATTATTTCAAACCCAGAGCTTCTACAGAAGTTTCTGTACTGGTTTATGTCTTTGAAAAGACTAAACCAATTTAATCTGGCTTTCAAACTTCACTATTCACACTCCAACATCTAGAAGCTTTTCCTACCAGACACTACAAGATTTCCTTTTGCTACACTTTCTAGTCACCTCCCTGTCTTCAGTTTTTATTCCTTTAAAGGTTTTCTGAAGAAGTTCACTATTAGCTGGAAGATCTGCATGGCTGTAAAGCTACAAACAGTGTAAGAATCAAATCAAATCAAAAAATCAAAAAACACTGAACCTGATACTACACCTCTTTCAGACATTATCCAAGCTGCCTATAACAACCTTGCTGAAGGTGATCCAGTGGTAACAGTGTCACAGATGCTAAGGGATGGTGTCAGGCACAGTCAAGAAGTATCTCTCTCAGACTGCAGCTTGGAAAATAACTGTCTCCTCTACAAGAACTGACTCTGGATCCCTGAGAACAATAAGCTACACCTACACCTGTTCCAAGAAGCCCATGACCAAGCAATGGCTGGCCACACTGGGATTACCAAGACCCACAATCTTCTGTCTTGTTGGTACTATTAGCCAAAGATGGTGAACATCATTCAGTAGTACATCAGGAATTGTTATGTCTACTCTTGAGCAAAGTCTGCCTGTGATCACCAAGGAGAGCTGCTGTCTCTTCCCATACCTCAGCAATGTTGGCAGGATCTGGCTATGGATTTCATTACTGACTTGCCCAAGTCAAGAGATGCCTGCTTCCCTGGTGCCAAGCACATCTGAGTCATCACTGACTGTCTCACCAAAAAACACCACTTTGTGCTATGTGCTGAGATGACAACCTCACATCTTGTCTGGATGTTCATCCAGTTTGTTGTCTGTACCCATGGCTTACCCAGGAGTATTGTCTCAGACAGAGGAGGTCAGTTTGTCAGCTTATTCCAGAAAGCACTCTGTGCCCATCTTGATGTCATGCTACAACTATCCTCAGAACACTACCCAGAGACAGATAGTCAGACAGAACAAGAGAATCAGGAGCTTGAACACTACCTGAGATCCTATGTCAACTATCTCCAAGATGACTGGGTCCAATGGCTTCCTCTGGCAGAGTTCACACAGAACAACTTCCAGTCTGATTCCTCTGGCATGTCACTGTTCTTTGCCAACAAAGAGTTCTATCCACAGCTCAGCATCACACCCGCGAGTGAAGTCTGTAACCAAGATGCTATGGAAATCTCTGGAGAAATGACACAGATTCTGGAACAGTTGCAAGCTGAACTCTGACTATCCCAGGAAGCTCAAGCTCACACTGCCAATTTGCATCAAGTCCTGTCACTGTCCTATCAAACTGGAGATCTTGTTTGGCTGAATACCAAGAACATCAGGACACACCACCCATGCAAAAAGCTTGACAACAAGTGGATTAGACTATTCAAGGTGTTGAAGACAGTCAGAAGCTGTGCCTGCTATCTGGAGCTTCCACACACTCTCAACATCCACTCTGTCTTTCATGTTTCCCTTCTACGTCTGACACCTGCTAATCCTATCCCTGGCCAATCAAATGAACACTCTGGCCCTGTCATTAGTCAAGACACAGATGAAGAGTTCCAGGTTGAAGAAATCCTTGACTCCAAGCCAGCAACATCTTGACAGAAGTTCAAGTACCTGGTCAAATAGTCTGGATAGCCAATTGAAGATGCCACTGAAGAGTCTATTGAGCATCTTGACAACACTAAAGACACCATCTACAACTTGTATGAGAAATACCCAAGGAAACCACAGCTACAGAACTACGCCCACAAGTGGCCTGAGACTCACAGGAGTTCACTATATGAAGGAGAGGGGTAATGTCACAGTTCTGGCCCAGTTGCATATCTGCCACAAGTCATGCACCTTGCCGGGAAGTTCCATCTGCACTGTTACCTGTTTGCTCTGCTATTGCCTTGTTGC
Source organism: Lichina pygmaea (assembly GCA_963422465.1). Lineage (NCBI taxonomy): Eukaryota > Fungi > Ascomycota > Lichinomycetes > Lichinales > Lichinaceae > Lichina > Lichina pygmaea. Next base: position 5,036,617 of record OY730170.1, read on the forward strand.
ATATCTGGCACAAGTCACACACCTTGCCGGGAAGTTCCATCTGCACTGTTGCCTGTTTGCTCCACTGTATCCCCTGCCTATAAGAACTTCTCCTGCTTCCCCAGCTTCTTCTCTTCTTCTTTTCTCTTTTCCTTCCTTGTCTTTTGTCTTGTACATCAATCCAAGTCTCAAGTCTCAAGCCAAGTCAGGTCAAGGTTACCAAATCAGTTAGGCTTGAGCTCTGCTCTGCTATTGCCTTGTCACAAGAAGAGAATCTAGGTATTAGGTTGGGAATAGTGGAGTTTGAAAGCTAGATTAAACTGGTTTAGTCTTTTCAAAAACATAAACCAGTACAAGAACTTCTGTAGTAGCTCTGGGTTTGAAATAATAGTGGTGAAGTCTTGGGGATTAAAAAAGACTTGTTGTCTTTGTCTTGAATAAAGAGAGCATGAAGAGGTGATATGTTTTGCAGTTTCTTCTGCTTGGCCACACACACATAGTGGGGTAGGGAAGTCAGGAGCTCCAGCTCTGAAAAGAAAACTTGCCAGACCAATTCTTCCAGTCCTGATTTGCAGTAGCAGACTTGCCTCAGCTTTCTGTAACTCTTTGTAGAGCTTCAGATTGTTTTTGTGTGGCTTTTGACAGAAAATCTGCCAGCCTGGATAGCTTCTTCTTTTCTTCTCTTCCTATTGGTCTTCCCACTCTTTAGTAAAGAGCTTTTGTAGTTCTTTCTTTGAACTAGCCTGGTTAGTAGTTATTTGACTTAACCAAGTGAATTTCCACTTAGGAGAGATAGTTGAGGATTCCTTTAAAGGTTTCTTCAAGAGAGAGGCATAGCTGGAAATAGTGGAAAAGATACTGTCAAGAAAGTATTTGAGAGGGGAGTTTTGAATAGAAGAAAGAAAACAGGCAGTGTGAAATTTAAAGTATAGGTCTAGAGGTAGAAGAAAAAGCTCACTCTCTAATAGAAAAGAAGGAGTGGCTTTGAAGGCACCCCCAATAAGTCTTAGACATCTGTTTTGAAATGAAACAAGAGAAGAGATATTGGAGGATTTTCTTAGAGGGTTAAACCAGATCCCCACTGTATAGCTCAGTAGAGATCTCAGTATAGCAGTGTACACCAGACATGATGTGTGAACTGGAAAGCCCCAAGTAGAATAGGAAGTTCTAGAAAGAGAAGAGAGTGCTTTCTGTGCTTTTTGAAGAATAATCCTCTGGTGTTTGTGCCAGTGGAGCTTTGCATCTAGGTACACTCCAAGTACTCACACTTTTTTTTGGTTTGAGAATCACATTCCCCAGTCTGAGCTTGAGCTGAAGATTGTCTGATCTTCTTCTGGAAAAATGAAGTATTTCATATTTCTCAGGTGAGAAGACTATTCCATGTCTTGCAGCCCAGGATAGACATTTGTGGTGTGTGTTCTTTAACTTCAGAAGGTTACTTTTCAAGGAGTGACCAAAAGCAAGCAGATTTGTATCATCTGCAAACCCCAGAGCAGTGTTACGACCCAGGGGATGGGAGCCACTTATTTATAGGCAATCAGGCTGCGGGCCAGGCAAGAGGACACCATGGAAGTCAAGTGACCAACCAACAAGGGGTCACGTGACTGTCGAGACACACGGGAGTCTTGACGCAGCATGCATGAAGCATCGAGACAATCTCACCAGTCTCGACGCAGGATGCATGAAGCATCAAGACAATCTCACCAGTCTTGACGCAGGATGCATGAAGCATCAAGACAATCTCACCAGTCTCGACGCAGGGTGCATAACATGGTGGGACTGTCGAGACAATCTCACCTGTCTTGATGTTGAGACTGTCAAGACAATCTTGATTGTCTTGACAGGCCAGCACTATATAGTCCGGTGATAGTTCCCTTATGGAACAATCGTCTTCAACTCATGTTGTGATCCAGACAACTAGATCTACTTCAATACAATCCTTTTGTACAAAGCTGTTGATCAGGTGTCACCACCACCACGTTCCACCAAACCCCTTCGCACTCCTTGACACTCCTCTCCTGCGAGAACCAACCCACCTTCCACCTCTCGCCCTAATCCTATACTCGGATAGGACAGTACGGTACAGACCGCAACAAGCAGATACACCAGAAGAGGGAGTATGTACAGTCTCATGCAATTCAGAAATGTAGAATAGAAAAAGAATAGGGGATAGTGGAGAACCTTGAGGAACTCCACAATGAATAGGAATAGAACAAGACTCAGAATCATCAAAGACAAGAGTGGTAGAGCACTTATCACAGAAGGCCACAGTCGTACTATGCCAGAACATAGTGTAGAGTTGGCACCCCCCCACAGAGTCTCTACCACGCTTTCCCACAGTCCCAAGGTCTCTTGCACTCCGCCGTACATGCTCACCCCTGGGATCCTGCTTCGGAGCGCTGGGTCACCAGCCCAGAGCCCACACTCCAACTGTAGTTTGCTCCCTGAGCTTGTTGTTTGCAGCCTAAGCCTGCACTCCGTACGAACCAGCATGCGCATCTATCCTCTCGGGCTATATAGACAGTCTCGTAGTAGGCCCAGGCCCTACCTCTGACACTGCCATTATATGCCACACGTCGCAGTTGTTAACTGTTTTGTGTTACCTTCGCAGATCTCTCGTACAAAGGCTGACCATGCCTCGCAGACCTTACAGATCCTGCAGGCTGTGCCAGCACCTGCAGGGCTGCCTTTCCAGCCCACTAACCAAGTAGGGAGAAGTTCTCCTTGGTCCGCTGTCGCCTGTGGGACCCCAGTTGCACCTGTTGGCCCACTGGATAACCCAGTCCCCTGGCCCCAGATTGTGGATCGTACGAAGAGACTTTGTGGCAAGGCCTTAGGCAAAACCATCAAGCCAGCACTTTGGCTATCACACAGCCCTTAGGCACTGGAGCGGTGACATCTCCTTGTACGACCACTCTCCTTCTTTAACAGGTGGTCTCTGTTCGATTAACAACACTGCAGTGCCAAGACCACTCCCTCTCTAGCAGATCCTCATGTGTTAGCTGGAGACTCTGCTAGGAGGGTGACATGACAAGAACTCCTCTTGACTACTCCAGAGGTGCCCTATCAGACGTCTAGACTTCACATCCACCAGCTGTGGGGCTGGCTTCAGGCTGTAGCGTACACGGTAGTCGTCTGTCAGGTGGTTTTCCTCTCCCAAGCTTGGTCGCAGCCCTCTGTTCTGCTGTAGCTGTTTCACGGGGGCATCCAGGGTGCCTGTGTGACACCTCCGGTGGCCCATCACTCCGCAACACCAGCAGCTTGACTGGTGACTTGATTAGCTCTCGGTGCAGCAACTACGAGCAGCCTGGGAAGCCGCCCACCATCGACTGCCCTGAGGTTCCCAGCCTGCACCACGTGGAGGTTCGAGTCGTTGCAGGCCAAGTAAAGATTATATACCCAAAGAGAAGTAGAAGAGTTTTCCAAGTAGATTTCAAGAGAAATAAAGTCTTTACTCCAGAAGGTAGGATGAAGAGAAGAGAGTTTCAGGTTTTTGTTAATAAGAAAAAGTGTTCTACCAATCTCTGAACAGTAAAGAGGAAGAAAAGAAGAGAAAACAGTAGAGGTGTTTGTCTTCAGGTGAGGGTTTTTCCAGGGTTCTTGAAGTGCAATAATGTCCACCTCTTGAAGAGCTGAGGTTGTTAGAAGTAGCTCTTGGACTGATTGGCTTTTTTGCACATTATAAGTGTGAGCTTTGAGTCTTTCATGTAGACATCTCATCTTCAAAGATCTTGAAAGGGTTGGCTGATACTTTTCCCTTATTATTTGTTGATCTTGCCCCAAGAATTTGAACTTCTGGACAGCTTCCCCTGATTCTCTCTGAGCTTCTGGTTGGCTCAGCTGTTTTATATTTTTCCCCCCTCGGAGTGGCTGGGAGAAAGAGAAAGATGTAGCTGGAGATTGGGGTACTGGTGTCAGAGATGTAGAGATTGGGATCTCATACTTCCCTGGGCATGAAATCCAAGCTTCCCTGGCTCTCTTGGCTGCTTCCTGGCATACTGGGCATGTACTAGCCCAGGCTGGGTGAGATCCCTGGCAATTGCAGTATTTTGGTTTCAGCAAGTTTTCAGGAATTAGGTATACTCTCCTCTTATGTTGTCCACCACATGCTCCACAGGCAGTTCTGTTCCTGCAGGCATAAGCTTGGTGGCCATAGCCAAAGTACTTGAAGTATTGTGCAATAACTGTGTTTGCCAGGAAGAGTTCCACTTCATGTAGTCTGTGTCCCAGTACTAGTCTATTCTCAATAAGAAGATTGGCCTGTTGGGGAGTAGAGAGATCCAGGTGGAGAGAGGTGACCTGTTTCTTTTGAGCTATGGATTTCTTGGACCAATATGCTCTCAGAATAGTGATCTGTTTGCCAAGAGAAGGGTTGCTAGTCTGGATTTTTTTGCAGGTGTCCTCCAGATTCTCTGGCTGGACATCTGCTGTTCTGACTCCATGAACCAGAACTGGGAATCTCTTGGGCTGGACTATTACCTTTGTGTTGAAGATAGTTGCAGTCCAGGAGGAATCCATTTCCAGAAAAAGCTTGGTTTCCTGGCTCTCTGTGTGAATAAGAATATCCTCTGATGGGAGTTTTCTCACTACTCTAATCTGTTTGTTATAAGAGCTTGGGAGTCTGTCTTGGAGGGCTTGGAAGAGCTGGACATAGGTTCTGTTAGCCATGTCTGGAGTCTGGTGCCCAGGGTGTACCAGAACCTCTTTGAGAATTCTGGAAGCTAGTGGAATTTGAGTAGAGAAAGTTTTTACAGCTGCCTGTGCATAAGATAATTTTGCCTCTTGTCTATCTAGATGTTTGTTGAGGTTTTCAAGCTTCTGGATAATCTTGTTGGTAATGCCAGAGGGTAGAGGTTGGACAGTGCTAGTCTGCAGCTCTGCAGAGAGTTTTTGCTTAAGGTTCTCCCAGCTTTTTCTGACTGGTTCTGGAACTGTTTGGATTTTCAGCCAGGAGTTAAGAAGTTCCCAGTCTTTCTGTATAGTGCTTTCAGTGGTGGGAGGACTGGCTTGAGTGTTAGCAAGACTGGAAGCTGGTGTGGCTAGTGGTGCTCTGGGATTGGTTTCTAAAGAAGTGGGTTTTTTCTTTTTTAGTGCCATGGTGGAGCTTGCTTGGCACAGGTCAACTGTTTCCAGTCTGTGAAGTAGTGCCAGAGAGAGAGAAGTCACCTGGTTTCCCAGCAGTAATAATCTAGTCCTGGGACCAGACCCCAAGACTAGACTTTCCTGGGCAGCTTATTCCAACTAAGCTCTGAGTAAAGCTAGGAGTATTTGCCTAGACTAGGGACCAGACTCCCTATCTAGACTTTCCTTGAGTCAAGGTCTCTGCTAGCTCCAGAGTCAGTCAGACTCTAACTATTCCTCTTATCCTGAGACTCTCTCTCTGGTTGTGGCTGGATTGCTGGTTGTTGAAGAAACAGATCGTAGATCCCAAGATCACAACTTTTGACAATCAGGTGTGATTCTCAAAGGTGATGGGTTTTCACCTTAAGGTTTGGGTGGGTCAGGACAGGATGTCGGCTGTTTTCCAGAATATATGACAAATTGCTGTCTTTACCAAAAGTGATGGTCCTTGAACAGCGTGGTTCTGGGAAGAGTTGTCCAACAGGTTATGAGCCCAGAATCTGCACAAGATTAAAGCTGTCCACCTACCAGCTGTGATAAGCCAGGTTGTCTGCCAGCTACAAGAAGTCTGAGTTGTTCACTAGCTACAAGAAGCTAAGTCAGTTTCTGCAGCAGGAAGCAGTCAGTCAGTCAACAAGCAATCCCACCTGTGATCACTGTGATGTTGGTGTCCACCAGCAAGCTGTCAGTCAGGATTGACCAGCTCACAGTGTACAACTACAACACATGGAAGACAAAGATGGAGATGCTGTTGATCTGGGAGTATCTCTGGGCAGTTGTCTCAGAGAAGAAGACAAGGTCTAAGGTGAAAGGAAAAGAAAAGGAGGACTCAGACAAGCCAACAGACACCCAGCTGGCATTTGATGAGAAGGCTGAACAAGCAACAGCCACAATCTTTCTCTACCTCAGTGACAGTGTCAGCAGGAACATACAAGGCATCTGTAACCCAGTCCAACTTTGGAAGAAGCTACACAACCTGTACAGCCAAACTGGTTTCTTGACTCACCACTGGTTGTGGCAGTGGCTGTTCAAGACTGAGCTACAGGACTACAAGTTAGTGATTGAGTACACAGAGGAGATACAGTCAATAGCGGAGCAGTTGAAGAACACAGGCTTTGAGGTCCACAATAAGATCTTGGCCACAGCACTACTGCAAGGATTGGATGGGAGCTACAAGACTTTTGTCTTCTTCACAACCCAGGTTTACCATACAGACAAAACAATCAGCTTTGATAAGCTGGTTGCCAACATCATTGATGAAAGTCAGTGGATGGGGTTGGAAGAACAGAAGCTAGAGTGGACTCTACAAGCTACAGACTCAGCAAAAGAAAAAGGATGATGTGGACACTGTCAGAAGATAGAGCACCAGAGCAAGAACTGCTGGATGAAACACCCAGAACTTTGACTAAACAACAACTTGGCCTTAGACTCAGATTTGAAGGATGAAACAGACTATCAGAGCAAGAAGAAAGAGGGAAAGAAGAGATAGCAGTGCAAGCACACAGCCTATCTAGCAGTTGCTTCATCATTGTCAGATTTGGTATTCTGACAACTCTGCCAGTGTTGAGAGGGGGTGTTAGGATTGCAACACTGCCAAGGTCCAATCTTGGGAAGAACACAGCAGGCTGCAGAATTTTTTTATTTTATTTTATTTGATTCTTACACTGGTAGTAGCTTTACAGCCATGCAGATCTTCTAGCTAATAGTGAACTCCTTCAGAAAACCTTTGAAGGGATAAAAACTGAAGGCAGGGTGTGACTAGGGAATGTAACAAAAGGAATCTTGAAGTTTCTGGTAAGAGAAGAGAATCTAGGTATTGGATTGGGAATAGTGGAGTTTGAAAGCTAGATTAAACTGGTTTAGTCTTTTCAAAGACATAAACCAGTACAAGAACTTCTGTAGTAGCTCTGGGTTTGAAATAATAGTGGTGAAGTCTTGGGGATTAAAAAAAACTTGTTGTCTTTGTCTTGAATAAAGAGAGCATGAAGAGGTGATATGTTTTGCAGTTTCTTCTGCTTGGCCACACACACATAGTGGGGTAGGGAAGTCAGGAGCTCCAGCTCTGAAAAGAAAACTTGCCAGACCAATTCTTCCAGTCCTGATTTGCAGTAGCAGACTTGCCTCAGCTTTCTGTAACTCTTTGTAGAGCTTCAGATTGTTTTTGTGTGGCTTTTGACAGAAAATCTGCCAGCCTGGATAGCTTCTTCTTTTCTTCTCTTCCTATTGGTCTTCCCACTCTTTAGTAAAGAGCTTTTGTAGTTCTTTCTTTGAACTAGCCTGGTTAGTAGTTATTTGACTTAACCAAGTGAATTTCCACTTAGGAGAGATAGTTGAGGATTCCTTTAAAGGTTTCTTCAAGAGAGAGGCATAGCTGGAAATAGTGGAAAAGATACTGTCAAGAAAGTATTTGAGAGGGGAGTTTTGAATAGAAGAAAGAAAACAGGCAGTGCGAAATTTAAAGTATAGGTCTAGAGGTAGAAGAAGGCTGCAGAATAGAGGCTGAATAGGGAACTGAGCAGAGGTTGAATTCATGTATATAGTGAGTGCTTTTTCTCTAAAGAAATTGATAACAGCTCTTCCCTGCCTCCCAGCTCCAACAGAATCCACACCTTCTGTGATATAAGTCTCAGCTTGTAAGATTTGCCTATGAAATTGGTGGCTACCAACAGATTTACTAGTGTCAGCTGGAGGAGTGAGAAGACCAGTCCTTGCTTACTGCTAGAGCCAAGTTCACATGAGAGAAGAGAACTCTCACTGTATATTGGTGTCAACCAGAGACTCAACAGGAAGTTGATAGCCCAAGGATTTGCAGGGGTTCAGAGATCAGCCTCCCCCTGAGTGATAGCTAAATTGTTTGTCTGCACATGACAGTGTGCAGCTTTCTTCTTGGTTGTTGCTCCTAGATTCTTAGTTAGAGAGAGAAGAATGAACACACTTATTCCCTGGCCAGCCACCAGTTCACAGTTATGAGCCCAGAGCTGCTTCCTACTCACTATTTTTTTTTCTTTATTTTATTTGATTCTTACACTGGTAGTAGCTTTACAGCCATGCAGATCTTCTAGCTAATAGTGAACTCCTTCAGAAAACCTTTGAAGGGATAAAAACTGAAGGCAGGATGTGACTAGGGAATGTAACAAAAGGAATCTTGAAGTTTCTGGTAAGAGAAGAGAATCTAGGTATTAGATTGGGAATAGTGGAGTTTGAAAGCTAGATTAAACTGGTTTAGTCTTTTCAAAGACATAAACCAGTACAAGAACTTCTGTAGTAGCTCTGGGTTTGAAATAATAGTGGTGAAGTCTTGGGGATTAAAAGAGACTTGTTGTCTTTGTCTTGAATAAAGAGAGCATGAAGAGGTGATATGTTTTGCAGTTTCTTCTGCTTGGCCACACACACATAGTGGGGTAGGGAAGTCAGGAACTCCAGCTCTGAAAAGAAAACTTGCCAGACCAATTCTTCCAGTCCTGATTTGCAGTAGCAGACTTGCCTCAGCTTTCTGTAACTCTTTGTAGAGCTTCAGATTGTTTTTGTGTGGCTTTTGACAGAAAGTCTGCCAGCCTGGATAGCTTCTTCTTTTCTTCTCTTCCTATTGGTCTTCCCACTCTTTAGTAAAGAGCTTTTGTAGTTCTTTCTTTGAACTAGCCTGGTTAGTAGTTATTTAACTTAACCAAGTGAATTTCCACTTAGGAGAGATAGTTGAGGATTCCTTTAAAGGTTTCTTCAAGAGAGAGGCATAGCTGGAAATAGTGGAAAAGATACTGTCAAGAAAGTATTTGAGAGGGGAGTTTTGAATAGAAGAAAGAAAACAGGCAGTGTGAAATTTAAAGTATAGGTCTAGAGGTAGAAGAAAAAGCTCACTCTCTAATAGAAAAGAAGGAGTGGCTTTGAAGGCACCCCCAATAAGTCTTAGACATCTGTTTTGAAATGAAACAAGAGAAGAGATATTGGAGGATTTTCTTAGAGAGTTAAACCAGATCCCCACTGCATAGCTCAGTAGAGATCTCAGTATAGCAGTGTACACCAGATGTGATGTGTGAACTGGAAAGCCCCAAGTAGAATAGGAAGTTCTAGAAAGAGAAGAGAGTGCTTTCTGTGCTTTTTGAAAAATAATCCTCTGGTGTTTGTGCCAGTGGAGCTTTGCATCTAGGTACACTCCAAGTACTCGCACTTCTTCTTTTGGTTTGAGAATCACATTCCCCAGTCTGAGCTTGAGCTGAAGATTGTCTGATCTTCTTCTGGAAAAATGAAGTATTTCATATTTCTCAGAAGAGAAGACTATTCCATGTCTTGCAGCCCATGATAGACATTTGAGGTGTGTGTTCTTTAACTTCAGAAGGTTACTTTTCAAGGAGTGACCAAAAGCAAGCAGATTTGTATCATCTGCAAACCCCAGGGCAGATACACCAGAAGAGGGAGTATGCACAGTCTCATGCAATTCAGAAATGTAGAATAGAAAAAGAATAGGGGATAATGGAGAACCTTGAGAAACTCCACAATGAATAGGAATTGAACAAGACTCAGAATTATCAAAGACAAGAGTGGTAGAGTGCTTATCACAGAAGGAGTAGATCCAGGAAGCTAGCCAGACAGGTATTCCTTTTCTTTTCAGAATTTGCTGTAGTATCTTGGGGAGAACTCTGTCATAGGCTTCTGAGATATCCAGTGAGAGTAGGGATGCAACCATGCCTTCCTTCCAGACTTTTTCCACTTGGGAGGTTAGAAGGAAAAGTGCTGCTTCTGTGGATCTTCCTTTCCTAAAGCCCATCTGGATATCTGGCAATAGTCCAGCTTCTTCTGCTATCTTGCTTAGTCTGGCTGCAGCAATAGCTTCCATCAGCTTGCCTGTTGTGTTTAGCAGAGCTATAGGGCGCCAGGCTTTAGCTTGATTGTAGGTTCCCTTGCCAGGTTTCCTCAAGCAGACTGTTTTTGCACTCTTAAATCTTTCAGGGAAGTACTCCAGTTTCCAGCATGTTGAAGTCAGAATAGCTAGAGCTTGGCAGAACCTAGGCCCCAGAGCTCTCAGAAATCCATTTGGCAGCTTATCTCTCCCTCCTGCTGTGAAAGGTTTCTTCTTGGCCAGAATTTGCTCCACTTCTTCACATGTTACCTCCTGGGAGAGCTGTATCTCAGAGATAGTCTGGGAGCTTTCTGAGCCTGGTTCTGGAACTAGAGCTTTTGGAAAGAACTGCTGTGAGAAGGCTTTAGTCTTTTCCTCAAAAGTTTTGGCTATTCCTTCTTGTGTTTCCAGGTCAGGAACCAGAGGAAGATCAGGAGTCTTGTTGGCTTTGGACCTTCCCCACTTTGCAAGCTTCCAGAACTTTGAAGAGCTGGCCAGCTCATGGATTTGGTGTCTGAAAGTGTTCTGTTTTCCATCTCTGACTGCCTTTTTCTTGAGCTTAGTTGCTTGCTCAAGTTCCTCTTGACTTGCTTGTCTTTTTTGCACTTTTCTTCTTACTCTTCTTTCCTCTTTAACCTTGTTTTGGATCTCTTGATTCCACCAGGGGACTGAGTGGCCAGATTGCTTCTGGAGCTGTGTGGATTTGCTTGCTATTTCTTGGAGAAAGTTGTCAAGATACTCCAAGTACTCATCCACTTCATATTTGTCTTGGAAGTGGAAGGGCAGGTGTAGCTTCTCACACTCTACTCTTGCAAGGTTTGAGTCCAGTGTTCTCCAGTTTCTTTCTGGTTTCCAGATTTTCCTTGGAGGATCCAGGTCCAGGCAGGTTAGTACAGGTCTGTGGTCAGACCCATGAAAGAACTGAAGAGCCACTTTAGAGAAAATCAGAGAGTTAGAAAGAGAAGAAGAAATAAAAGACAGATCAATAGCAGAACATGGTTTTTCAGAAAGAGATCTTGCTCTGGTAGAGGTGAAAGGTGCAATAGCTAAATCCAGATTTAAATCTTTCATTAGGTCTTGAAACTTGTTTGCAGTCTCAGAGTACAGTCTTCTTTTCTTTGACCAGTCTGGGTGGTGAAGATTTGAGTCTGTGAGAAGAATATGTTGTCCTTGTTCTTGTAAAGCATTTTGGAGTAAACAGAGAAGAGCTTCTGATGCCTCTGTGTAGTTTTCTTGACTTGATGGGGTGAAGTAGAGATTATGTACCCAAAGAGAAGTAGGAGAGTTTTCCAAGTAGATTTCAAGAGAAACAAAGTCTTTATTCCAGAAGGTAGGATGAAGAGAAGAGAGTTTCAGATTTTTATTAATAAGAAAAAGTGTTCTGCCAATCTCTGAACAGCAGAGAGGAAGAAAGGAAGAGAAAACAGTTGAAGTGCTTGTTTCTAGGTGAGGGTTTTTCCAGAGCTCTTGAAGTGCAATAATGTCCACCTCTTGGAGAGCTGAGGTTGCTAGCAGTAGCTCTTGGACTGATTGGCTTTTTTGCACATTATACTGGAGAAGTGTCAGCTTTGTGTCTTTCATGCAGACATCTCAGCATCAAAGATCTTGAAGGAGTTAGCTGGTAGCTTTCCTCCAGAGTTGGCTGATCTTGAAGAAAGAATTTGCACTTCTGGGAGTGCACCTCTGAGTCGCTCTGAGCTTCTGCTTGGCTCAGCTGTTTTATGTTTTTTCCCTCCTGGTAGAGACTGAGAGAGAGGGAAAGACATAACTGGGGGGGGTTGTAGAGCTGGAACTGTGACAAGGCAATAGCAGAGCAGAACTCAAGCCTAACTGATTTGGTAACCTTAACCTGACTTGGCTTGAGACTTGAGACTTGGATTGATGTACAAGGCGAAAGACGAGGAAGGAAAAGAGAAAAGAAGAGAAGAAGCTGGGGGAGCAGGAGAAGTTCTTATAGGCAGGGGATCAGGCAACAGCGGAGCAAACAGGCAAACAGTGCAGATAGGACTTCCCGGCAAGGTGCGTGGCTTGTGCCAGATATGCAACTGGGCCAGAACTGTGACATTACCCCCCTCCTTCACATAGTGAACTCCTGTGAGCCTCAGGCCACTTGTGGGTGTAGTTCCATGACTGTGGTTTCCTTGGGTATTTCTCATAGAAGTTGTAGATGGCGTCTTTGGTGTTGTCAAGATGCTCAATAGGCTCTTCAGTGGTATCTTCGATTGGCCATCCAGACTATTTGACCAGGTACTTGAACTTCTGTCAAGATATTGCTGGCTTGGAGTCAAGGATTTCTTCAACCTGGAACTCTTCATCTGTGTCTTGACTAATGACAGGGCCAGAGTGTTTATTTGATTGGCCAGGGATAGGATTAGCAGGTGTCAGATGTAGAAGGGAAACATGAAAGACAGGGTGGATCTTGAGAGTGTGTGGAAGCTCCAGATGGCAGGCACAGCTTCCGACTGTCTTCAACACCTTGAATAGTCCAATCCACTTGTTGTCAAGCTTTTTGCATGGGTGGTGTGTCCTGATGTTCTTGGTATTCAGCCAAACAAGATCTCCAGTTTGATAGGATAGTGACGGGACTTGATGCAAATTGGCGGCGTGAGCTTGAGCTTCCTGGGATAGTCGGAGTTCAGCTTGCAACTGTTCCAGAATCTGCGTCATTTCTCCAGAGATTTCCATAGCATCTTGGTTGCAGGCTTCACCCATGGGTGTGATGCTGAGCTGTGGATGGAACCCTTTGTTGGCAAAGAACAGTGACATGCCAGAGGAATCAGACTGGGAGTTGTTCTGCGTGAACTCTGCCAGAGGAAGCTATTGGACCCAGTCATCTTGGAGATAGTTGACATAGGATCTCAGGTAGTGTTCAAGCTCCTGATTCTCTTGTTCTGTCTGACCATCTGTCTCTGGGTGGTGTTCTGAGGATAGTTGTAGCATGATGTCAAGATGGGCACAGAGTGCTTTCCAGAATGAGCTGACAAACTGACCTCCTCTGTCTGAGACAATGCTCCTGGGCAAGCCATGGGTACAGACAACAAACTGGATGAACATCCAGACAAGATGCAAGGTTGTCATCTCAGCACATGGCACAAAGTGGTGTTCTTTGGTGAGACAGTCAGTGATGACCCAGATGTGCTTGGCACCAGGGAAGCAGGCATCTCTTGACTTGGGCAAGTCAGTAATGAAATCCATAGCCAGATCCTGCCAACGTTGCTGAGGCACGGGAAGAGACAGCAGCTTTCCTTGGTGATCACGGGCAGGCTTTGCTCAAGAGCAGACATGACAATTCCTGATGTACTACTGTATAATGTTCACCATCTTTGGCCAATAGTACCAACAAGACAGAAGATTGTGGGTCTTGGCAATCCCAGTGTGGCCAGCCATTGCTTGGTCATGGGCTTCTTGGAACAGGTGTAGGCGTAGCTCATCATTCTCAGGGATCCAGAGTCAGTTCTTGTAGAAGAGACAGTCATTTTCCAAGCTGCAGTCTGAGAGAGACACTTCTTGACTGTGCCTGACACTATCCCTTAGCATCTGTGACACTGTTGCCACTGGATCACCTTCAGCAAGGTTGTTATAGGCAGCTTGGATAATGTCTGAAAAAGGTGTAGCATCAGGTTCAGTGTCAACTAGTGCAGCTTCTGAACATCTCAGGATCTGGATGGGCTTGACTTAAACCTCTGAATGTGCAAGATTCTTGGGCTTGAGGATGACTTGCTCCATGAAGTCTTGACAGGGATCACTGTCTGACAGGAGGTCTTGGGAACGTTGAGTGAGGGCGTCAGCCTTGCACTGACTGCCTGGACGGTAGCTGATCTTGAAATTGAAGTGTGACAAGAACTCACTCCAACAGACTTGACGGCGGGAAAGGTACTTTGACAACATGAAGTACTCCAAGTTCTTGTGATCAGAGATCACTTTGACAGGTTCTGGAGATCCTTCAAGCTCTGCTCGCCATTCTTCAAAGGCATGGACAATTGCCAGCAACTCTTTGTTGTAGATTTCGTAGTTGCATTCTGCCAGCAGGTGGCGGCGTGACAAGAAGGCAACAGGGCGTAGAACTCCTTCATGGTCTGGCTGTGACAGGACAGCACCAGAGACATAGTCAGAAGTGTCAGTCTCAACAACACACTCCTTCTCCGGATCAAAGTGCTGCAGGATAGGTGCAGTGCTGAACACCTTCTTGATGCTTTCAAACAAGCGCTGCTCTGGGGTTTCCCACTTGAAGGCAACATTCTTCTTGGTCAGAGCTGTGAGCAGGGATGCAAGCTTGGCAAAGTCTTTGATGAACTGGCGGTAGAAGTTTGCAAAGGTAATGAAGCTCTGCACTTCCTTGAGACTGGCAGGAGGCTTCCACTCCTTGATGGTGTCAGTCTTGGCTGGGTCCATACTCACAGATCCAGGTCAGCTGTCTTCAGTGGCAGACTGAATGATGAGGCCAAGGTACTTGACTTGATGGACTTCAAAGTCACACTTGGAGATGTCAACTTGCAGGCTTGCATCTTGTAGTCGACTGAGAACAAGCTTGACATGCTTCTGGTGTTCCTTGAGTGTCTGACTGTAGATAAGGATGTCATCCACATAGGCAGTGCCAAAGACGTCAAGGATGTCAGGTCTCAAAACATCATTGATGTAGTTCTGGAACATGCTTGGAGCATTGGCAAGACCAAAGGGCATGACAAGGTATTTGTAGAGGCCTGAGTGTGTGCGGAACGCAGTCTTCTATTCTTCACCTTTCTTCATCCGGATACAGTTGAAGGCACCAACAATGTCAAGCTTGGTGTACCACACAGCTTTGCAAAGCTGGTCCAACATCTCCCGGATCAGTGGTAGGGGGTAACAGTTCTTGATGGTGATAGTGTTGAGTGCTCTGTAGTCTACACAGAAACACAATCCACCTCCTGGCTTCTTGACAAAGAGGACTGGTGCAGCAGCAGGTGATGAAGATGCTTGAATGAAGCCCTTGTTCAGGTTCTCTGTCAGGTATTTCTTGAGAACTTCAAGTTCTTCTCTGCTCATGCTGTACAGAGGTCCAGAGGGTGCCTGGGTTCCTGGTTCCATCTTGATCTTGTGGTCAACTCCTGGGCGTAGAGAAGGAAGCTTGTCAGCGTCATCCTTGCTGAAGATGTCCAGGAACTTGTGGTACTGAGCAGGGAGAAGTGTGGCAGGGTCCACACACTTCTTTGACTTCAACACCTGCTCAATATCTCTCAGAGAAACACTGAACACCTGGTGATCTGGCTTGGCAGCAAGGAGAGAAAATGCGGCAGCATTGATGGGGATTGGTGTGGCAGAAAGAGGCTTGAGATCCTGAGGCTTTCCAGCAGACGTCTTGGCTTCAAGATCTAAAGAGATTGGATAGCCATTGTTTGACTTGAGGTATGCAGATCAGCAGTGATCTGACTTGAACATGATTGAGGTGTTTGCCCAATCAATGTGTGGCTTGTGCTTCTGGAGCCATGGCATCCCCAGAATCACATCATAGTGAAGACCAGGAGACACAAAGAGAGAGACTTCTTCCTGGTGCACACCATGTGCTGTGGTCATGATTGTCTTGGTGAGATGCGTGGTTTGTGATGTCTTGCCATCGAACGATCGCAATGTGCGTGAGTAGGGAAGAGGTTCTTGGTGAAGAGATTGCGCAAAGGAAGCACCAATGCAGCCAAATACTGAACAGCCAGAGTCAATAAGAGTATTGCACTTGAATTTCCCATCTAGGATACAAGGAAGAAACAAGCACTTGCTGTCCAATTGCTGGTCTGGAGACAGATAGTCAACATGGAGATCCTTTTCATGTCCTTGGGTGTGACGATAACCAAGGACTACTTGTTTTCCGACTCTGGAGTAGTCTCAACAGTGGCAGACTTGGTGGTGGTTGTGGTGGTGGCAATAACAGGCATGCTTTTCACTGGACAGAAGGTTGAGATGTGACCTTGGTTCCCACAGTAGAAGCAGAGGCCTTTGCTTCAGTGATGTTCTCGCTCTTCTGGCGTCAGCTTAGAGTGGCTGAGATCCATAGTAGGACTTGGTGGCTGTGGTGTGAAGGCTGGCTTGATGAACCCTGGACGCAGAACTGAAGCTCCTGACCGTGGAACTGAGGCTTGGGTGGGAGGTGCTTGACGTGGACAGCGAGAGTTGGCAGAAGTGGCACACAACTGGTTGTCCTGCAGCTGGCATTCCTCAACAAGCTTCTGATAGCTGATGTTCTTGAGGTTGATACTGACAAGCTGCTTGGCAAGCTCTTCAGAGACAGCGCATCGAAGATGGCACTTCAAGGCCTTGTTGTTGAAGTCTGTGTGTGGAGCATACTGATTGAACTCTGTGAAGAACTCGGCAAAGGAACGGTTGGCCTGACGTAAGGTGATGAGCTTTCTCTGAGCTAGGAACTCTGGGTCTGGGTCAGAGAAGGTGTTCCGGAGATCTTGGACAATGTCGTGCCAGTCAATGTACTGGCCAGCCGTGATCTTAGCTGAGATGTAGGACTGCGCAGTGCCAGTCGTGCGTGAAAAGACGTACGTAATCTGCGATGTTTCCGTGGGGTACCAGTCAGTGTTGAGTGTCATCTTGAGTGACAGTGACATGATGAAGCTCTCAAGCTTCTCATGCGTGATTTCCGTGTTTCTGCCATCGCCACTGAAGATCTCTGGGTCAGCAGTGCGTTCGGACTTGGACTTGGGAGTAGTGTTAGTAGCTTGAATTCGCATGAACTCTGCAAACATGTTGCGAAGGAACTTGTTATTTCCAGCAACTGGCATAGCTTGGTCTGGTTGTTGAGACATGACAAGGATGTGAACATGGCTTGGTGAAGTGTGTTATGGTTGGGTAGGTCTTTCGCAGTGTGACAAGGCAATAGCAGAGTAGAACTCAAGCCTAACTGATTTAGTAACCTTGACCTGACTTGGCTTGAGACTTGAGACTTGGATTGATGTACAAGGCGAAAGACGAGGAAGGAAAAGAGAAAAGAAGAGAAGAAGCTGGGGGAGCAGGAGAAGTTCTTATAGGCAGGGGATCAGGCAACGGCGGAGCAAACAGGCAAACAGTGCAGATGGGACTTCCCGGCAAGGTGCGTGGCTTGTGCCAGATATGCAACTGGGCCAGAACCGTGACAGGAACAGAGGTAGCTGTTGGGATCTCATATTTTCCTGGGCGTGTGTTCCATGCTTCTCTTGCCTTCTTGGCTGCTTCCTGGCGTACTGGACAGACACTGGCCCAGGCTGGGTGAGCTCCTCTGCAGTTGCAGCATTTTGGCTTGAGAAGCTGTTCAGGAACTTGGCAGACTCTCCTTTCATGCTGGCCTCCACAGGCACCACACACAGCTTTGTTCTTGCAGAAGCGTGCTTGGTGCCCATAGCCAAAGCACTTGAAACATTGTGCAATGACTGTGTCTGCCAGGAAAGGTTCTGCTTCATGCATCCTGTGCCCCAGCACTAGCCCACTCTCAATCAAAAGATTGGCTTGTTCAGGGGTAGCCAGATCCAGGTGGAGAGAGGTAACTGGCTTCTTTTGAGCTATAGTCTTCTTAGACCAGTAGACTCTCAGGATGGTGATTTGTTTGCTCAGAGATAGGTTGCTGTTCTGGATTATCTGGCAGGTTTTCTCCAGGTCTTCAGGTTGGATATCTTCTGTTCTGACTCCATGGATCAGAACTGGGAATCTCTTGGGCTGGATGGTTGCTTCCTTTGTGAAGATAGCTGATACCCAGGCAGGGTTTTTCTCTAGGAAGACTTTAGTCTCTTGGCTTTCTGTGTTAATAAGGATATCCTCTGAAGGAAGTTTCCTTACTGCTCTGACCTGCTTGTTGTAGGGACTGGGTAGTCTGTCTTGAAGAGCCTGGAAAAGCTGGATGTGAGTTCTATTAGCCATGTCAGGTGGCTGGATACCAGGATGTACAAGAACTTCTTTGAGAATTCTTGCAGGTAGAGGGATTTGTGCTGGAATAGATTTTTGGACAGCCTGGGCATATGATGGCTTGGCTTCTTGTTTGTCCAGCCGCTTGTTGATATTCTCCAGCTCCTGGAAGATTCTGTTGGTGAGGCCAGTAGAGCTAGACTGGGCTTCTGTAGAGAAGGAGTTCTTTTTGATATTTTCCCAGCTTTTCAGAATAGATTCTGGGACTGGTTGAGTTTTGATCCAGGAGTCTACTAGTTTGTAGTCATTCTGGGGAGCTGGTTGGAGGGTAGGAGAGCTGGACTGGGTGCTAGGCAGACTGGAAGCTGGTTGGGAGAGTATAGCTGGTGTAGCTCTGGTGTTACTTTCTGAAGAGGTGGGTTTTTTCTTCTTGGGAGCCATGTTAGAGATTGTTTGGCACTGGTTGGGTGTTTTCTGTCTGCAGAGTACTGCCAGAAAGAAGAGTCACCTGGTTTCCCAGCAGTAATAATCTAGTCCTGGGACCAATCCCCAAGACTAGACTTTCCTGGGCAGCTTTTTCCAACTAAGCTCTGGGCAAAGCTAGAAGTATTAACCTAGACTAGGGACCAGACCCCCTATCTAGACTTTCCTTGAGCCAAAGACTCTGCTAGCTCCAGAGTCAGTCAGACTCTAACCATTCCTCTTATCCTGAGACTCTCTCTCTGGTTGTGGGTAGATTGCTGGTTGTTGAAGAAGAAGATCGTGGATTCAAGATCACAACTTTTGACAAACAGGCGTGGTTCTCAAAGGTGATGGGTTTTCACCTTAAGGTTTGAGTGGTTTCAGAGAGGAACTCGGCTGTTTTCCAGAATATATGACAAATTGTGGTGTTTGTCAAAAATGATGGTCCTTGAAGGACGTGGTTCTGGGAAGAGTTGTTCCTACTCACTAAGAATGATCACAGTAACCAGCTGTTACTGTGCTTACAGACTACCAGGAACACAAAGATGTCTCAACCAATAACAACAACAACAACAAAGGCCACCACTTCATATGATCTGTGAGAAGATGGAACAGAGTAAGGGGCTGACACAGGCTGTTGAGAGAGTCTGTAATAGAGGGTGGAGTGTGCAATCTTCTCAAGAGCCAAGCAGAGAGCACACTAATCAGGCAGAAGAGCCAGCAGGCATTCCTGCATTGTTCACAGTGGACATTGTTAGTGGAGCAGTGTACTCAACAGACTTGACAGACTGTACAGATTACATGCTCCATGATAGCTTTATTTTGGACTGTGGAGCAACTACACATGTCTGCAACAATCATTGATGTTTTTGTACATTCACACCAGCAACTGACCAGCACCTTTACACTGGAGACTGGACTGTCACTATTGTTGGATTTGGAGCTGTTGACATCACAGTCCAGCTCCCCCAGAGTTGTATGAAGACTGTAACTCTTGTGGACACTGCATATATCCTGTCATTCCAGACAAGCACAGTGTTGTACAGATGTTTCAAGGATGTCAGAGGCTATTGGGACATGCAGAGTTATCTGCAGATGCTGATGTACAAGACAACCCCATACACCATCAGAGATGCACTACAGGCAGTATGTGATTGAGTACAACCCACTGAAAAAGGCATCAACACAAGCCTTCCCACCACAGGTCTTGGTGACAGACTTGGCAACAAATTCTGACCTGACACACATAACATCAACACACACAGACTTGAGGAACTGCATGCCTGACTGCATGCTCACCAGCTGTGTGCTCACAGACTGTGTGCCCACCAGCTGCACACCCACCAACTGCACACCTGACTGCATGCCTGACAGTGTGCCCACCAGCAGTGTGCCCACCAACAGCACACCCACTGGCAGTGTGCTCACTGACAGCACACCTGGCAGCACACCCACTGACTGTGTGCTCACTGGCAGTGTGCCCACCAACAGCATGCCCACCAACAGTGCACTCACAGACTGCACACTCACCAGCTGTGCACCCACTGACTGCACACCTGACTGTGTGCCTGACTGTGTGCCCACTGGCTCCACACCCACTGGCTGTGTGCTCACAGACTGCACACCCACCAGCTGCACATCTGGCAGTGCACCCACCAACAGCACACCCACTGGCAGCATGCCCACCAACTGCACACCTGACTGCATGCCTGGCAGTGTGCTCACTGACTGCACACCTGACTGTGTGCCCACCAGCTGCACACCTGACTGCACACTCACCAGCTCTGTGCCTGGCTGTGCACCGACTGACTGTGCACCCAACAGCACACCCACCAGCTGCACACCCACTGACTGCACACCTGACTGTGTGCTCACTGACTGCACACCCAGCTGCACACCCACCAGCAGCACACCCACTGACAGCACACCCACCAGCTCCACACCCACTGACTGTGTGCCCAGCTGCACACCCACTGGCTGCACACCCAACAGCATGCCCACTGGCAGTGTGCCCACTGACAGCACACCCACTGACTGCACACCTAACTGCATGCCTGACAGCACACTCACAGACTGTGTGCCCACTGACTGCGCACCCACTGGCTGTGCACCCACCAGCTGCACACCCACTGACTGTGTGCCCACCAACTGTGTGCCCAACAGCACACCCACTGGCAGTGTGCCCACTGACAGTGTGCCCACCAACTGCACACCTGACTGCATGCCCAACAGCATGCTCACAGACTGTGTGCCCACTGACTGTGTGCCCACCAGCTGTGCACCCACAGACTGCGCACCCACAGACTGCACACCCACCAGCTGCATGCTTGGCAGCACACCCACCAACAGTGCGCTCACAGACTGCATGCCCACCAGCTGCGTGCCTGACAGCGTGCTCACCAGCTGCGCACCCACCAACTGCATGCCCACCAGCTGTGCGCCCACCAGCTGCGCGCCTGCCAGCATGCCCACTGACAGCACACCCACTGGCTGCATGCTCACAGACTGCACACCCGCCAGCTGCGCACCCAACAGCACACCCACCAGCAGTGTGCCCACCAACAGCACACTCACAGACTGCGTGCCCACTGACTGCATGCCCACCGACTGCGCACTCACTGACTGTGTGCTCACCGACTGCGCACCCGGCTGTGCACCCACCGGCTCCATGCCCACTGGCTGCGTGCCCACCGGCTGCGCACTCACAGACTGCGCGCCCGACTGCGCGCTCACCGGCTCTGCGCCCGACTGCGCACCCACCTGACAGCACGCCCGACTGCTGCGCAGCTCGCTCGAACTGGGGGGGGTGTGTCAGCCGGAGGAGTGAGAAGACCAGTCCTCGCTTGCTGCTAGAGCCAAGTTCACGTGAGAGAAGAGAACTCTCACTGTATATTGGTGTCAACCAGGGACTCGACAGGGAGTCGATAGCCCGAGGATTTGCAGGGGTTCAGAGATCAGCCTCCCCCTGAGTGACGGCTAAATTGTTTGTCTGCACGTGACGGTGTGCAGAGTTTTCTCCTTGGTCGTCGCTCCTAGATTCTTAGTTAGAGAGAGAAGAATGAACACACTCATTCCCCGGCCGGCCGCCGGTTCACAACTAGCGATCACTGAACTGTCCATGTCATTGACACGCCTCCTGGCGGAGGGGTGTCCCGGACGTACCGAAGGGATGGGAAGAGGGGGGTATCACCCCCCCCCCCCCCCCCCCAATTGGCGGGCACCCAAAAATGGAGCCTAGACGACTCGCTACTCTACTGTACGTACTTATCGTCTATCGTCTTGGCGGCAAGTCCAAGTCCTGTGGTGACCGGCATCCGGCCCGGCCAGTCTCCCCTGTTTGTTTGCTTTGCGACCAAAGCCATTGTCCCGAGCCTGCGCTTTCCCTGCTGCTGCTATTCTTCTCTGCTGTGCTGTGCGGCGTGCGTAACGTACCGGTACCAGTACCGTGCACGACAGCCCCGTCCGTCTTCAACTTTCAAGAGTTGAACTCAATGCGTCTGGCTACCTGGTGCGTCGTAGCAAAGCCAATGTGAAGATCAGCGTTGCAGAAAAGTTTCCCGATCGGACTCCGAGGTCCTGCATCATCGGGGGCTGTGCGACACAGGGAGGTGTGGAGCATGCACGCGCCGGGAAAAAGGAAAGCAAGCAAGGCGACGTTGGTGTTCGAACGTCCTGCAACCTTGCACGGATGGCCGTGGTGGGGTTCGGATGCATGGGTCCGGGACTCTGGCACGAGGCTATATGCTTCGGCCCCCCTCCCGGCACTCCCCTTTCGTCCTCGAAGCTCGATCGAGGGTAGATCGAGCCTGCTGTCGGTCCGTCACTCTTCCTCGCCGTCTTCGGCCCAGGCATCCACAGGACGACCGTCTCTATGGATCCACCGAAGATCATCCAGCGACCGCTGGAGGAGGAAGACATGTCGGGGGGGGTTTTTCATTTCTCAGAAGATGCCGGGAGCATCGCGCAGCATCGTTTCGTCATCCCAGAAGGTATTCGTGCTCCGGTCTCTTGGCTGCTGCCTTCAGGATGCGCCCCCTGCTGAACGCGCTCGACCCTCAGACCGGAAGCTTGGCTGCATCTCGACGTCGTTGTTGATCGTCAATCGGATGGTGGGCACCGGCATCTTCTCGACCCCGTCGACGATCATGCAAGCGACAGACAACGTTGGCTCGACGATGCTGTTCTGGGTCCTCGGCGGTTTCATGACGTTCTGGTGGGTCGTGTCTTGTGCTGATCGATCGATGACGGTGATGATGATATCGCAGCATCTGCGATCTCGCTACCTCGTGAGGATGCTGACCGTTGTCGCTGCGCAGTGGGTACGATTCATCATCCTGCCGCCCTTTGGAGACGCTGTGCCGATGGCTGACATCCCGAAGGCTCTTCGTCTACCTGGAACTTGGAACGGCGATCCCGCGCTCCGGAGGAGAGAAAGTATACGTGCGTGCTATCCGTCCCGGACCCTTGCCCCCCCTGTACGCTCACGTGGCGTCTGGCGCAGCTGGAGAGGATATATCGCCGTCCCAAGTATCTCGCGACGTGCATGTTCGCCGGTGAGCTACTTTCTGTCGGAGGCACGCGCCGATCCGTTGGACTGATGAGAACTTCCGACAGTGGAGTTTGTCTTCCTCTCCATCTCGTCGGCGAACACTGTCAACTTCAGCGCCCACGTCTTGCGAGCCATCGGAGGCGCGCCGGAGCGTCTGGCGACGAACTGCAACCTAGACCCTGACCTGAGGCTGGCCAAGCCGTCCAAGCTGGACCAGGAATGGCTGAACAAAGGGATCAGCATCGCCGTCATCACGGGTGAGCGTGACGCGCATCGTCGATGATGCGCCGCGTGCTGACCGTCGTCCGTCGACAGTCGTGGCGCTGACCCACGCTCTGCTTCCGAAGATCGGAATCGTCGTGAGCAACGTCCTCGGCGGCTTCAAGCTGGTCATCCTGCTCGTCATCGTCTGTAGCGGTTTTGCCGCGCTATCCGGACGCCTGCAGGTTCCGAGACCGGACAACTTCAGCACCTTCCGTGGGAAGGGAGCGGCCTGCGAGCTGCCGCCCCATGTCGAGTCCGCCGCGGCTGCCAACTACGCCATTGCGCTGCTACAGGTGGGCACTGCCGTCCGATCGACATGGCTCCTCGGCTGACCGGGCCGTCGGCAGGTTCTGTATTCCTACGCCGGTTGGGAAAACGCAAACTACGTGGGTCTCAAGTGGCAGCCGTGTGGGCCGGTCGTCACGAGGCTGACCCTTCCCGCGTCGACAGGTCTTGTCCGAGGTTCGAAACGCGCCCAGGACGTTGAAGAGATCGGCGCCGGTCGCCGTGCTGGCCGTGACGGTGCTCTACATCCTGGCCAACGTCGCCTACGTACAGACTCCCCCGGCGCCGTCTGCCTCTTGCTCCGCCAACGCTGATCCTCTCGATAGCTGTCGGCCATGACGAAGAGCGAGATTGCGAACTCGAACGTTACCGTGGCAGCAGGCTTCTTCCGGAACGTTCGTATGCCCGAGCGTCAACCCCAGGTCGTGCAGACGTCTGACGGAAAGGCCAGGTCTACGGCGCGAGCAAGTTCGTAGATGTCGGCCTGCCTCTCCTGATCGCGCTGTCGGCTCTCGGGAACGTCTTTGCGCAGACGTTCGCGTTCAGCCGCGGTAAGCTTCCCCCGGCCGCGTCGCCGTCTTCGGAGTGCGGATCTGAAAGTCGTGCGTAGTGAAGCAGGAGTTTGGAAAGCAGGGCCTCCTCCCGCTCTCGAGACTCTGGGCGAGCGATTGGCCCTGTCAGGCCCCGACCGGTAAGCGCGGTATCCGATCGCAGCGTCTTCACCGGCGTCGGGAGCATCTGACGTGGGAGCAGGCGGCCTCTTCCTCCACTGGCTCTTCACGAGCGTCGTCATTATCGGTCCAAGCGTCAAGGACGCCTATCCGTTTGTGTCGACGCTCTCCGTGTACGCCCAGAGCTGGGTCAAACGTCGGTCCCCTTCCCTCCCGTCCTCGTAGTCCCCAGTCGGCATCTCCCTCGTTGGGAGGCATAAGATGCTGAGAGAACGACAGTCTTCGTCGGCGTCGGCCTGTTGTACCTGACGTACAGCAAAAACGAGCACTGGCGGTCCCGCCGGACGGAACTGCACGCGTGGCCGGTCACGACGGTGTTCTGGATCGTCTCGCTCGCCTTTGTCATCGTCGCGCCGTTCCTCCGCAACACCACGGTCACGCCGTCGATCCCGTGGTTCGTCGTGCCGACAGTCGGCACATCCGTCTTCCTGCTCGGGACATTGTATTGGCTTGGCTGGGCCAAGATCTGGCCCATGTTCGGCTACGCCATCCATCACGACATTCAAGAGCTGCCTGACGGGAGCGAGGTTGTCCGTTTCGTGGTGGGTGGTCTCTGTGCATCCCTTGCTTGTGCGGTCGAACGTGCCATACGCTAACCTACGACCTCGTCAGCACGTCAACCACAGGAAAAATGTATACTAAAGACATGCGAGAGCGAGGATCAACCCATGACACGTTCAGTTGGCATGTCTAGCATGACCGTGTCACCCCACTCCCGTCTCACTTCTGTTTCTGTTCATTTTCAGCGCTACCCCTGGCTCCCACCATCTATGATGAAGTATCCTCCATCCTTTCAAATCATCTTCATACAGATATGTTAATACATCCATCAAACACACATAGATGCTCATGCTCAAGTGCTCCGTCTGCCTGCCTCCGTAAGCCAGTGAGCCAGTGGGTGAATGCATCACTCCATGCATCCAAGCAGTGCAAGTGCCGTACCTGGATACATTTCCTCTGTCCCTTGATGCAAATACTTGTGTTTGTTCTGTAAGTGCTCTACAAGTCCTCTACTGCAAGTCCTCTTCTGCACTAGTAAGTACTTACAATATGTCATCTGTATAAGCAGGAGCAGTATCTCGCTCCCTTCACTATCCCCCCCACCCTCTTTCTTCTTCCCCCTCCCCCACCAACAATTTCAGCAGTTCTCATCCAGATGCCACATGACACCAAACTCTCCCATGCTGTACTTGTACATACAATATGATGTGGTATAATCTACCTCTACAGAGGTACTGTAATCACAGATGATTGTCTCTGTGATTGTTCATTCATTGAGTTCAGTATGTGTTTGATTACACTATGTGTTTGACTTGCCTAAGAGCTGATACTCTTGTACTCAAGAGGGGGGTGAGGGAAGTAGAGTGGAGAGGAGGGGGTGAACAGAGAGTATAGATTGGGGGGTATAGAGGGTACAGAAGAGGAGGGGGGTAAGAAGAGAGGAAATAGAGGGTACAGAAGGGAGAGGGGGGTACAGAGAAAGGGGGGGGGGGGGGGGAACAGGGGGGGAGGGGATAAAGATGAGTACAGAGAGGTATAGAGAGGTGCAGAGAGAGCTGTCGCGCGCAGCCGTACGGAGTAGGCTAGAGCGGAACTGAGCCAAAAGACTACTATGTCTGGGCTTAGTGCTCGACATCTCCGTACTAGCGATAGATAAGTGCGGCTGCACCCGCCTGCCTAGTCAGGTGACAGCTGACTAGGCGCCCGGTCGGGCAACTAGCTCCTGACAAGAGCATACAGAGCAGTACAGAGAGGAGTAGATGTGCAGCCTCGTATACAGATTACATGGCCTGAATACATGGCCTGCAAGACAAAGATTGTCAGCGACGGAAAAAGAGAGACCAAAACCGGTCATGTACGGAACAAGTCTGCTTCTTTTCATCACTTGGTTGGGGTTTCATTTTTGTGATCAGGATTCTTTTGCCTTTGCATCTCCTTCTTTGTTGCCTTGTTCCGTCTTTTCTTTCCTTTGTTTCCTTTTTATTCGTTCTTTCATTCTTTTGTTCTTTCATTCTTTCATTCTTTTTTCGTTCGTTCTACTGGCTTGACTGCAGCAAAAAAAAGGGGAAGGCAAAAGACGCAAAGTAGGCAAACAATATCTAAGCGTGACGGCGTCTGATCGCGAATGCCATCGCGTTGCATTGGGCTCTTTGTTGTGTTGGTTCGTCGCTGGGCTCGATTGGACTGAGCTAGAGGGAGAAATGGAGGGATGGAAGGGGAGGGGGTGGTGAGTCGAGAGAGACCGAGGGCAGGTTCTGGAGGGTCGGCGCTAATGCCTACAACCATACAAACACCGGACGCAAAGGAAACGACGAGATGAGATGATGCAGGAGGATCTGAATACGCAAGGCTTGATCTGTGTCTGGTCTGGGTTCTCTACAACGCCGAAAAGACAAAGAGCTGTGTTCGTCGCGCACCCGTCAAAACCCTGTCAGCCTACGCTTCTCTTGACGAGTGAAAGTGGGACGACAACACGCTCGAGGACGACGGAGAAGAAAGGGCGATGAGACTCACGTTGTTCGTCGCGGCGATGGCGATGCTGTCCTCGTGCGGATGCCAGCTCATGTGCAGGATCTTCTTGTTGAAGTCAATTTGTTCCGCGTCGGTCTCCCTCCTCATCCGTCCGCCCTGCTGGTGCTGCGAGTTCGGTCCGGCGCCGACGGGACTCGCCGCGCGCGAGCCGCGGTTCCGGCCGCTGGCGGCCGACGCGTTGGCCGAGGCGTGGATCGGCGTCGGCACGCCCACCTTCTTGGCCTTGAAGGCCGACTTGTCCGCCTGGAGCACCACCTCGGTCTCGACGTCCGGGTCCGACGGGTAGATCATGAAGTTGTTGTTGTAGCTGCCCGTCATCACGTTCCTGGCGTCGCCCGAGAAGACGACCTCGAACTTGTCGAAGATGCTGTCGTTCTCGTACGTGTCGCACAGCTTGGGCCGCAGGTGCTCGTGGATCGGGATCGTCTTGAGCGGTTGCCGCTCCATGTTGACGTCCCAGATCTTGACGGTCAGGTAGTCTCGCGAGAGGATGTATCGGCCGTCGTACGAGAAGCGCACGTCGGATATCGAGGAGATGATCTCGGAGAAGAAGGAGCGCGACGCGGGGTCTTCCTCTTGCTCGAACTCTGTCGACGGCAGAGTCGCGTCAGGTGCCTGTCGGGGAGAAGACGACCGGAAGCCCACTTACGCTTCGCGTGTTGATCGCACAGCGCACTTTCCCGCATGTCGGCCAGCTTGATGGTCCCTTTCGAGCTGGCGTACATGAACCAGTTGCAGCTGATCGGATGAAATTCGGCCGCCGTGATGACCTCGGTCAGCTCCTCCATGTTCGCCGGCTTGATGTCGACGATGTTGAAGCTCTGGTCTTGGATGTTGAGGTTCCAGAGGTTGATCCGAAGGTCGTCGGCGCTGACGAACGTCTCGCCGTCGCTGTTCACCGAGATGCTGTTGATGTGGTAGGCGTGGGCGTTGGCGTACGTCTTGCGCGGCACGGCCGCCACGACGGTGTCGTGGTGGGCGAGTCGTGGTAACTTCAGGGCCGAGGCGTCGGCGAAGTAGATGTTCGCTTTTCTCCGCGCCGGACCCCCGCCCTCGGCCGAGGCCGCGGCCGCGCCGGGGGTCAGATCGGTCGAGAGGTTGTTCTCCGAGACGACCCGCAACACCTTCTCGTACACCTTCCATAGCTTGATCGTCTTGTCGTTGGTGGACAAGAGGTAATGCGAGGCGTTCTGCCGCCGGCACCACTTGATCTTGTTGATCTTCTCCTCGATCTCCAGGGACTTGAGGTAGTCGAACTCAGGTTCGTGCGATTGGAACTCGGTGTGGAACTTGTACTCGCACGTTTTCTTCTGCGACGTGCGACGAGCTCGTCAGAGACAGACCGAGCCAAGAAGATGCCTGGCGACGACCGACCGTTTCATTCCGCTCGAACAGCACCACCCTTCCGCCCTTGTCACCTGTTGCGAGGTAGTTGCCCGTGTGATCGAACTCGACCGTCGAGATGATATCCGCTGCAGACGCCGATGTTCAGCCTCCAGTCATCACGTCGATGCGAACACGGCCGGTGTGCCTAGCAGACCAAGCTCGTGATAGGAGGAGGAAGAGGAGGAGGAGGATGATGATGATGACGAGGTGGATGTGACGATGCTCTCACAGCTTTGGCATTGGCTGGGTGGCCCACCTTCTGTAATGTCGTCGACGTCGCCCTTGTCTCCGAAGCATCTGCGGCAATCCCAAGTCAGCCTCGTCGGAAGACGCGTATGGCAGGTCGACGGGACGTGAGCGTCCCAGCGGCATCGACGTCGGGTGAACGTACTGCGTAAACTTCCATGTCGGAGTGTTCACGCTCTCCCCGTCCACCATCGTCCGAAATTCCCCTGGTCGAGTCCGTGGCGTTGTGGACGATCGGTCAGAGTCGTAGTCTATATCTAGACCAGAGCCGTCGGCGCTCGGTCCGTCAAAGAATCCGAGAGGAGGCCAAGGGGGAGGATTCGGCCGAAATGGGTTCGGTGCGTGCTCTTGGACGGCGTTGTCAGCACCGGTAGCGGCCAAGGCGGCAGCGGCGAGCGGTGTAAGACGACTCGGACTGCTGCTTCTGGCGCCGACGGAGGACGGCGACGATGAGAGCGATACCGACGACAGTCGGCTACGGTTTGGCGGTTCTTGTCCAGGCTGCTGGCCTCTGTCGATGGCGGTGCTGCTGCTCGTGCTGGTCCCTTTGACGATGGCCGTACCTTTGCGGACCCTCCGGGGGAAGATCACGTCACGTGCCGGATTTTGGCGCCCGCCGCCGATGACGCTCGGGCTGGCCGAGCTCGGCTCCGGGGTCGAGCCCCTCCTCGACCTCGAATTCGGCCTCTCGTCGTCGGCGTGGTCGGCGACGTTCGTCTCGTCGTCGCCCGTGGCCCCGCCTGTCCACAAGAGCCTGACTGTCGCTCTGGGATCCATCTCTTGCTCCATCGCCGGCCAAGGTGGACGGTCGTCGTAGCCGCGCTAGTTGACTTTTTGTTGCTCTGATCACGGTGCTCTACTGTCACAATCAATGTTGTCCAGCTCGAACCAGAGAGGGCAATGTGCGTGCGGACGGTCTAACGGGAAAGCATAGAGGAATGAGAAATGACAATCGTGTCCAGGGATGTGATATACAGCAACTGCCAACGATATCTCCAACCCTAAGTGCACGTGCTCGGTGGCTTTCCAGGCCAGCTTATTGGCAGCACGGTTAATGCAGGAAGTGATATCTGCAGCAGCGGCGTCTTCTGTTTTCAGTGACTGGGCTGCCACGCTAGGTGAAAACGAAAGGGCACATCGTCAACGGCGTCCGCGTGTGAAGTTGGATCAGCCGCAGTCACGGGCCATCGCAGAGCTCTGGTCGCTCAAGGGGCAGTAGCAGAGGCCTCTACGATACGGATCCGGCGTTGAGGAGTGAAATTCATCAGAGCTTGATCTGAAGGAAGAATGATATACATCCGTCAAAACCCAGCCAGTAAGAGGACCAGTCACCCTGGGGCAGCAGCTGACGGCTCTCGAGCAGAGGCGGCAAGCCATGAGCACATCAGGAATCGAGCCGAAAATTGTTCTGACGTCTGCTATCCCATCCGATTTGAGCTCCTCCGCCTCACAACACGTCCGAGTATGTGATGATGTCGGCTAGTGTGACCATGAACTCTGCAGGCACGACTCGCTGCGTCGCATCTAGAGGAAGACAACAGAGAGCCCATTTGACAGACCTATCCTCTGACGTCCTGCTTGGAGATCTTTGCCATATGGACACCGTCCACGGATGAACTCCTAGGCCGGGTCTTCTGAACAAGCCGCACCGTCACCATCAATATGGAGAGCAGCATCAGACCCTCATTTCAAGCAATCCGACCGGGATCCAGACCTGCTCAGACGGGACAGCAACCCAGCTTCGACGTGAAGCACAGCGGAGATCATATTACACAGTATTTTCAAAGCTGGCAATCATATACTGTACTAGGCCATGTTTATTCTTAGAACTAGATCTGGATCTAGATCTAGAGCTGGGAATAGTTTCACTTCACTACCTTTTCTACCCTGCTGTTTTCGTAACTCCACAGGAGCAGGGCCGCTGCTCTCAATCAGCCAATCATCAACTTGTTCATTTGACGACTTCAAAAGTCGTCCAAACTATCGCTGTGTACAAGGCGTGCGAAGTTGCCATCAGTATGTGCCCCTGCCACTACCACCTACTTCCACTGCTCTTGTTCCCTCCACCAGAGCTTCCCTGGATAATCCTATCAAGGCACAGAGTTGACAGCCGCTCGTGTATGCAGCTCCATGATATCAATGAGATTCCATGGTATGATGGACACCACTGCTATGCCACCGCCGACGAAGCATTGCTGCTGGCTTACCGGTGGACCACTACTCAACCAGGGCCGGACGAATTCTATGCAACCACTGCTGAAGCACTGCTGAAGCACTGCTACTAGACGGACAGACTGTTACCAATATACACCGGCCAACCCCATAGAGTACCAATGTTACTGGACGACCAACAGACTACCGCTGCCTGGACGCCTGCTGAGCCACTTCTACACTACTTTCGTATGCTATAATGGAACGACAAAATCCGCATAGGGCAGCCGGTCAGGGTCCTCAGCCATAGCGATTAGCCCAAGGGTTGTCAACACTCGATCACCGACCCGACTGGCTAAACAACCAGGCTGTTGCCGAGATCAGAACAGCTGCAATAGCACCTTTCAATCATCAACCTCGACTGCTCAGCAGCCAAGTGCAATTCTCTCCGTGGGCTTGACGAAGATTGCTCACGTTGGACCGGTGAGTTCGCCGACAGAGGGAACAGAGTTGGCTCTAGGTAGGTAAGTAGTGCGTTCCTTTCAGCGTCTGTGACGGAGCTGCATAGTGGCAGCGGTCTTGGTAAGACAACTTCAAGAGCATCAGAGCCAACGCCTACCCTGTACAGACAAATCATCGTCGCCCGGCACATGCAACCCAACCCAACATGTACCTATTTCCAGCGGACATTGTTCTCTCCACCATCACAACCCCCATGGAACAATCAAGCAAAGCGATTTTTCCCTTTGGTGTCCACAGGCACCATCTCCCCCTTCGTCCCGCGTCCAATAAAAAGGTCCACAAAAAGGTATCCACCCAAAGAGATTCACAGAGAGATATTCACAAGGATCAATGGCAACAGGGCCTGTCCTGTGTGGTCCAAGCTTTAGCGACAAGAGATATTCCATCATCATGCATTGACTCTCCTTCCCATCCTTGTCTCTTATTCTACGGGTTGTTTTTTCTGGTCATATGGGTTTGGAAGGTAGCATAAGGAGCTATGCCAAGGTTTGAAATGGTTTGATCTACGACAGCGTGTACGTGTTTCTTGTTGGCTCAATGTATAGAAGATGGTCACTGTCTTGCTTGCATCCAAACTCTCTCTCTCTTCCTACTCAATCTGTCTCGCTCTCCCTGTCTCTGACTCTCTTCTCGAAGCCCCTCAATCAAGCAGCCTAATATCTGCTACTACGCACAATGACTCGGGTCACCACAGACCCATACTGACCAACTTCCCACACTGGATATTCAACATGCAACATTCAGTATTCGACATTCAATATTCAACACCCAACATCCAACGTCCAACAGTTAAAATTCAACCCCAAAAATTCAGTAAGCAACATTCAACACTAAAAAAATCAACACTCGACATCCAACACTCGACATCCAACATCCAGCACACCGCACAGAGCACACAGCTTCCATGCCCTAGACATCCTAGATATGAGACCCAAAAGTGACTCTGCCCTCCCACTCCACTCTTCCACTCAGCTTTCCCCCTGGATACTGTCACTACATACTTTATACCTTTATCGTGATGGTTGGCTCAATCAAGATGTACAGTCCATCAGCATTCGACAAGCTGATGGCTTACGGTACTGTACAGTATCTGATAGTCACCACATCTCGAAAAGTCGCAGCATCTAACACAGTGGTCGGACAAGGTAGTGTAACGGTTCTTGGGCTTTCTCTTCCACTGTACATACTGTATTGTACGTAGCTATATACGTGCACACGGACTGTTTTGCACTACAGAGTACAGTACCGTACAGTACAGTAGGGATGTTGGCTCGCGGCAACCGGTAATCTATTGCGAGTAAAGCAAGACAGGGCGTTCGCTGTTGAAGAATCATGCGCAATGGACAGGGCAAAGAAATGAATACAGTGCGAGGATCAGTAGAACGAGCCAAGGGGGGGGAGAGTGAGGAACAGGTTTGATCGATCGAGTGGTCGAGTGGCTGACTAATGAACAGAGAGGTGAATGGCCGCTAGATAGGAGCAGGGACGGCAGAAGGAGCTGATCCCTGCGTCGTGGTCTTCTCTGCGCTAGATGAGCCTTCGTTTGGCTTGACGGCGTAGGCTTTCAGAAAGTCCGAGTCGGCGCTGAATTCCTCCTTGACCTGGATTTTGTTTGGAGTTTGATTAGTGGGAGCAGGCTTACAGTAGAGAGTTGGCTTTCGGGGTCGGGAGGACGAGGGGACAAGATTTCACATGAATAGAGAAAGAAAATAAAATCAAACTCACAATGTCCAGTCCACCCACCAGTTCCCCGCCAACGTACAGCTGAGGAAACGTAGGCCAGTCTGAAAACTCTTTCAGGCCCTGCCGCACTTCGTCGTCGGCGAGAATGTTGAAGAAGCCGTATCGCACGCCGTGCTCCCGTAGGAGACCGACCAGCTGCCGCGAGAAGCCGCATTGGGGCACCGAAGGAGTACCCTTGATGAACAGCATGACCGGAGCTGCAGATACCAGGGCCGAGAGACGTCGATGCAGCTCGTCCTTGGCGCCGGCCGTCGTTTCGGGCGCGCCTGCGCCGTCAGCGGTCTTTGGTGCGTGGCCGCCGCTGCCGTCCGGTGCGGCCGCGCCGTTCGCACCGCTGAGGCCCGGCGGTGGATGCTCGACCCTCTGCGGCGGCGGTAGCTGGGCTTCTTTGGTCGCCGTCGCCCCAGGTTTGCCGGCGTGGCGTTCGACGGCGTCGCGGATCTTGGAGGCGTCGCTCCCGCTGACCGTCTCCACCGTCTTGGCGCCTTTGAGCACGACGAGCAGCGGCACCGACGAGACGTCGTACCGCTCCGACACGTCGGCGAGCTTCTCGGCGTCGATGCTGAGGAACGATAGCGCCGGCGCGTGAGATGCCGGGTACGACGACGCCAGGGTCGACAGAACGTTCCGCATCTGCTCGCACGGAGCCGCCCACGTCGCGTAGAAGTTGAGAATCGTGGTAGCGTCGCCGGCGGCCTCGGCCGCGGCTAGGTGTCGGTTGAAGTCGGCCTCCGTCTCCATCTCCTGGAGGCTAGTCATCTCGGGCGGGATTGGCGTTGTGACAGCTGAGGTGTGCCGTTGGACGTCTCGCCACACTGGGTGATCGCGGGGGAGGGGCAGCGGCTTACATAAGCCAGAGCGTCGTCACTACGGTACCGTACGGTACGGTACATACCGTAGTTAACCTCTTCTCTTCTCTCTTCTCAAGATCAGCTCAGCTCACACCCCCTCCCCCCTCCCCCCTATATTCAAGAATGATTCAAGAAGAAAAAGACGAGGCAAATCTGCATATCGCTGATTATTTTCAAGGTACCGGTAAGAGATGAAATTCACAAGACATCAATTCGAGGCAGTCTAAGAGCACACAGACATGGAACATGTGGCCGGAGATCAAAGCATCAAGTGACATTCTCCACTGCACTCTGGCTGGGAGGACAAAGAAAGAGTGGGAACAACCCATGCTAGTCAGCAGCGCAGCCAGTGAGTGGAGGGATCGTTGATAGTGTGCGGTAGTTGAGAGGTACCGCATACAGTTTGTTGGATGGAACAGCAAGTTCTCCTCCTCTTCCTTGAAGCCTCTTGTTGGTTCTTGTGCACGTCTGGTCTGCAGGCGAAAAGCGACGCTTGAAGTTGTCAATCCTAGCCAAGCTTTCCGTGCCGTATCACAGGCTGCAACATGAACTGCGCAGCAGAATCCTAGATCAATGCTGGTGGACTCAACAGTGGATATGTTCATGGGGTTGTGGATTCACCCAGGTGACCTTGTACGTAGGCGACCCTTGAAGTGAGTCGTCCCTACAGTGCCCCCCTACGCAGTGAGCCACTCGTAAGAATCCATCGGACTGTGCATGTACTGGCCACTCTGATCCACATAGATCTTCTAATTACAGCAGTGAGCGGGGAGATGAGAGGTGAGAGAGATGACTGATCTCATGGTGGAAGCTGGCTGATTGACTATATGCGTGTCAAAGGATCAGGCGACTGGTCGGTGTACAGTGTCATCATCAAAAAGAAAAGACTCCCAGCAGTGAAAGATCTCTCGATTGTGTGAGTGTGTCGCTACCATTGGAATCTGTTCGCAACGAAGTAAGAAGAGTCGGATCCACTATCAAATTGATGATTCTGCCTACCTATGAGAGAGCAGCAGCTACTGCATATAGACTGTCGCTCTACTCAGGTGTAGCATAGGTCTATCAGACAATAGAAAGATCTGGAAGGTCTGCAGCCTGACGGAACAAAAGAGAAGCCTTCTAGAAGCTGCCTAATTATTCCCGTAACCCCTGTAACTGTAGCTTTCGGGAATGCGAGGCTTCCTTGTCTCCCTTGTTGGGATGTCGCTTCTTGATTCCATGTCGGTTGATAGAATCTGATATTTGGGGACCCTGCTCTCATGTGACCTCACCTCTACCAGTGAGCGAGGACTGATCTTCTCTCACCGGTCGACAGTAATTGTCCGCTCTAGCCCTGGCTAGAGCTAGCCCTTAGTCGTTAGGGGGGTCAACATACCCCAGCATGCTTGCAGGCTTCATCTGACGAAGCTTGTACCCATTCAATGTGGACCTTGTACCAGTCGCGTTTCGTCTGTTCCTTGTTAAGAACTTTCAAAGACACGGGACCCAATGCTTCAGCAGGTGTTTCTTGGTGGTGAACTGGTGACTAAAGATTTTGCCCTTGACTCTGATAGCCTTGCCTCTTGATGTGTCGATGGCAGTCTGACAGGCTCTCATGTCAGCTGATCTGCCACGAGGGCCCATGTGCAATTCCGATGCTCCTGGCAATACTTACAGTCACTGCCTTTGTCGCGCAGTCAAGGCGATAGGTGTCAGTCCGTATAAGGCAACTCCCTTTATTGGATTCGAGAACAGCGATTCCAGATTCCACTACCGTTATGAGAGAAGGCTGCGTCAGCAATCAGCACCTACTCGTAGATATCTGCAGGGTTCGGAAAAGATACTGGGTCAACATACGATCAACGTCCGCGTCGAAGAAAGCGCGACGTCTTTCATCAATTGTCCATTCCCCATACCACTTGATCCAGCCAAGCCGGCCAATGCTCAGGCTGGGTCCAGAAGGCCAGACCTCGAGGTAACCAATGCCTTGAAAGGGAGGGATTCTTTTCGCCTTTAGTCTGGAGTTCTCGGACAGTATATACTTGTCGCTAAAGCTGTTTAGACCAGTAAAGCCCGGAGCCTGCTTGGACGCTGTCACTGGTTGAGGATTGCGTGGGGGCAAAAGTGACCGCCCCTGTACGAGGTTGGACAAGCCAATCAGTAAGACCAACAGAGACTGAAAGTAGAGAGTGATAACAGCCATGGTTGGGAGTTCATTCAGGAGATTCCCTCTTTTGAACAGTGAATGATCAGCAATGACACGGGCGCAAGCAGCGAGCTGGAACGATAGGCATCTCTGATGGTCTAGAGGTCCTTCTTATGCATCCGATGCTCAGTCATAGATACGGTACGAGGCAGCGGATGGGTAGTATGTCTGCTCGAACTCAGGACCAATTGCAATGCTGCCTAGCGCCCGTGGCGGCCCCCTGTGGTGGTGCCTGTGTCGTAGCAGCTACGGTACGGTATGTACTCGTATTCAAGTCATGGTCACCTTATATAGTGGCACGACACAAGTCCATGTACTCCGTAAAGCCTCATACGGTATAAGATAGACCTTAGGTAGGTCTATCTACGCTCCGTACGTATGGCCCGCATCAACTCGCTTGCGTGCGGCAGTTATCAACTTTCACAGTGACACCAAAACACCTTGTCCACTCCCACATGATTCACCGAAGCAGACATGTGCTGCGCCGACACAACACCCGAATCTACCCGTCACGATGTGCTCCTCGACAGTGGAGCTTGGGCTCAGCATCT
The DNA here is from genome assembly GCA_963422465.1 of Lichina pygmaea. Taxonomy (NCBI): domain Eukaryota; kingdom Fungi; phylum Ascomycota; class Lichinomycetes; order Lichinales; family Lichinaceae; genus Lichina; species Lichina pygmaea. Next base: position 5,072,860 of record OY730170.1, read on the forward strand.
AAAGTTGATGGACTGACACTGGTAGTCCCTGCAATCATGTTGCTTCTGTCGGCATGTTACAGCCCCTCAATTGAGGAGATGATCATAGTCAACAGCTTTATTTGTTCTGTGCGCAGACATGGAAAGGTCGCCTTTGCGGCTTTCCAGGATGGCCTGGCTGTCAAGCTTCATCAGGTGGTTCTGACACTGTCACAGTCTGAACTGTATGTTTTCCCGAGGTGCATCTTGCTGTGGCGCGTCAAGCGTTGAGCTGTACTGGCTGACTTGGAGCTGCACTAAGTACATACGTAACATATATGTAGTCTGACCAATAGTGCTGCTGTGAGAATCAAGGGTTGATGACTGCCCTGTCCAAAGAGCAAACAGCAGTCACAAGCTAAATTGCTCAGAACTGACAGCTTTGGGCGCATCTGATCCTGAGGTATGTGATGGTTCCACTCATCATGTTGAGTGTGCAGACAAGAAATAGGCACGACCTTTACATCTAGCAAAGATGTGGTTGTTTGGAGTAGATGGTTGGTATTGGCACCAAAAAGAAAAAGCATCTTGTGATCTGGAACCACCAGCTTGACAGTAGAGACCAGGCAGGAGCGGTTGGCTGGCGGCTGGTAGGTAGCGTAGGTACCGGCAAGACCGGCGAGGAGAAGAGTAAAGAGAAGACGGAAGTCGTACAACAGTGAGGGGGGGGAAGGGCCAGATCTTGTAGCCACGATCTGCAAGTGGAGAGGGGAGCGAAGCGAGAAGCTTTGCCCAAAGTTCCAGCGACTTAGGCGCAAGGGGCAATTCGCAGGTACGCTTTTAACTCTACCGATTTGTTCATCACAGACATGCAGTCCCTGTGCCGTAGAGGCGGAGTCGTACACACACGTGGCGATTGAAATGGGTGGATCGATCTCGAGGACGAGGCTACTAGGCTGGACTTGACGATGCTGTATGCCGCGGCCGCTGCTACCCGGGAATCAAGACAGAGATGGTGTTCCAATTTGGAGTAGGGTCGACGGAAAAAGGGGATATCGGCACTCTATGGAACGGCATTCTCTGGAGACGTCAGTCCCACGGCGTCGCTCAGTACTCGCCCTCGTCCTCGGGCTCGGGATCGATGCTGTCGCTGGCCACCTCCTCGTAGTCCTTCTCGAGCGCGGCCAGGTCCTCGCGCGCTTCGCTGAACTCGCCCTCCTCCATGCCCTCGCCCACGTACCAATGCACGAAGGCGCGCTTCGAGTACATGAGGTCGAATTTGTGGTCGAGCCGGCCCCAGGCCTCGGCGATGGCCGTCGTGTTGGACAGCATGCTCACCGAGCGGTCGACCGGAGCCAGCTCGCCGCCGGGCACGCGAACGGGCTTCTGGTAGTTGATCCCGAGCTTGAAGCCGGTCGGGCACCATTCGACCAGGTTGAAGGACGCCTTGGCCTTGAGCGACGCGATGGCGGCGGTGCAGTCACGCGGCACGACGTCACCCCGATAGAGGAGCGCCACGGCCATGTACTTGCCGTCACGTGGGTTACAGACGACCATCTGGTTGTTGGGCTCGAAGCCTGCAGGAAGCCGGGGGCCATCAGTCGAGGTCCGGCATCGACCCGGGGAAGGCAGGCAGCCAAAAAAAAACCCCCTTAAAAAATTCAAAAACCGAACGGGCGGGGACATACACTGGAAGGTCAGGTCGGACACCTTGAAGCTCTCGTGCGAGCTCTTGGACGCGCCGATGACGGGGGCGTAACTGATCAGCGGGTAGTGGATACGCGGGTACGGCACGAGATTGGTCTGGAACTCGTTGAGGTCGACGTTCAGGGCACCGTCGAAGCGAAGGCTCGAGGTGATGGAGCTGACCACCTGGGCGATCAGACGGTTCAGGTGCTCGTATCCGGGACGAGGGATGTCCAGGTTGCGGCGGCAGATGTCGTAGACGGCTTCGTTGTCGACCAGGAAGGTGCAGTCCGAGTTCTCGATCGTGCTGTGGGTCGAGAGCACGGCGTTGTAGGGCTCGACCACGGCGGTCGAGACTCGGGGGGCCGGGTAGACGGCGAACTCGAGCTTGGACTTCTTGCCGTAGTCGGTCGACAGACGCTCCAGGAGGAGGGCGCCGAAGCCGGAGCCGGTACCACCACCGAAGGAGTGGAAGATGAGGAAGCCCTGGAGGGAGGAGCAGTTGTCTGAGCAACGTTAGACGAGCGGACCAAGACCCGTCGTCGGTCGTCTTCTACTTCGAGACAGTCTTACCGGCAACGCGGCGGATACGATCGATGACGTTGTCCACGAGCTCTTTGCCGATGGTGTAGTGACCCCGAGCATCTGGCTGTCGTCAGCTGCCATCACACGCGGTATCACGTGACTTGTAAGGAGGACGACGACGTACAGTTGTTGGCGGCGTCCTCCTTGCCGCTGATCAGCGTCTCCGGATGGAAGAGCTGACGATAGGTACCGGTACGGATTTCGTCGATGGGCTACGACGTGGATGGTCAGCGCACGAACCGAACCGTCCCCGTCCCAGCGTCGGCGGCCTCGGAAGACGAAGAGACTCACCGAGGGGTCGAGGTCGACGAAGATGGAGCGCGGCACGTATTTGCCGCTGCCGGTCTCGGTGAAGAAGGTCTCGAAGGAGCCCGGCTCGCCAATGTCCTTGGCATCCGGATCGAGTTTACCGTCGACCTTGAGGCCATGCTCCAGGAGGTAGCTGTTGCCGTCGGCGCCTTCCATCAGACATACTTGCACACATCATGTAGCTGGCTTGGGTTGTGCGTCGCAGGGCGCTCTTACAGCTCCCAGGCACTGTTGCCGAGCTGCGTCCCAGCCTGGCCGATGTGAAGGTGGCACACCTGTAAGAGAAGGCGGCGATCAGCGACTCTGCAACGAGGATCGGGACCGGCAGCCCTCTACACCGCGGACAGATCGTCGGGCAGCCGTTGAACTTACCTCTCCCCGCATTTTCGATCAAGCAACGGCGGCAAAGGCAAAAGGAGTCTGGTTCGTCGTTGGACCGAAGAATTACCCAAGGAATCGTCTGCTCTAGATCTTTGTCGAGGTTCTCGCGTCTGGGCGCACGCTGAGCGATCAAGCACCGAATTTGCCAGGGTACGGTAAAGAAAAGCAGCTGAAGGAGGACGAGACGTCTCGGTGTTTTCGTTTCTACGATCCCGCTGGCTGTTTATTCCGACGATTTTTGACTTTCCCCCTCCATTCGCGTCGTTCCGCACTCTACGAGTACTGATGTACATATTGAGATGACTAAGGAAAGCTGAGCCCTGATTCCCTCACGTGATATCACGTGACAACAGACCACGTCTGAATGCTGAGACATGTCTTTGCCACGAGAGAGTAGATATATTAGTCTGCATACTATCAGTGGTTGCAGCTGCATCTTTCTTTTCTGTTTCGTACAGTAGCTCTACGTACGTATCACATCTGTTTATACAAGCTGGTCGTGCCTTTTCTTCGATGCTTACTAATCCCCACTTGCTGTCAGATCCCTTTCCGCGCGCCTGATGAGACAGTCCCATGGTAGAGTCGTCGGGGGCCCAGCCGAAGCGGGCGAGGAATGTTTTAGGAATGTATGACTTCGTCACAAATAGTGGGACATGTCTATTTGTGGCTCCCGCCCCATCTCTAATGAACAAAATCCCATAACTAAAGAAGCGCATGGCTTCCGTCCGGGCATCTCCTTGTAAAGACGACATGATCTACAAAACTACTTTTTCCACTCTACCCAGCACTTTAGGATGCCGTGCTACTACTTTTGACAACTCAGCGGGGTGCGTTCCAACGGCGAGCTCAGCTGTCACGCCATCTCGGATGTGCACGATGCAGGGTGAGACTGAGGCTGCCAGAAAGTCACGTGCCGTCCAGCCCCATGTCTCAAGTCACGTGAGTGACCTTGGCTCGTCCTAGGGGGCTTCTGCAGGTCGACAGCAACATGTTATTGGATGTTTGCGCCACATCTCGGCCCTCGATCCCAGCTGTCTCTTTCCCTTTTTTTCAATTGCCTGTTTCCCTTTCCAGTCGTTCGTTCGATGGACCTTTACTCCCTTCCTTTTTAAAGTCGTCGCCCCCTCTTGTTTCTTTCCTCTCTTCTTTTCTCCCCTCCGTCCCTCCAGATCTTCTGGAACCCTCCTCCCCCTTTTCCTTGTCGTCTCCTTCCCGATCGGCCGTTGTCGCCGCCACACATTCTTTGTGAAGAGACAAACCCGAGAATCCCCCCGAGGTTGAGAATCCGCTCGCCAGAACGCGTGCAGGTTCTTCTCCTGGAGCCCATCGACCTCCCAGTCGTGGCTCGTTCACTCTTTTAAATCGGTACATCGGTACTCCAGAAGGAAGGACGGCTCTACTGTGGACGGTGCAAGATGTCGACACCGGTCAAAGAATATCCACCGACGCTGCCGAAGACCCAGGATGGATCGTTGCGGTTGTCGGACGATGACCGAACGTTCCGGGGCGACGAGTCGGTCCACGGCAGTGGCACCAAGCCGAGTTTGAAACCGGTCGACGACGTGCCTGGCGGGCAGCCGCCCCTGCAGTCGCCGTCCATGAATCGAGAGCAAGCCTCGCGGCTGGACGACGACCTCGAGATGGCCCGGATCGAGCAGGCCGTCTCCGAGGCCAACGAGGACGAGCAAGCCCTGGCGAAGACGACGACCCGGAGAAGGGAACGCCGGGTCGAGGTGGCGGACGAATTCGACATTGCGACCAACCCGGTGCACGAGAAGAACAAGAAGTACGCCCCGCCCGAGAACCCGTCGACCAAGGTCGCCCGCATCTTCAAGCGCGTCCATCGGTCGACCTTCTTGGTCCGCTACTTCTTCTACATCACCCCCGTCGTCGCCCTGATCCTGGTGCCGTTGCTGCTCGGTCTGCTCGTCTTCCCTCGCGCGACGGTGGGAGGGGTCCGGTTGTTCTGGTTCGGCATCTGGCTCGAGATTGTCTGGCTCACGCTGTGGGCTGGTCGTGTGCGTCCTCGATCTTTCCTCGTGGCCTGCGGCCATCGTCCCCGCCCTCCTCTCCCTTTCTCTCGGGCTGACCCGTGCCCGCTCCGCAGATCGTCTCCAAGTGCCTGCCCTATCCAATCGGCCTCGTCTCCAGCCTCTTCACCAACAACAGCAAGAAGTGGCGCGATCTGGGCGAGCAGCTCGAGGTTCCGGCCACGATCTTCCTGTGGTGGCTGGCGATCCAGGTCTCCTTCCTGCCGACCATGCGAAACAACCATCTCGACGGCAGCAAGGAGACTCGCAACTGGCAGCGCACCGTGAACAAGGTCATCATAGCCGTCTTCGTCGGCACCACCCTGAACTTCGTCGAGAAGCTCATCATCCAGCTCATCGCCATGGACTTCCACCTGCGCACGTACTCGCACCGCATCGACACGGTCAAGTTCCAGATCGGCGTCCTCCGCAAGCTCTACCAGTACTCCAAGGCCCAGATCGCCATGGACGACTCCGACTTCGAGGAGCACGACGTCGACGGCCGTCCCGGCTCGGGATCGCAGACGCCGATGAGGTACCTGGCCCGGGCCAAGGAGAACGCGCGCGGAGCCTTCAGCAAGGTCGGCGACGTGGCCGGCAAGGTGGCCCAGGACTTCACCGGCCGCCGCGTCTCCCAGAGCACCGATCCGCACCAGGTCGTCCTCGCCCTGCTGCGCACGACGGGCGGCTGCCAGGTCATGGCCCGGCGCCTGTACCGCACCTTCGCCCGCGAGGACTGCGACCTCGTCTACCGCGACGACCTGCGCCCCGCCTTCGACCCCGCCAACGACGACGAGACCGAGGCCGCCTTCCAGATGTTCGACAAGGACCTCAACGGCGACGTCTCGATGGAGGAGCTCGAGGCCGTCTGCGTCGAGATCGGGCGCGAGAAGAAGTCCATCACGAACGCGCTCAAGGACCTCGACTCGGTCGTGACCAAGCTCGACCACGTGCTCGTCTTCATCATCGGCATCGTCACCCTGCTCGTCTTCCTGACGCTCGTCTCGAGCTCGGCCGCGACGGTGCTCGCGTCGGCCGGCACGACCATGCTCGGCCTGGCCTGGTGCTTCGCCGCCACGGCCCAGGAGTTCCTGCAGTCGATCATCTTCGTCTTCGTCAAGCATCCGTTCGACGTCGGCGACCGCGTCTCGATCTACGGCAACACGGGCGCCCAGGGCAAGGGCGACGACTACTTCGTCAAGAACATCTCGCTGCTCTACACCGAGTTCAAGAAGATGGAGGGCCACGTCGTGCAGGCGCCGAACAGCTACCTCAACACGCTCTTCATCCTCAACATGCGTCGCAGCGGCGGCCTCGCCGAGGGCGTGCCCATCGTCTTCAAGTTCGGCACGACGCTCGAGCAGATCGACGCCCTGCGCCAGCGCCTGCTCGAGTTCGTCATCGGCGAGAAGCGCGAGTATCAGGGCAAGATCTTGACCGAGTTGCGTGAGGTCGACGAGGCCCACGCCATCAAGCTCAACGTCGTCTTCTTCTACAAGTCCAACTGGCAGAACGAGCTGCTGCGGCTGCAGCGCCGGAACAAGTTCATCTGCGCCCTCATGGTGTCGATGCTCGAGCTCAACATCGAGGGTCCGCGCATGCGCTACCCTGGCCAGAAGGAGGAGTCGCCCTTCTACCTCGGCGGGCACCTCCCGCCGTCGTTGCATCGTGCGCCGCACCAACACCATCGCCGTCATCCGGACGGTGGTGGATCCTCGGCCGGTGGCATGCTCGGCAGCGGCGGCGGCGGCGTCGGGGGCGCCCAGTACCGGGCCACGCCAGAGGACGTCGCACCCACGGCCGGCCCCGAGGACGGCTCGGCCGGCCCTGCTCCGTCGGTCAGCGTGCGGTCTCCGAAGGAGTCGGCGACGGCGATGAGCAAGCGAGTCGACTTCTCGCTCGGCATGAGCTCGATCGTCTCGGGTGATCTGATGGCGGATCTCTACGACGACCCTGACCGCAGTCGGAAGATCGCGGGCTCGTCGTCTCTGTCGGGCGGCGCGCCCGGCCGTCGACGCCCATCGGCCGACAGCGGCGACTCGGCGCGAGCGACCTCGCGCGACCATTGCGAGCCCGGTCGAGGCAGCGTCGACGGTCTGGTCCGCGATTCGAGCCGCGGTCGCCACAGCACTCGACACCGACTCTTTGGACGTGGCCGGAAGGACACGGGCCGGCAGGACGGCGACGAGGAAGATCTCGAAATGGGACCCATGCCAAACATCCCCGAGATGCATAGCACGTCCGGGGGCCCCAGCCGACATCCGGTCGCCGGGGGTCGCGTGCCTCCGAGGAGCATGACGATGCAGAACCCACGGCGCAGCGAGACGACCATCTTCGGTACAAGATAGAGTTGTGATTATGCTTGTGGAAGATGCGAGACCAGCTCCAGACCGGCATCTGACTTTTTGTCTCTTGGGATACGGATCATGCAGCGAAGTCGATCTTTTTTGGGGGGGGGGGGGGGGGGAGCTCTTTTCCCCGACAGACTCTTAGACATATACCACCCGCTTCACTTTGGGGCCGCGGCGGAGACGATTCTCCTAGAATGATACAATAGATCTCTCAACCCCTCTCGAGCAACACCGAAAAGTGATCTACGAGTTCTGATTCCTACTGGTTTCCGCTCAAGTCGACTATACGCCATGAGATTGTCCCAGTACTTTCCTTTCGTCGACGGCTACGTACGGAGGTTTCGTATGTGGAGATGATGTCCTGTAATTACCATATCCAAAGGATCAATGGGGAGGATGAGGGAGGTGGGAGGAGGGAGGAGGGGGGGGGGGGGTTTGTCCAGAGGTCGATGTGATACAGTAAGGTAAGCTAGAGTGGTAGGTGGAGGCGTGAGGTATGAATAACTACGTACAGTATGTCCGTTTGGTGAGATGTCGTGTAGATGCCGCAGGGCGTAGTGTACATCTTGAGATGAGATGGTCGAATTGCTAATCTTGCTCGCTTCCTCCGTGACTTGCATCCTTTTGCTCCGTTGAAGCGCCCTCTTGTAAACCAAGCCTCCCCCCCAGCTCCCTTCCCCCCGCCCCAACAACTCCCTCCCCACGGCTCTCGTTCCCCCCAGCGCCCCTGCCTCCCTCCTTCGCGCCCCTCCCCCATCCCTCCTCAATATCTGCAGCCACGGATCCGTGCTGATGGTCCAGTGTGAGCACCTTGCGTTCACGCCGAGGCGGGGATCTCCGAGGCGGGAGATAAGGCGCATCCAGTAGAGCCAACCACGTCACTGGTTGTGCCATAAAAAGTTTCGAAGATTGTCCCACTGATCGGCGTTGGTGTATCTGTTTGCACGGTTACACAGAGCCACCCTTACTCGCGGGAGGAAGGACAACTTTCCCCCCCCCCAGGGAAAAAGTCGTGGTGGTGGGGTTTTAGTTGGTCTGTGTCTGAGCATTTGAAGAAGGGGAAGGTGAGAAGGGGGAAAGGGAGAGATGAGGACTTGATGATAAGAAGCTTGAAGGACTGTGTGAGAGGGAGAGAGAATGTGTGATTGGACAAGCACGATCAATACTGACATGTACTTCATACTGCTCCGCAGACTGGGCTGCAGAGTCTCCGGGTACCATCTGAAAAGGTACATGACGAACGCCCAGCTGAGGCTCGCAAACAGGGGCCAGGCGTCAACCGGCGGCATCCTCTTGCCCGTCCACGCACTATCGCCCATGCCGTAAAACTCTGCCTGCGCGTGCCGTTGCTGTCGGTATCGATCGCGGAAAAGGTAGTTGCGAATGATCAACTTGGCGAGCGCCAGAACGACCCTCGCGAACACGTAGATTGTGATCTGCTGGTTGACGTTGCTCTGGCGAGTGCCGCCGCGGCCGAACACAATGTATCCGCCGAGGAGGCCTGCGACGAAGGCGTCCGGCGCGAGCTCTTTTTGAGAGGGCCGCGTCGAGCGCAGGACGTAGAGGGTCAGCTTGTAGAGGCCCGCGTACAGAGCGAGGTTCCGCGCGTGCTGTCGTGTTGCCCGGAGGACCAGCCGGAGTTTGTCTCGCACGGTGCCAGATCGGAAGAGGAAAACCATGCTGCCGGATGTTAGCATCGAGCTTGAAGGGGGGGATTGAGTGGGGACAAGGCGATCTGTTGACGGAACGATGTTATATTGGTATGAGGGGTGTTGCGACCAACGCGCAGAATATCCATCGAGATTGAGAATCTTGAGACGGAGTAGAGACAGTTGATAAGACCAAGTGATTGGTCATGGCTTTCTACTCAAGAGAGGAATTCACGTGTACCAGAACTCAGAAGAAGAGATAGGTAGACCATGACGAACAAAGCAGGCAGCAAAGTCTTGAGGCAAGAGGCATGAAAGACATGCTCACACAAGCGCGTGCGGAAACCGGATCTTGGCCCCGTAGACAGCGCCATTGCGGGCGGCCTTGACGACAGCGAGCGGGCCTGCGTAGCGCGTGTCTACCAAGATATCATTGATGGTTGACTACAGACATCACAACTCGCAGCATGAGCCAACTGAGCACCATTTGGAAGTTTTGGAACCCCGTCCGTGATTGTCGAGGTAGTCAAGCTGAAGAACGGACCTTTAGCTGATCCATGTTGGGCTATTGCGGGGACGGTCGCACGCGATTTACAACAATCGACATGGATTGAAAAGGTCGAGGGAGTTTTCAGGAGGAGGAGGAGGGCGAGGGTTGACGACGGGTAGGGACCGGTTGGAGCCAAGTTGGTTCGGGCATGCAAGCAACGCGACCGTTGACGCTCTACTTCGAGGTCGTCGTTTACTGATGGCCGAGGACCGTTTGATATCACGTGGACCTTCACAAAAGCATGTGATCGCAGAAATCGGAATATTGTTTCTCCGACATCACAACCGGTCCGTAATTATTCGACATTGGCAGATCGGGTGGCTCTTCTGCGACACGTTCTCGACGTCTTTACTCCTGTTGATTCACTCAATCCTTGATCAAGTGGTCGACAAAGAAGATCATCGTCGGCGACACCAAGACTCTGAAAGCTGGCTTTACACGATCTGTAGTAACCTCTACCGTACGGTAATCTAACATCAAGCAGGCGCAAGGTCCCGCAAAATCTAGCTTGCACTGCCATCGGCGGAGAAAGATATCCCGTCAGCTTTCTCGAGAAAGCACGCTCCGAGCTGATAATTGGTTGTCTTCGAGCCTTACAACGGAGAGGGAGAGGTTGATTCCATTGCAGCTTGCCTCCGCGTTTGCTCTGACCGGCCCAGAGGATATTCAGGCGTCGCCGAAATGCTGCAGGAAATGTTTGCATCTCCATCGCTTGGTCGGGAGATGATACCTCAGCACTAACGGTACGGCATGATAGAAAACCACGGACGGCCCGCTCCAAGCGGGCGCTGGAGAAAAAGGCCCCGCTGACAGCCGAGAATCCGAAAAAGACGCTCTTCGTGAAGGGCAGCACGGCGTCGCAGGTCGTCCAAGACGCCATGGCAGACCTGAACTCCCTAAAGCGACCTCTCGCTACAAAGTTCACAAAGCCGAATCCCATCCATCCGTTTGAGGACGCCTCGAGTCTCGAGTTCTTCGCGGAGAAGAATGACACCAGCCTGCTGGTGTTTGGATGCCACAGCAAGAAACGACCTCATTGTCTCACCTTCATCCGGACGTTCAACTATAAGGCGCTCGACATGCTGGAGCTGTACCTTGACCCAGGGTCTTTCCAGGCGCTACAGCAGTTCAAGACCAAAAAGTTTGCAGTCGGGCTGAAGCCGCTTGTGCTCTTTGCCGGCACGCCCTTTGAGAGCCCGACGCCGAACGCCTACACGCTGGCCAAGTCTCTCTTCCTCGATTTCTTTCGCGGCCAAGACATGCCGACGATCGACGTCGAGGGTCTCCAGTACGTCATATCGATCATGGCGGGCGAGGAGGGCGAGGGCGAGCGGGGGCCGAAGATGCATTTGCGCGTGTACATGATCCGAACCAAGAAGAGCGGTCAGAAGTTGCCGAGGGTCGAAGTCGAAGAGACCGGCCCGCGGATGGACTTCCGGGTCGGCCGAATGAAGGAAGCGGAGCCGGCGATGATGAAAGAGGCCCTGAAGAAACCCAAGGGGTTGGAGGTACGTTACGCTCGCTTTTATCCGGCCATCTCTCGCCGCAGACTAATCCCGTCTCTCTCGTGCCAGGCCAAGTCCAAGAAGAATATTGAAACAGATGTCGTCGGCGATAAAATGGGCCGCATACATCTCGGTCGACAAGACCTCGGAAAATTGCAGACGAGAAAGATGAAGGGTCTCAAACGAGCCAGGGATCTTCAGGACAAGCCGAAGGATGGGGATGTGCCAATGCTCGACGCCGAAGAAGATGACGGTGACAATGACAATGACGGCGAGCCTAACACAAAGTCGATCAGAATTAGACAATAGAGATGAATATTGCACTGTGTGGCGGTCTGCCCTCCAAGGCGGAGCTGTCCGTGACAGGATTGTCGGCTACGGACAGGGCGCCCTACTCGTACGTGGCCAAGGGGTTGCCATATGAAATCATCTTGAACGGGCGCCATTGTGGGGCTGCCCGGAACGGAATTTTATTTTTCCGATCTGATGCATTGGCACGGGTAAACTTAGCTCAGCCTTATCAGATTTGGAAGAGATGTTACACAAAGCATATCAGCACTTCTGTCATTCAAGTGCAGAGCACTGTGATAGCTCCCTCGTTCCATCCTCGACTGTATTAGCATCACGAGAAGAGTAGCCCTGGCACGGAATGTCTGCCGCAGAGCGTTATCTCTTGGCAGTCGATGGCAACGTAAAAGAAGCAGACGACATATGTGTTGAAACAGCCAAGCGTGAGCACATTAGATCTCGCAAATGGAGGATTGACTGGGCTGCTGATCACTGGCTTCAGTGCTCGAGTCTGGCCAGAGGAAGCTCTTGGAGGTGGTCCAATCGCTTGGAGATTATCTCACGGACGATGACGCAACCCTGCGAGCCAAGGGTACGAAGGGCCACTACACCACGATAGACACAGTTACTAAATATCGATAGCTGTTGCATTTTACGCCGGAGTCCTCTCCAAGCTGGACACAAAATACTTGACCAGACAGCAAAGTTAGTGACTGGCCCTCGTCCACGCGGAGAATGATGCTCATGTTGCGCCAGTTACTGTCAGCGTTCAGTTCTTCTGCGATCGGATACAGGATGAGTCAGGCCTCAAGGAAGCAGCACTTGGCCTGAAAGCCCTGCAAAGGGCTCACCGATTCGGTGGAGAGGATGCTATCAGTATAGCAAGAGCGTATGTGCAACGACCACCGATACGGCTCGATCTGCGCCAAGGCTGATGCGCGCAGGCTGTTCGCGAACGCGCAAGATCTCCAGCGTCACCCGAAGAGTACCCGGTTTGCTGTGATCACGCTGATGAATGCTATGATCTCCGACCAACGCGATGGTAAGGCTGTGATCTGTACCGCTACGCCGAGCGAACTGACTTGACAAGCTCTCAAGACGGCGGCCGAAGAATTCATCGTGGGCATCACAGATCTCGTTGCGGGCGAGAAGGATCCTCGGAATCTCATGGTTGTCTTTTCGTTCTTGAGGGTGGTTATGGTTGAATGGGACATATCGAGACATGTCGAGGTGAGTCCCGCGCCTGAAGAGCTAAATGCCCACTGCTTACTTTGATGAAGGTTCTCTTTGATGCCGTCTTCTGCTATTTTCCCATTACATATCGACCGCCACCGGACGATCCATCCGAGATCACCGCTCAAGATCTCAAGGATCGTTTGCGGAGCTGTCTTGCCTCCACCCCTCGTTTTGTATACCACTTGTTTCCTGCTCTGTTGGAGAAGCTAGATACCACGACGACATCTTCAAACGTAAAGGTATGTCTGGAAAGCGGGAGATTTGTGAAGATCGAAGCACTGCTTACACCAATCAGAAAGATGTCTTGCAAACAGTGACCGAATGTGCACGTTCCTACTCCGGACTGAGTGTCGCCAATTACTCGACGATGTTGTGGGAGGCCGTCAGGTTTGAGATCCTTACCACACAGGATGAAGATCTCACCGAGGATGCCCTTCGTGCTGTGGGAGCAATCGCGGAGTGCCTTTCTAGTGATGAATCGAAGGCCAGCTTCAGAGCCCTGGAGAGGTACCTCGGCTTGATTACCGCGGAATGCAACAAACAGCTACAGGAGCCCCAAGCAAAACAGGCAAAGCCTGTCGGACAGCTGCTAGGCGCCGTTGCGGGTGCTTCGCTGTCGGCGTTTGTCGAAGTCGTCAAGGCCGTGCTGCCGCCGCTCCTTTCCGCATTTCAAGATGCGACCAGTATCGGCAAGCAGCGGGCGTTACTCAGCGTGCTCAACCGCCTTCTGGACGCTGCCATCAAGCTGTACGGCGCTTGGGGCTCCCTTGCACCGTATCCTGAGCAGCCTAGTCCGCTTGAGCCGTTCAAGGACGACCTCTTTCAGATACTCAGCAGGGCGCTTATGGCAAGCGGAAAGGACGAAACTTCGCTCCGCCTCGTCGCTATCAGAGGGCTCCTCCGCTTGGCGGAGCTACGGGAGTCTCTAACGGATGATGAGATTGGAATGACTGTTCAGTATCTTGACGATGTTCTCCTGGAAAACGACATCCAGGACGAAGAGGAGCTGAAGAACGAAGCCATCGCTGCGCTTGCCGAGGTTTCCAGGTTCAGGTCGAGGTTTATCTTGGACATCACCTTTCCCGCGTTCTTGGCCACCCTACCCGATCAAGACCGAGGCGCATCGAAAAGGTATCTGTCCAGCTTGGAAGTTCTGGCGAGACTCAGCGTGGACGATCATATCTTCGAGGTGCTCGTACGGCGACTGCTGCACAAGCTGGACGTTGTGCTGCCGAACGGCTCCACCGCAGAGTACGTGTCCGTGATCTTGTCGACGTTGCTCTACGTCCTCAGCCAGAGACAGCTGCACAAGGACCAGCAGCTCGGAGCTTACTACGACAAGCTTGTCGTCGGCCTTTTCAAGAGGGTCGTCGAGCCGTTGCAGAACGACGGCAGCCTTACGGCGCTGAACGACGAGTCTGCGCTTCACGTCATCGGCAAGCTAGCTGTTGCTATCGGGCGGGCGCTGCCAGAGGATCGACAGTACGAGACCGCCAACAACGTCTATACCCTTTACACGCCAGGCTACAGCTCTCTCGACAGTGCTCAGGCGTCGACAGTCGAGAGGCGGAGGACAATCATGCTGTCGACGTACTTGGTCGCCAGCATCCGGCCAACGGCAAGTCTCAATCGTTTCGACTTGGAATAACTTGTCTGTGTGCTGACGCCAGCACGACAGATCTTGCTCGCTTCGGACATTCGCTCTGTGCTCAACAGTTTGATCGACTGGTCTCTGAGCGAGTCAGACACAGCAACCAGAGAGGCTCTTCTTGAGCAGGTCTCGCTCGTCGCCAACAAGTGGCTGCTACCAAGCGACTCGGAGTACTTGCGCGATACCGCCACGAAGCTCCGACGAATGCTCGACCCCCAAGCGCAGCTCACGGACCAAGGTTCAACCGGAAATCAAATCCAGAGCGGTAACGCCCTGCACGTCCTCTTCTGGCTCTGCAGGGCCGCAATCCTGCGTCTCGACCCGCTGTCGACGCCGCTGCTGGACCATCTCGTCGGTCTGCTGTCGCACACTAGCTGCGGCGCGGCTGCGGCACGTGAGTTTTCAGTGCTCGTCGCGCCGCACGAACTGTTCAAAACGGACAACTTTGTCGTCGTGAGGCAGCTCTACAAGCAGCGGTTGTTTGCGTACTGCGTGCCGACGCTGGCCAAGGATTTCCGATCCGCGAGCACAACGAGGTTGTCGGCAGCGGCGTCCGGTGGCGGCGTCGGGGCAGAATCAGACAAGTGGTCGGATATCAAGGCTAACTACCTCGTCGCGCTCGCGGGTATCTTGCGACACACCCCTACAGAGGTTATCTTGCCTCACCTGCAGACGTTGCTGCCTCTGCTTCTCCAGAGCATCGACCTGCCACAGCCGAACGTCAAGTTCGCGACGCTGCAGGTGCTGACAGTCACCCTGACCGAGTCCCCGACAAGCCTTGAGGAACATGTTTCGGGCTTGATCAAGAGGCTTATGCAATGCGCGACTGCGGGACGGGAGGGACATGCTACTGCGAGTAATCCTCCTGTGAGTTTGTCCTTTCGAGTCCCCTCTGAGCCATCTCCCCGTACCCATCGTGGCCCTCCCCACAGAGCGGGCAGGCATCCGCGAATTTAACCAGCCTCATCCGTCACCAATCGCCCAATGCGTTCTATGCAAACTCAAACCTCCATTCCTCTCGAACAGCAAGACTAACTCCACACGGTCGAGTAACAGCGGGTCCGCATCTCAGCCCTCGCTTGTCTACGACACTTTCCCACCGCCTTCTCGAAACGCCACGGTCTGCTCCTCCCGCACCGACCGGCCGTCATCAGAGACCTCGTCGCCGTGCTCGACGACCCCAAGCGAGACGTGCGCAAGGAAGCTGTCGACTGTCGGGCGGCCTGGCTGAGGCTGGATGAGCCGGATGATTGACGGAGTACAGTATCATGTCACGTGCAAGCATGTGGCGTGGTCTCCGAGGGAGGCGGCGTGTCACATCCGTAGTCTCTCTCTCCTGCATTCAACATACATCATCCCTCTGGCTGTGCAGTTCAGTCCAGTCGGGTTCAATCCAGTTGAGTCCAGTTCAGTCCAATCCACTTCATTCCACTTCAGTCCAGATCAATCCAATCGAACCTGCTTCACTCCAGCCAAAAAGTCCAATACAGCCAAAAAGTAAAGTCAAGTCGAGTGAAAACAAGTCGAGACGCAATTAACGGCCCCTTGCTCATGGGGAGGTGGGTTTTGGGGTGGGGGGGGACAAGTTGTTCCTGCGAACATCACCGACAACAGGCTTATTTTATCCCGCGACACGACTCGGGTTTCGAAAGGCTAGCCGTTAGCTGCACATACAGTACATACATACATACATACATCTGAAATGAAACTCTCGTACGGAAGAGATTACAGACAGATTGATTTGACTGACTGATAGACTGACGGACAGATGGACAGAGGCCTTTCACTTCTTCTTCCTCTTCTTCTTCTTTTGTTTTCAAGGATGGTCTTTGACAGTCACATCATCGGCTCTTTTTGCGCCGGGTGTAAAACTTGGATGATTATTTGGCGGCGACTGATGGCTTTTATTGTGTTGCGGGGATGGTGCTTTGGATGTTGCAAGTTCAATGTGTCCCAAGCTCGATGTGTTGCAAGGGCAACGTCCCAATGACAATCGTGGGTCTCTACGACGAAGACTACCATCACAGAAATCGCAGCTAGAGACAATCAACATGTCTTCAGACACTGCCCACACCCGGTACAGACGCAAGTGTATAGCAACTCGACACAACGCTTACGTACGATGATCACTTGATACAAGTGGACGTGCAGGATTATGTCCAATAGGTACTATGACCGGATGTGGGTGCGGTAAAGAAGAAAAATATAGGGTGATGGAAACACGTCTTACCGTACAGATTCACACGTGGATGCTAGTAGAAGGTATACATGAACATGTTACCAACGTCCCAAGCACTCATTCTTGGGATAAAGCTATCTAACAGCAAGCCTCGGTCGTGAGCAAAGTAGCCTTCTACGGCGCGCAGTGGTGAAAGCTGGGGTGTGAAGAGATACTTTCCAACTACTTGCTCCCCTCCGACCCTTCCGATTCTCCTCCTCCGGCTGGAGTGCAGAGTGGAGAGGCCCGCAAGTTGTCTGAACGTGGCCGGTGCCATTGCAGTAGAAGCAATTCTTGTCGTTGTTCGCGGTAGCCACGAGGGCGGTGCTGGATTTGCCCTTGTTGATACGGCGCTCCTCGTCTAGCACTCGAGACGCTACGTCTTCCAGGGTCTGGACAGTCATCTTGACATATCTTGTTGATCGTGTCCGACACAAAAGGGCGGTAGGTCTCTCCTAGGCTGTGAGGAGGTCGGCGACCGCGGCGCAGTTGGGGAACGTCTCGTGCAGCTGCTTGAGCTGCCCTGCCAGCTTCATGATCAAGCCGACGTGCTCCTGCAGCGACGATGAGTCGGTGAGCCTGGCCCCAAGCAGATCAGGGAGGAGAAAACACCTGGCCGAGAATCCGGGAGAACGACTTGCGAAGCGTCTCCAACGTTCTTCTGGCTGACCCATTGTTGTCCGTGTGATCCAGGACGGTGTCATTAACAGTCGTCGCAATGATTAGCGCTGCCTCATTGTCCTTGTCAGCAAAGTCTGGAGACTTCATGAACTCATCGGTAGGTTCAAAGGCTTCCCAAAGACCAGGGTGGACTAGGGGGCTCTCTGCCTTGTGTGCCTAGTCCCAATACTTCTCCATGCCCTTCGGCTTGGGCACAGTGCTGATGAATAACTCGTTGTCATCCAACATCATAGTTGGCTTCAGCGGTGGCCGGCCTCTCCGGCTCCTTGCCGGACTTGTTGCCGGTAATTGAAGCCAATCTCTACGGCGTGACAACATTCTCATGAGGAGCTAGTCAGCTGATCTGATATATAGGGAGCCTAAAGAAGAGGCCCAGGTGAAGATATGCATGAGAACACAGGACAGGATCACCTGTCCAGAAGCTTGCTAGATCAACTGTGGTTGGTCCTAGGTGCTGACTTCCATGGTGACTGGGCTTCCTCATGGCTTCTTGCTGGTCCGGCTGTGTGTTTTCCGGGGTCTAGCTGCTAGTTGCTTCTTGGCTGAGCTTCCTAGCCAGCTAAGATCATCGTCATCGTCTCTGAGTCTTAATTCTGGTCGCCTGCTAGCTCGTTCCTCGGCTTCCTGGCTGGGCTGCTATCAAGGTAGCTTCCTCGTTCAGCTGTCCATGGCGGTTAAGCCGGGCCCATGACCTGATCGAAGAAGGTCTCCGCAGCGTGCAATTGTTGTGACCGAGGCGGAGGAGAGACTTTAGCCTCTTTAGGAGGCTAACTAATCTGATGCCCCTCGTGCCGTAATTAGTTGCCACCTGGCGTACCTATTCGCCATCTAGGGCTAGCCCTACCACAGGGCAAAGAGGCACGTGACCGCCCTTCCAACAGGTCACCGGCACTCCAACGGCCTTGCTGCCGACTGAACAAAGAACAAGGTATGGACTGAGTGGGAGTTAAGAAGTGAAAACACAGACTCTCCCCTGCACTCTTTTATTGTTGACTGCATCCTCTGGCCTCAACCCAGCCCTCACTCCCTGCAACCGGTCTCATGTGCCTTGGGAGTAAGTCTAGCGCTGGTAGGAATGCCCAGTATCTGAAGGGTGTTCTTACGGCCAGTTCATTATCTGTCTCGCCTTCTAGGTGGCACGAAACGCAGCCTATCTTCTCGAGTATGTTGACCGGGACAAGAGGTTGTTGGTGGATCTCGCGCGACACACCTGGCGCTCTATAGCGTCGGTGGATAGTGGTGACCTATTCAAATTCAAGATAGCCCTCGAGGCTTTCAGTAGAGCTGTGTGATCGTATCACCCTTCTTGTTTGTGTCCGATGGCATGTACCCATCTGGTCCTCAAGTCACTGCCAGCTCACCGACGATCAAATTACGGCTGCTCGATGAAAAGCTCATCGGCGACTGAGAAAACTTGCCAACAGGAGCGTTGCCAAAAATGGGAGGAATGGTGATGACAATAGAAGACAGCTAGGCACGCTAGGGAATAGGGGTGATGGCTCGTTCCACACACCAACCATCGGCCCGTCTTCAATCAATCCGGTGTGGATAACTCGATTGCACAGCTTTACCGTCATTTCTCAACTTGAACGTGAAGGGAGTTTGATTAATTCGTCAGCAAGGTCAGACTTCGCGGCGGGCGTGACGAAACAAAACAACTGACTCGGTCGACCGAGAGAACTGGTGCGGGCCATATTGCTGATCTCAAAATCCCCCTGCCCAAGTCACGCAGAAAGACCTGGCAGGGGCCAAGAACCAGCTCAGGACGGAAAATCCGGATGGTCAGAAGACGAGAGATCGACAGAGGAATGTCTGGGCCAAAGAAGAAGCCCCGACACCAGATTTTGCTGAGGTAGATAAAGCCTCGATTGCGAAGACGAGAAGAAAAATGAAGTCTTCGGATGGTGGATATAGATTTGGCTGCTTCCTGGCAGCCTGCTCGGAGGTGTCATGTGGCATTGCAGGCACCGGCTACTGTGATGCGACCCTCCGTCGCTGAGTTTTCATGACTTCACTGGCAACGGCTGTCATATCTCGCATCAAAACTCGTTCCAAATCGAGAATCGGTAGCATATCAACAAGAACTTGTGTTTTTGACATGGGAGACAGCTGTAAGCCAAAAGATACCCTGTGGAGGTTTCGTCGCCCAATGTTGTTCATCGCACCATGTGCCCGTACTCCTCTCGACGATCGGCGTCAAAACATTAGATGTACTCGTTCCACCGCGAGTCAGCGTCAGGTTGAACGCGCATATCGCTCATGACATGTTCCTTGTGCAGCGCGGACAAGGTGCGAAGTCTGGATCGGTAGGAATCGCCATCGAGATAGGCGCCCCTGAACCACCTCTTGCCGACCGTGGGATCGAAGGCGTGCCGGCCGTGCACAACGCGGCGGTTATTGAAGAGCACGCATTGGCCGGGGGTGAGGCGGTGCTCGAAGACGGCGCTGGGGTCATCGAGCAGCTTTGCGAGCTGCCTGGACGCGACATGATAGCGGTGAAGCTCAACGCCGTCGTCCCGAGAGCCGGTATCGACCTCAAACAGGCCCTGGAATGGCGGCGACCAATTGACGTTGGCGATGCGGTGCACGGCCTGATTCGACCACGGCGAACTCTTGTTCAGAAAGAAGAAATCCTGCGGCGACGGCCCTACGTCCGAGTAGTGGTCAAGCTCCACCGTGGGACGTACGCAGTGGAAGTGCTGCCCGTCGTTCCGGTAATGGTACGTCACAGGGTATCGCGCCAGCGAGTGAAACATATGTGGCGCACACGCAACCCGGATATGTGCCACTGCTCGGAAGCTGTCCGCGAAGATGCTAGTCCCCCCCGGAGCAGTGTTACGAAGGCAGTGCAGAAGTTGGATGGCCGGCGGCATAGAGAAGTAGAGGAGGTCCATGTGCAGTCCCAGTGGTCCGTGCGTGTATCTATGAGGTGGTAGGATCGAACTTGTTAGCTCCGGATAGTGATGAGTCGACCTTGGCCACCAGAAGCGGCGAGCAGAGACAGAATGGAAGGAAAATCTAATGACAATGGCATACGCTATGTTCTTCGCGTCCGGCACGCTCTGGACATTCCACGTACGCCCGTAGAAAGTATCCATCAGCGGGCCTATCCTCGTTCCGATCTTCTCAACAGCAGCTTCATCGTCAAGAGGAACGCCCCGAAGAAAGACCAGACCATATCGGTGCAGCTGAGTGAGGGCGTCAAGTAGAGTCTCCTCCCTGGCCATATAATCACCATATGCGAGGAACCCGATGTCTCTCGTGATGACCTCACGATTCCAGAGGACCTGGGGTTCGTAATTGCCGCTGCTGCTGCGTTGCTCGTAGGCGGTGGTACCATATTGCCGAAGAAACCCCTCATCGAACTCGCTATAGTGACTCTCCGAATAGCCCCGTAGGTCGGGAGACCAGTATACTCGTAGCTTGCTATCGGGCGTCACGTACGCCTCTCGCACACTGATCCGTCCGTCGATGTCGCATGTTCGAAAGAGCTTCTGCTGCGTAAACAGATCGACGCACTCCGAACACGCGCACGAGTCCCGGAGGAACAGCGCATCGAAGGGGACCTGCTGTTCATCGATCGAGACCAACAGCTTTCCCTTGTCGAGCTGGAGCGGGTCAACTTTGAGAGAAATGCCGCTGGCTGCTCGACAGTATACTCTGGTGGGTCCAAGTGGTGGTCTCCACGGTGCCGTACGACGGGAAGATATGCTCCTTTCCGGGTTGGCGCAGACAGGGCTTTGGCCTCGAGAAGCTGGATCACTTGCCGACGAGATCCTTCGCGTCGAGAACTCCGGAGTCCAACTTGGCCTGTAGTGACATTTTATCGCCGACGCTCTGATAGTGCGCCTGGGCAGCCGCTGCTGGCGAAATTTTGGGCAGCCGATGGCCGTGGCCATTCCTCAGCCTAGACCTGAGCCGAACGGAAGTGCAGGGCGTAGCTCGCCCCAATTTCCTTCGAAGGGAACCCGGTTTCTACAGCTCACGCTGGAGTTTACCTGAGTATTAGTAGATGACGTGATGCGCTCGCAACGTCGGCGTTGGAACTCGGAAACGTACTCGTGCCGGACTGTCAAGGGAAGCACCTGTCCCCCGAGCCTAAAAAGACTTTCTTCCATGTCCCCGACCACCGTTCATCGATCCTGGACAGCGCTGTGGGATAGGAGCCTCTTTTCCGCAGTCAAAGTCAGATGAATGTCTGACGGTGAGAAGCACCTCAAGGATGAGGTAGGGAAGACAGAAACCCATTCAGATCATTTAGCCCGCCACGAGAATGACATCCCGCTGACGTATTGTCTTCCATCGTAGGGCTCCAATAAACAGGTGATCCTTGCGGGAGCGACAGCCGGCTTGATTTCGCGGTATGAACTAGCTCCCCAGGCGTATCGAGATTGCTCTGGTCCAGAAGGGCGACGGCTAAGCATAGCTGAGCAGCTTCTGCATCGCTCCCCTCGACGTCGTCAAGATCCGGCTGCAGCTCCAAGTTCAGCCCGCTGTTTCGACAATAAACAAAGGCGCAATTCGCACAGCCAAGAACATCGTGAAGGAAGAAGGCATACGGGTGGGTCTGTCCGATCACTGCTATCTATTCTCTACGGTGGGAGTCTGATATATCTGCTAGGCTTTATGGAAGGGCAACGTCCCCGCCGAGTTTCTGTACCTTCTCTATGGTGGCGCACAGTTCAGCACCTACCACGGTGTAGCCTCGTTGCTTCGCAACAACGCCCTTGGTGTTCGCCTGCCTGATGCTGCTGAGTCTTTTGTTTGTGGTGCCGTGGCTGGTGGTGTTGCCACTGCCACCACTTATCCGCTGGACCTCCTACGCACCCGCTTCGCCGCGCAAGGCCGTGAGAGGGTCTACCATTCTCTTCGCGCCTGCATCAGGGACATCTACCGGTCCGAAGGACCACATGGTTACTTCCGAGGTCTGGGTGCCGGTGTGGGACAGGTAGTGCCTTACATGGGCCTGTTCTTCGCCAACTACGAAACTCTGCGTGTCCCACTGGCCCAGCTCCATTGGGCGTTCGGTTCGGGAGATGCTGTCGCTGGGGTGTTGGCCGGTATCCTTGCGAAGACCGGCGTCTTCCCCCTAGACCTCGTCCGCAAAAGATTACAGGTGCAAGGGCCGAGCAGGGAGAGATACGTCTATCAGAACATCCCTGTCTACAAGGGCGTCACGTCGACCTTGAGGGCCATCGTCCGCCAGGAAGGTTGGCGTGGCCTCTACGGTGGGTTGACCGTGAGTCTTGTCAAGGCTGCTCCAGCCAGCGCCATCACGATGTGGACCTACGGGCGGGCGTTGAATGTCCTGTCCGAGTTGGATCGAGAATGACGCTCTCCTCATGTGTTGTTGTAACAACCTGTGTTGGGTAGACGTCCTGACCGGAGATGTCGGCATTTCCTCGCACACGCTTAATTGATCGAACTATGTACTAAGATGGCCTTGTTAGTGAACTGGGAGCTAACAGCTGTACATTAAAAGATGCATCACTCCCAAGGTATCCAGCAGAAGGCCCAAACATTCAACATAATCT
The DNA here is from genome assembly GCA_963422465.1 of Lichina pygmaea. Taxonomy (NCBI): domain Eukaryota; kingdom Fungi; phylum Ascomycota; class Lichinomycetes; order Lichinales; family Lichinaceae; genus Lichina; species Lichina pygmaea. Next base: position 5,095,472 of record OY730170.1, read on the forward strand.
GAGTGGCAGTTCCTTAAGGGCTACCTATGCTTGGGGCTCAGCCCTCTTTTGATCGCATTCAAGATCTCGTCCCATACATCCATCTCGCGTATCCTCCCGCCAATCTGTCCAGGCCCAACGAAGAAGTCCCTCACGTCCTTGCGCCACCAAGCGGGCTTGTGGGAGGGTGGTGGAACGCGAACGAAGTTGACGACGCCGAACCGTTTCTTGGCCGGTCGAAGCTCGCCGGCTTTGAGCCTCGTGATGCCAGGCATGCCGAAGTATGTCATGGTAGTAACATCCAGTTCGGCTTCCGGGGAGAGGGTTCGAACGAAACGTATGAGGATGTCCTTGGACCGACGAGCGTAGATGGGAAGACGCATGTGGATGTAGGTCACAAACGGAGAGGTAATGTAGCCTACAAAGACCATCGGGACTGCGCCACCAACAAGGATGGCCGAAGTCAATGGCCACCCGCCCATCTGGAAGTAGGCGGGCGCCAGAAATAAAGTCGAGAAGATGAAGAGGAAGACGGTGGTGACCTTGAGACAGCCAAGAAAGACCGTCTTGCCTGTCCCGGCATGGTAGACAAGTAGACGCTCGGGGTATACTAGTAATGCATGCAACGATATCGGAAGTCAAAGCGAGCTCCTCTGATTCCGAAGAATTCACCTGATAGAGCAGCCAATTGCCCAAAGCTCAGACGATGGAAACAGGGGGGGGGGCTTACAAGTCTTCGTCATCGTTGCCGATCGACCACCTCGATCAGCAGCCTTTGCAAGGACTGTGTGGGAGTGAAACAAACTGGATTGCGAATGACATCCTTTGGAGGGCAACAGCATCCTCTTCAAAACCGACAGATTGACATTGACTGGCGGTGCTTGGAGTCGACGTGGCTTTCCTCGAAAGGACGATACATGGCCGAGCCGCCGCAAAAGAGACGGGTGGGAGGAAGCAACAAGAACATATTGCGCCGTTGATAGGCGCCGAGGTGCCGAAGTCCATGGCAGTGAGACGTTACGATACTGGACCGCTCCCTTTCCAAGCATGGTTCCAGGATGTGTGGTTCACTCCGCTGCCCCGACGGTTGTCGCATCGATGATCGCGGCTTGCTCCTCCATTGAAACGTTACGGTACCCCTTACGTACCGTACGGTACGTACTGTACGTACGTACGTAACGTACCGTATTACTAATCAGCTACGGTACCGGTACCGTATGGTAGGGTCATGCAGGTACGAGTACTTCCGTACAGAAGTACTCTGTACCGTACTCCGTACATACCGCTACTCTGTACGTAAAATGTCACGCGTGCTGACCAGCTATCTAAACTTGTGTAGGAGACAGCTACCATACTGAGGTAAACACGGTACGTACGTAGACTATTACGTACAAGATGCTATCACACAGCTCCTCTGTTTACCGCCATGTATTGGACGAGGGAAGCTGGCAAACCCACAGGTTATGTGGGTCTGACCACACATGATCATGTCCAACTTTGTCGCACGTTTGATGAAGAATGTCAAGACTTGATGTTTTATGATCAAGCTCATCCTTGATCAGGTTGCACAGTGTAGTGGACAGAATAGGGTGATATCTACGTATGTAGAGCTTCAATGGTGAGACAACATGTGTCTTCTCTTCTGTGAGGTTGAAATACGGCTTAGAATAAACTGGCTGTATCGTGCTAACTAACATGGCTATACAAGTCTCTGATGAGTGTTCGACAAGGCATATGCTATACTCCGCACGAGGTAACAGACATTCACAACTGAAGTGAACCGAGCGAAGATAAGACACCATATCCGATGGAGACCGGCTTTGTATATATGTAGCCCAACCCTCTACGATACGTACAACGGACTTGCTCATCGGGCATCTTAATTACGGCCATTAAGCCGTTGCAGCCACAGTAGCTCTGATCTCGTTCTCCTTCAATGCTTCGTCTTGCCTGCTCCGTCCGATTTCCACGCTTTCGCCCTTTCCCGGCTACGAACCAACTTCTTGCTCGGCTTCGACGCAGCCTTGCCGCGTCTTTTTCCGCGCTGTTTGAGTTTCGGTCGCTCGGCTGCGCTCGCACGATGGCCTTCGAAGGCCGCGTCCGTAGAGAGAGGTTTCCCGCCTTGGTCATGTCCTGCCGAAGGCGATTTGTAGGCCCCTGGACGATGACCCTGCTGACGAAGCCTCGCGGCGCCGGCTCGGCCGAGGAGATGGCTCGCTCGACCTTGCAACGAGCGCTCCGCCGAGGACGGCTTTGGGATGTAGACTGCCCCTGCCCTCGAAGCGGCCTTTGTAGCTTGGTTGGATCCCGGTCGCCGAGACAGGCCACCTCCCCGCGACGACGGGGATGGCCCCGACCCGGCTTTGAGGACCTTTCTCGCCCGGCTCACTCGTACTTTGCGAGGGAGAAGCGGCGGGAACCTGTTGTCGTGATAAAGCAGCGCAGCTTCGACAGCATTGGGATCCTTGAACTGCACGTACGCGAAGCCTTTGCCCACCCTGGTGGCGGCGTCTCGGATAACGCGAACGCTCTCGACGGTGCCTGCTTTCGAGAATTGACGCCACAATCCTTCCTCGACGTCCGCCTTGGGCGCGTTCTTCTTCTTCCTCTTCTTACGGCCTTCGCCTTCTGGGTCGTCTTCTGGCTCCTCTGCCACTTCGTCGACGAAGCCGAGATTGCCAACAAAGACACATCGCTTATGGTCCACCTTGGCGGGATGCGCCACGCTATCCACTCGCAAATGACGATCCAGTACGATGGTGCCGTTCAATCGCCTCACGGCCTCTCTGGCCGCGGCTGCGGTGGAGTAGATAACGTAGGCGTTGGTTCCTTTGGTCGTTTCTGGCTTCAGCTCCTTCCGCGCGTAGGCTGCTTTTTTGGGGATAGCCCGGGTGGCAAAGGGTGTCGAGCGGAAGCGGATGCTTTCGATCTTGCGTGCTTCTTCGCCCTCGCCGGGTATGGCCAGCTCTGGAAAGAACGAAGATAGATGCCTCAGGAGCTCTTTCTTAGCAGTTTTCGACGCGAGGGCGTTGACGGACACATTTCCGAGGAACACCGTCCGTGAAGCCTTTTCAACATCATCACCTGCGTCCTCTTGTCCTTTGGCCAAGCTCTCATGTTGAGGTGCTGGGCTGGCTTCGCTATCGTCGCCTCCCGAATCTCCTTTGGGCTGTTGGCGCAATTTCCGTCTCGTGGTCTCTCTTATCTCGGCCTCTGCTAGCTTGCGCATGTAATCATCCTCTAGATTGTCATTCTCTCGTTTGCGCTTCCGTTGCCTGGGTGGCGTCGGGGCTTCTGTATCCACGTGCGTGGGGGACCGACTTTCTTCATCAGCCGATGCAGTTGATAGGTGCGGGCGGATCGGCGGCTCCGAAGATCCAGGCTGCGACACTGCGGGGCTCGACGATGCCGAGAAGCTCGCTTCATCTGAATCTGATGTCTGATCCAACGAGTTCACCCCGACTGTGACGACGGCATGGTCATGATGGGCAGCGGTTGCTTTGGGCTTCTTTGCGAACGTTGATGAAGAGGTCTAAGTGGCCACGTAAGCTTGCTGTCTTTGTCATCGAAGTCATTGATCTACCTACGGGCTCGCCAAAGAGCGACACCAATTGAGCGTCCAGAGCCTCCACTGGAGCCAACAAGGTCATCTTTGCTGTAGGCCGTCAATACGGGGCAAGAGTCGAGCTGTGTGGGTTTAAATTCGGGACTTATTCCGGCCTCGGAGCTGACGTAAGCAAGATGTCACCAAGATGCGCTCACGTGACCATCGTCATGGCACGATACCGAGCCACAGTACGGTACGCGGCGGGCACCAGACCCGAGATCCCCGTGCCCCTAGCACCGGACATGTTATCGCACCGGTCGCAGCAGTCTCCACTGCTCTTGCTTGTCCAAGTGTACGAAGTACGTACCGAGCTGCCGTTGGTATCGTGCATCTGCTCCTCCACATACGTACCTGATCCTGCACTCTGCGCGACTGAGCTCACACCGGTCAGATCTCGCCACAACCCATTCACTTCATCTGCGACTCAGACTGATCCCCGCCTCGCCGTTCTCGGGCCTCTGCCAGGGTGGAATCTCACTGCAGGAAACCCCCTCTCCTACCTCTGTGGACGCCGGTCGAGCTTACGGCTGTACCATTCTCCCGACACTCGCTCTTCATCCAGCTTTCGTCTTGAACAGGCCGACATCCCCCCAGCCGACCATCGCGTTCATCGCCGAATTCGATCAACGTCGACCGCCAACAGCTTCAGAGCAATCGACGTGTCCTCTTACACTTCTTCCTCCCAAGGAACGGCGGTCAAGTCGCAATCGGATCAGACGTCGCCAGCTCTACTATTCCCTGTGAAGCTGCTGCTGGGCACCGTATGCTGTGGTTGGCTCCCCAAAGGAAATAGCAGTAGGTCTAGATGCTGAAGCGGCCCCCTTCTTCTCTTCGAGTTCTCTCTACCGCTCCCCGGCGACATGGGCTTTTCTGGCGCTCTTCCTTGCTTCTAGCAACTGCAGCTCCTTCACAGAGCGTCGCTGACTGGGTCAAGAATTCAAGCATCCTCCTGTGCAAGGTCTTCAGGGTGGCAGCTGTCTGATCCACCGATCTTTCACCGCCTCCTCACTGGACGGGCACAATGGTGGAGCCAGACGACCTGGAAGATGCCCGTTCGAGCAGCCTCAGCGACATCGATGACCGGATGGACGATGATCAAGCTCGAACTGTCACCCTTATCACTGGAAGCCTGATCAGTGAGCACGACTCGGAAGCGGAGACGGAACGGCTTGAAAACTCGCCCGAGAAGTCGAAGAGACATGCCAACGCTGTCGTCGGTGCAGTCATTGATTATTTTGACGCCAAGGACATCAGAAGACTGTCGGATAAGATGAAGTCCCACGACGCCGAATCAGAACGCAACGGCTCTCCTCTACCAACGGGGCGCAACGGAGCTCCTAGATTCTTTGACGGCGGAGAGGATGCACCGATGGAGGACGCGCCTCCTGACGCCAAGGCGGTGGTACAGACGCGGAACGGCTCGTCCAAGGTCCCTTCGCCGCCCGAGATCGCAGGACAGAAGCGGAAGCGAACCGACGTCGACGGTGCTGACCGTGGCAGCACGAGCAGCGAAGACGCTGAAGCAAACGAGCCGCTCAGGAAGCGAAAGGGCTCGGTCCGGGCCGAAGCCGCATCCGAAAAGGTGAAATTGGAAGAGAACGGGGCCAATGAGGCTCCTATCGGCGAAGGCGCGCCGGAATATGTCGAGGATCGTGATGAGAACCGAACTGATGCGGAGGGTTTGAAGGGACCGAAGGAAGGAAGGTCTCGCACGACAAGGGCGACGAGAAAAGGGCGAAGAAAAACGGCAAGGCAGGCAGCCATGGACGAAACAGATGCGGTTGGCAACGTAGACGGTAACGACTCTCACGACGATGACCGGTCGCGACCGGCGGATGCGGAAGATGCCGGTGAGGGCGACGAGGATGAAGATGCAGATGCGGCCGCTCGGAATGAGGAAGGGTGTAAGTGACCCAAGCAGCAGTGCTCGAACGGCAGCTGCAGTCGAGCCACGAGCCCGTGAAGGGTATTGTTGTGATCAGGATCGGGAAGCTCACGCCGTGTCGAACAGTATTAAGAAAGCACGACGCGATGGGTTCGCTCGGTGGCATCGAAGGCCAGTTCGCCGCCTTTCGGGACAAGTAAGTCGCTCCATAGTCATCGTCGACCGTCGGCACGGCATCTGACCCAATACGACGTCGAAATCGCACAGGCTCTACGACGAACGACTGGCACAACTGTCAAACGAATACGTCTCTTTAACGTCGCCACATTCGAGCCACCCGGACTACGTTGCAAAGCTCCAATGCGTCGACGCCCGGCGAGATCGGAAGATCCACCTCGAGCAGGTGCTCTATCAGTACAAGCTCAAAGCCCTGCAGACGAAGTTTATGGCCATGCGCAGCCAGATACACAGCCAATACTACCAGACGGCGCGCGACGTCCGAGAACAGAAGCTCGAGGAGGTGGGCGAGAGGTTGTACAAGATGCAGCGTGACCGACGGCAGTGGGAGGGAATCGTGCCTGGTACGTCCCTCTTCTATCTCCGTTGCTGTTGGCTGTCGATTGTGCACGCCGGGCTTCTAGTCACCTGCGAGCTCCCGATCGTCGGTCACCTCTGGCCTTCTAGAACTCGGCTGACATCACGGTCCGCTCAAAAGACTGCGCCTTCATGTTCCCGAAGGATCGAACAAGGCAAATCGCCACGCAGACGGCGTACAACCGCGAGGTTTCCCTTCTCGCTGGCATCGCCAAGTATGCCGGCTTTCCCGGCGCACCTGAGATAGCGTCGTTGAGCGCCCAGGATATCACCGCTGATCTGCAGGCGATGGGTCTGTAGTCGTCTATTGAAACTGGCTAGCACGGGCAGTCAACCCTCACCAAAAGCGCAGGTACATACGAGCACCTCTTCTCTACCAGGAACTTTCTGTTTGCCGCGTCATGATTCCATACGGGCTGTAGATGGTTATATCCCAAGGCACCTCGCACACAGATGGCTCTAGGTCATGATCGCGTAGTCGTTGCACATTCCCGTATGCTGACTGGGGAAGCGTAAAATGGCTTGTAGGGTACACAAGCGGCTACGCCGCCACCAAGGCGAGGAGCGAAGGTCTGCCACAAGAAGGTCCCAAACTCCCAACACCGCTGCAGATCCCGTGCCGATGTCGGTGACTCTACCTTCGCACCGCCGTGAGCCAACGATGGTCCAGGCGACCGGCCTTGCCGAGCCCCGCGCTTCCTTCACTCCTTCTCCTTTGCTTCCAACAGTTTCGCCGTCTTTTGAGGGTCTGGGATAGGCACGTCCTCGAAGTCATCCTGGGCGATGGCGTGGATGGTCCAAGCATCTAGAGGGTTTCGATCGAGAAGTCAGCCCAGCCGGCCAGATCAGCCCCTCCGTTGCATAGAGAACCGAAAGCATAACCCTTACAGATGCCAACGCACATGCCGAAGAGGCTCAACCCCGTGATGGCATTCTTGACCAGGAACGGACGCCTTGCGCGCAGCAGCGACAGGCCCGGTTTGAAGTCTTCGTTGTAGTAGCTGGATCTCTCGAACCTGTAGGGACTGCTTAGCGAGAGATCCTGGTGGGCAGGGAGACTGGAGGTGGTACACACGGTCGAGCCATGATATGACGGATTGATAGGCACAAGATGTCGAGCAGTGCTTCGATGGGCCTCCAGCGAAAAGCTCACTCGGGGATTGATCCGGAGGCGGTACGTACTCGTATTACCTAAAGGAGCGCTAAGCTTAGCGCGTCAAGCGAGTATCACGTGCTCCGGACGAGAATAGAAGCGCCTACGGTAGAGCATTACGTGCAGCTATGCGGGACGCGGCCAGGAACATCCCTATTTCGTCGCATTCGGACCTTGGGAGCCTCAGCTGAACTCCACCAGCCATCTCTCACCATCCTTTTCTCTCCCTCCGTCTGTTGGCTTGTCGTGAGAAGCATTTGATGGTACCTCTCTTGAGCGCTCTCTTCGAACGCCCGCTTGGGCATCGACAGTCGACCCAGCAGTAGTCTGCTGTCGTCCCGCTCGACCCAACGACGGCTGGCGGGAAACAAGTCACATCTAACCTCCCAGCCCTAGCTCCAGCTCCAGCTCCAGCTCCAGCTCCGGCGATGGCGATGGCGATGGCGACACCCAACGGCGTGACAGACCAGATAACTAAACTAGAAGCTGCGCGTAAACTCGTACTGGGCGATGCGACCTATTATCCCCAGATCGTCCAGGGCATCATCCCCATCATCGGGGCCAACGCGCGTCTGGAGCTCAGACGATGGGGCGCCGACTTTCTGGCCGAGGCCTTTGCCAGCCCTTCTCTCGCGATGATGCACAAGCAGAGCCTGAGCCTGGCCGTGCTGGACACGTTGGAGGCCTTACTGGAGATCCCTGGAGAAGACACGGCCGTGTTGAAAGGCGTTGTGCAAGCAAGCGCCAGTATATACCCTCTCGTTTTCCGCCATGTGTAGGTCTACCAGGTCTCCCTGTAGATCATAGACATCTCTCGCCCACTCTCTCTTTCGGTCGAGTTGGAATGTTCTGCAGTTGGAAACGCTGAGATCTGATGGGCGAAATGCTCTCGCGTCTAGCATCGCCAACGCCAACGATGCGTCCACCTGGGCAAAGATGACAGCTATCAAATCGAGTATATTGGGCATGTGGGATACGGCTACGATGGGGGTCCGCATATGCTGCATCAAGTTCGTGCAGCGGGTCGTCCTAGCCCAGACACCGGGTGTTGTTGCGGATCCGAGGGTCGGTCCAGACTACCGCGTGTCGATGCCAGTGCCGCGTGTGCTGATGATTTTATACAGCGTCCTGATCAGAACGAGGCTTCCCTTGCTCTCGTCCCTCGGAACCACGCTCTCATCCCCCCGCCAAATCTGGAAGCCGAGGCCTCGGGGTTGCTGGATCGGCTACTTGGGGTCTTCCAGGACCAAGCAAGGTGTGTTTGGAACGCCTGCCTAGTCACGAGATGTACTGAAAGGGCAGCAGCGACAGTCTCTTGATCGATGCGACGCTCAACTGTCTCGCCGTTCTCATCCGATCTCGTTCTTCCGTCGCCAACAAGATCATCCACGCCATCCTCAATTTCGACTCCCACAAGAAGTTTACCGCACCCCTCACTCCCAAGAACAGGGTCATCTTGCGCTCTCTCGAGCGGACGATCAGGGCGCTGCTGGTCAATACCAACAAGCAGTGCGTTCGAGCCGATGGCAGAGCTCCTGCGTGAGGCTGATGAGTCGAGTAGGAATCCAAACGGGCCGATGGCTTCTCGCATCCAGCAGCAGATCGACCGTCTCTCTCAGTCGAGAACGGAGATCTTCGACGACAGCAGCCGGAAGAGGGCGGCGCCCAGCGAGCCCACGGACGGGCTCGATCAAGCCAAGCGTGCTAAGCTTGGAGCAGAGGCCATCGAACGGCCAAATCGACACCTGGAAATACCAAGCCAACGTCCCGAACTACCGCCGTTGCCGTCGGGCATAGTTAGCGTTGCGCAACTCTTCACGCTCACGACTGATACCGCTCTAACATCCTTCGACGTGCAACAATTCCCGGTCGAGATGGTGGTGCAGCTCACGTTGCCGATCATCTACAGACTGGAGCAGGCGGCGCTCAGCGAAGCTGTCGAGGTAGCCTCTCTTGCCCGTCGGGACGCTAAGATCCGTGCTGATGTGCTCAGGGTGTTCGCGCGCGAGTGAATTCGCGGGCACAACAGTATCCGCAGCCAGCAGCAAAGGATGGCGCCGTCAGCGCGGACGTCGCGATGGCAGACGACGAGGACAACGACGAGGACGACTACGAGCCAGACTACCAACCTGCCGAGGACGTCGAGCAGATAGCGAATAGGTTGGACATCACGCCGTCAGAGCAGGCGCCGGAGTCTGACGTGTCGCTGCCCACCTTTCAGCTCCCGCCGCCACCTCCGCTGAGCAGCCAAGAAATCAGCCAGATTAGCGAAGGGACTGTCGCGCGGGTCATCAGCTCGATCAACACGCTCGCAGAGCCTACCCCAACGAATCAGCCCAAGACGGGCATCAACCGGCTCGCGGCGACGCACCTTGACCGAGCCGCCTGGACCACTCTGATCACGCGCCTCGGCACGCGAGCATCTGCGGCCTTTGAAGAAAACGATCTCGAGGCCATCAAGACAGAGGGCAGCTCCGACGGTGACCGCAAGACCGACATGGCCGCCGTCCCTTTCGACCGAGGCCGACAGAGCCTTGGCAGCACCGTCCGAGACTCGCTGTACTTCTACGTGCTCGAGGATTTCCGGAAACGCATCGACGCGGCGATGACGTGGTTGACGGAGGAGTGGTACAACGACCGGATGCAACGGATGCAGGACGAGCAGTCGGCGATGCATTACCCGCAGCTCGCTCTCAAGGTGCTAGATGGGCTGTTGCCGTACATCGACTCGCGGGACAAGATCTTCACACGGTTCGTGTCCGAATTGCCGGAGATTGACGAGGCGATTCTCGAGAGAGTCAAATCGCTGGCCCGCGATCCGGAGAGGGTCGGGCTCGCCGTGACTACGTTGCAGTATGCTCTTCCGGCGGCGCTTATTGAGGCGGCCCCGACGCTGACGACCAGATTAGTTATCTCATCCTTTTCCGGCCGCCCGTCCGGGATATGTGTATCGACGCTCTGGAGGATCTGTGGCGAGACTGTAAGCAGGAGGATGCGCTCTCCATGCATAGTTCATCCAAATGCCTTTTGCCCGTAACCCCCATGCTCCCACGCCCCTGTTTAAGAGCCGCTCTTTCCAAACAACATCATTCACGGCCACTGCGCGGGAAGCTCAAATCCACCGACTAATCCATCATTCCTACAGACCCCGAAGCCCGTCCCTCGGCCGCCAAGCTTCTCACGAAATGGCGTCCAGAGGCGCTCGAGCAACACGACCCGAAGCCTTCTACACACTCTCCGGCACACGACCTAGGTCCAGCTCCAGTTCCAGCTCCAGCTCCAGCTCCAGCTCCAGTTCCGGCACCGGCTGAAGCGCTTGGGAACGGTCTTACCGACGCTCCTGACGACGAGGGAAACCGGGCTGTCGGGGCAGATGGCGTGTCTACACCCGCCGCATCTTCCGCTCCTGCCTCAACGGCAGTCGGAGCTGTCTCATCCGGCTCTGGTCCGCAGCAGATCCTTTCGATGCGCACAAGCAACTCACAAGCGCCCCCTCCTGTGGCCACATCCGTCTCGACACCGTCTGGTCTGGCCCCGTCGCAGCCCTCATCGGTCCCTCCAATGTCACCGGAGACATCTGTGCCTACCGACGCCTCGTCTCTCGCTCGTCACCCACCGCCTCCTTCTTCTTCCTCTCCCTCGTCCTCGTCCTCTTCTTCTTCCTCTCCCTCGGGAGCTGTCCCACTCCAAGACCCGCCGCCGCCAGGCTCGTCACATTCCGGGTCGGAAGCATCGGTGTCGATCGCATCTTCGTCGATGTCATCCCCTTCTCTTTCCACTACTGACGTGGCCGCCACTACTTCTCAACCAGCGGCAGTGGCAGCGACAGTGGTAGAAGGAGGAGGAGGGGGAGGAGGAGGAGATGGTGATTTGGCAATGACTACATAGAATGCTGACATCCCCTCTTCTTCCTCTCCTCCGTTGGTCTACTGTACAGTACTACTCGTGAGGTAGCTATGCTAGGTACTCCGAAAAGGCTGCCACCACCTTTCTTCTTCCCCCGCCACTACGCACTCCTCTCCTCCTCTCTACCACTCCAGTCGCTGCACGAGGCGACGATGGTGGTGGTGGTGATGATGACGGTGGCAGTGGTAACGCCCAAAAGAATCCCCAGAGCTAGTCTTCAACAAGTCCATCAGTCCTGCCGGCAGTACTGTATCTTTGCACGCTGCACTAAATGGAGATGTTTCGTTTCTACGCCTGTACACCTTGATCGCCGCATCTTGATCTCCGCATCTGATCTTCGCAGAGGGGTGTTTCTTATCGGTACCCTTTTTTTTTTTTATTCTTACTCTGATTTGGCTGGTGAGCCATGCAGAACTTCTAGATACATGCTTAGTTTCTCAGAAAACCTTTAAAGGAATAAAAACTGAGACTTGGGTAAGACTAGGGAAATATCTAAAAGAATATGTAGTGTCTGAAGAAAAGAGAAATCACAGAGATAGTAGGCTTTCTGACAAGAGTTTATGTGCTAGGTTGAACTGGTCTAGTCTTTTCAAAGACATAAACCAGAGAAGAAATTCTTATCGGTACCCTTAGCGGACACGCGACGAGCTTTCTTCTTCTTCCTACATATTGGTACGGTAGGTCCCCCTCGAGGCACTTTACGCTTCCGAGCTGCGTCGTCGCTGCGTCGTGCTGCTGCTTCCATACCTCTCGCACTCTAATTCCTTAATATATGACGACTTTGTACTCGTACTTACGTACGTAAGTACGTACTCGTACAAGTAAATCGGCCCTTGTGCTACAGAAGTAACATCCATCTACGGAGTACAGTGACAGTACCGTACGGAGGTGCCGTGCTTCAATCGCCCGGCAGGAGCTGGTCGAGCCGGTCAAGCCGGTCAAGCCGGTCCAGCTGAGGCCTTGGACATGCGCACTGCGAAGTGGCCCTACTACAGTACTTCCGTACTCAATCAATCAATCAATCAATCAATGAATCAATCAATCAGGAGATGATCAGAAGCGCCAGAAGCGCCAGTCATATAATCTCTCATATCCATCCATCCAAAGAATCAGAGGACCTTTGTCAACCAAGGCAAATAGAAGTTTTAAAGATGATTTGGCCAGGCCCTTTTTTTTTTTTTTTCGACGAATGGCAAGAAGATGATGAAAGAGCGACGAGGGGGGGAGGACGATATAATATCGATAATAATAAAAAAAAGTCGACAAAAAGTCGACGAAATTGACAAAATTGACAAAGGTTGACAAGAACGGACGAAGACGACAGACGAGGGCGAAGACGACAGACGAAGCCGGGCAATATGAGTACGAGTACAGATGACATTGTCGACGAGACGGACAAGTCGGGGCGGTTTGTCACGGCAGTAGAGAGCTGGGTACAGTACCGGTACGGGAGTATGGTGATGAGCCGTCACGAGTAATTACAGTAGCCGCACTCGTGAAGTACTGGAACAGCTGAACATCAAGGGAAGCATGGGGGAGAGGATGATTGCCATGGTATATCTCGTCCGTTGCACCCCCTTCCAACTATCCATTCGGTCGTCCCGCCCAGACACCCCTTCCAGCTATCCATCCATTCATCCCGCACAGGCACCCTATGGGCCACATCCACCTATTCCAGGTATCCACTATGTGGTCACAAAGGAGAGGCACAAGCTACCCATTCCGGACGCCGCTGTAGAGCGCATCACCAGAACTCAGAGTCACCCTCGGCCTGCTTCGGTGGGGCTGCCAACGAGGCGCTTGCGGCGGCGGCGGCGGCAGCAGCAGCAGCAGCAGCCACGGTGTCCTTGGTTGAGGCTGGCCTGGCTCCTGCTTCGTTCGGGATATTGGTCGATTTCCCGTCGGCGCCGCCCTTGGTCGAAGCTGGCCTGATTCCTGCTTCCGTTGGGGCCTTGTTCGACTTCCCGTCGACGCCGGCCTCGACCGAGACTGGCCTGGTTCCTGCTTCCGTTGGGGCCTTGTTCGACTTCCCGTCGACGCCGGCCTCGACCGAGACTGGCCTGGTTCCTGCTTCCGTTGGGGTTTTGGTCGACTTTCCGGAGGCGCCACCCTGGGCGGCTGCTGTGCCGACGCTTGCATGAGATCCACCTGCCACGTTCTCCTTCTCCTTCTCCTTTCTCTTCTCCTCACTCGTCGTCGACGGTGCCGGCTTGGTCTTGCCGTTCTCTTGCTGGGCCGGGAGCCGCGGAGGCGAGGCGGCGACCTTGCCATGGCTCTCCTTTTCAGAAGGCGCCTGCTGACTCTTACCGTCGATCCCAGCGAGAACGCTGACGGCTGCACGATACATGGCGCGAAAGTCTCTGACCTCGATCACCTCTTCGGCTGTGGTCCACTTCGCTTCCTCGGCGAACCCTACGTCCTGGTTGCGTTGGAGGACCTCGTTGGCGCTGAGCGACACAATGTCCGCTTCGTACCAGAGCCGACTGCCCTCTGGGTCCGCGACCATCTCGGCTGGGGTGGTGGCAAACGCGCGTAGAGCGCCTGGAATGTGCGGGTGATGCTGCACGATGAGCTCCTGGACTTGGGTGATCTGCACCGCGAGGCGGCCTGTTCCCGACGTCGTCAAGACCCTGGTGGCGAGATGCTGCGTCTGCCGCTTGACGCGAACGCTCCTGACGCGAAGCTCCTCCGACGGAATTCTCGTGGCGAGAGAAGCCATCTTTTGTTTTGGTCTAGACCAAAGATGGTCGACAAGGTCAGCACAGCACGGAGGTGCATCTTTTGACCGACGGACATACGCGATGTATAAATTATCAAGTAGCTCATCCACCGAAGCGCGACATCCGCTCGCCACAACGTTCCCGGTCACGCTGAGCTGAGCATCCCAGGACCTGCGAGGACTTAGCCAGTACCAAAAACATGTGACAGAGTGTATACTACCTCTCCGGACAATAGATGAATACCGAGCCCAACGTGCGTATGGGCCTCCGAGCCTATGAGTCGCTAGTCAGAAGAGTCAACGGTATCGAAGCCGGACCACCCCTTACGCTGTGTACGAAAGTTTCGCCGTCAATGTCGACGATGCTGGTGACCTAGTTAGCTCCCGGATCGGCGTTACAAGATGCTGCAAGGATAGCTTACATCTCTTCCCCATCGCAGCTAACGCAGCCGAATTCGTACATCACTCTCTTAGCCACAGGCTTAGGCTCGAAGGCAGGGTTTCCGGCCGCAGTCTGAAGCTCCAGAATGGCGTCCACGTGTGCAGCCGCGGTGAAGAGCCTGAAAACCCAATGATCAGCGTCTTACCGACAGACCATCTCATGACCCGTTGAACCTACATATTCGTGAAGGTAGGTAGGTTCGAAAACGCTTCTTGGAACATCTCCACCCAGTCGCTTGGAGCGAAAGCCTTTGTATGCTGCCTCGCCAAGCGACGCACCAGGACCTTGCCTAACTTGATGCCCAGGGCCACTTCGCCGTTGTGAGACCTGGCGAGGTCGAGGATCCGCCCAAGTACTTCGAACACTTGATCAGCGGTGGTAAACTCTTCGGCCGCCTCGTGCGGCTTTTTGGGCACCGCCTGGTCGTCGAATGTCGGCCATTGGAAATCGTATTCGACCTCGTTCGAACTGCAGTGTCTTGTCACGAGGACCGGAGGTTGTTCGTGCGTGTCTCCCGGGTCGTCATGAGATGCCTCAGGTACAGTCGCTTCATCCTCCTTCGTCTCAAAGTCGGGGGAAGGGAGACGAACAGGTGGTGGGTCGCTGATTGGTGCAGCCTGTGGAGTCGGCTCGGAGATCCCACCTGGGTTTTCCGTAACAGTGTTGCTGGCATCGTTGGTAACGTCGTTGGTAACGTCGTTGGTAACGTCGTTGCTGACGTCTTTACTGACATCATTGCTGGCATCGTTGCTGACATCTTTGCCGACATCGTCGCTGGCATTGTTGCTGGCATATTTGCTAACATCGTTGCCGACATTGTTGCTGACATCTTTGCCGACATCGTCGCTGGCATTGTTGCTGGCATATTTGCTAACATCGTTGCCGACATTGTTGCTGAAATTGAGGTCGACGAGCGGGTACGCCGTCGACGGCTGTGCCTGATCGTCTGGAGGCGATTCTCCATGCGGTCTAGCGGCCTTGGAGGACGCATAGACTTTGTTATCTTGCGCCTCGAGGGCGTCCAGAAACTCGAGAAGTTCATTACCGTACGGATCATTTGGCGGAGCCGGAGCCGGAGCCGGAGGCGCCGCCGCTTTGGTGCTCGAGGAACCTCGTAGAGCGTGGTCTTCCTCCTTGCTTGCCTTTGAAGGCTCAGACCGCTTGGACGAGGCCTTGCTTCCGGCCCCTTTCTTCTTCTTCTTCTTGTTCGTCTCCTCCTTGCTCTCTTTCGGGAGGGAAGTCTCGGGCTCATACGTATTCAGGTTGACAGGACGGCGCTTCTTTCCGATTTTCTTGGAAGATCGCATGGGCTGTCCATGACTCTGCGGCTGCGCGAGCGGGGTGTTTTGAGTGCTTATAATCTGCGTGTTTGATCAGTTATCGCTCGCGCATTTCTCGCGAAGAAGAAGCAGTCGGCAAAATGCCAGCCAGTCTCCAACTAGGGAGTACTCACCGGCACCGGGGTTGTTGGCGCAGCCCCTGACGCAGCCCCTGAAGATACCATATTGCCATATGCACCTGCGCCTTCGGCTACCCATTGCTGAACTCGGCTTGCTTTGGGGTCCTTTCTGTCTCGCGAGCGCGGAAGGGCGACCCAGCTGGAGGGATTCTTGGTAGCGTCGCCTCTCGACATAAAGTGGCCACCTCCCCACATGCTCGAGGTCGAGTGTTTCGGCGGTGGTAGGACGAGTTTGACGACCGCTGACGGGATCAGTGCACGGCGAGCTGGTAACACATCTTGCTTCCCCCGGTCAGTAGCCCGTAGAATGAACATGTCGTTGATCAGCCTAAGATCCAAGTCGACGATAGCGGTCCGAGTTGCCTCGTTGATCGGCGCGTTCAGCGGTGAAAATCGTAGCTGAAGCTTGCGCGGTTGGGTGACGTCCAGCATGAAGCCAATGACACGTTTGCAGAGCAGGTTCTGCTGTGGTCAGCGGAACAAGCCGGTGAACCAAAGCATGGGCGAATTCACCAAGTGCCGCTCCAGGGTTTTCAACAGGTCGAGCGCAACATCAACGGATTCTTGACCGGGGCCGAATATGATGACTTCGTGGCTGACCCCGCTGATGTGCATCGTCGAGCCCGTCCTTCGACCGACTTCCTCGAGAAGTGGTCTGATGCGGACGTCAAGGAACGTGGCCGCTGCCTTGCTCTCGACACTTGGCGCCCATACCGCTCGGACACGTTCATCCGCAGGGCTGGCCTTGGCCGGAGCAGCACGGCCGACCGAGTCTGTCTCTGCTTTTCCATCCTCATCGGTCCATCCTACCCGTGAGGTGTCCACCCCGAATATTTCCAGGTCGTCCTTGAATGTCTGAGTCGATTAGGTCACGTCAGCTCTGGATTAGGAGGCTGCTACACCCAGAGCGGGCGTCGTGTCTCTCGTCGACATGCAAGCCAGCACCGACCTCGTCATCTACGTCAAGCCGGTCCTGAGCTTCGAGTCGGTCGCGCACGATCTTTGGCAGGGCCACCGAATAAGTCTTGAGCTGCAGAGGATTGCACTCGATCTGGAACGCCTGCGGAAGGTCAGCACCGTCGACAGCATATCGATTCCACCAGACTCACCTGAAGCTCCACGTCATAAGTGCAGACGATATCCTACAGAGCCTGGCGTCAACTATTATCACGAACCAGACCTATCCCATCGATCCGACATACCTTCTCCTGGCAAGTCGCGCTGAGACAACAATGTCAGCTGAGGGCTCTCTGATCCGCTATCGCACTCGCACGGAGACACTCACCGAAAGGCCTTGATGATCTCGGTGACCTACGTCCGTCGGTCAGCGCCTGGCTGGCACACACAGAGATATAGTAACCAAGGGAAAGAAATGGGCATCCATACAGTTTCATCGCTCAAGTCACACCCAGGGTTGAGCCCCAAGATGCTCTGGTTTACATGGACCGACATGGCCGCAGACCTTGGGGGTTGCGGGTATGGATATTGAGACAAGAGTGTGGGTGTGCGCGCGAGGCGGATGGAGAGAGTGACGATCAGGGTATATCACATAGCCTTGGAAGAGGACGACAAGTCCCATAGCCCAAGCTTTTGTGAACGAGTCGTGCCTATGCGCCGACTAAGCGGTATCGCGGACGATCAGTCGTCGACGACTAATCGATCATCTGAGCCCGTTCAGAAGTGGTCGATGTTCTGTCTTCTGCCCTAGTGCCAGCTGCCAGAGCACCGGCTCCGGGAGGGTGCATGTCGACCGCGGAACGTCCTTGTGCTGGGTAGATGTAGGGTGAAGAGAGTGCCCGTAACTCTTGGGCACGTCTCTGCCATCGGCTGTGCGCAGGCCATGGAACATCGACGAGCCACATCCCTAGATCGCTTATACGGCAGTTTGCATAGGTCCATGCTCTTTGGATGCTTACAGCGATGCCATACGTATCCATAGCCACAGCGTTGTCGGAGGTTATACCCGATTGACTTTTTGATTCTTGATGCCTGCGGGGTTGCGTGGCCTCATTAAGCGCGATATGCGCCGGGTTGACCGGCGCTGTCTGTTATGTGACCAGGCCCCGTCAAACAGAGGGCTCTTGTGGCGAAGACCAGATGCCGATCATGACCATTGTGAATGGTAATGCCTCGGCGCCGCTTCGTCTTCGAAGAGCTGAAGGAGGCTTGCTCCATAAGGGTATCGTGAATTGAATCTCTACGGTGTTGTGCGGTTCCTACCCAGTCATTATAGAATGCTGCCACGAGAGCGGCATCTCCACTAGCATGGAGGCCATCAACGTGACGCAATGCTTGTCCTCCACCGCATGCCCTATGCCAATGCAGAAGCCTAGTGAAGACCAACCCCTCGCATGCCTGAGAACCATTCCAGTCGGGGCCTCCGTCCGTAACGCCGGCCTCCAATGCGGATGCGTAGTCCAGTGCCCTGTCCCAGTGTCGTGCGAACCTCAACCGGTGGGCTTGATGCATCGGCCGATGTGGACGACGTGCTTCAGTTGCTCCAACAGCCGGAGCGCCTCCTCCAGCGCTTCGTCGTTGGCCTTGTCGTTCTGTTGGGCTCGCTCCCTGAGGGCCCGGGTGCCGTCCTCGGCCTCCCGCTTGAAGGCCTCGAAGGCGGCGACGAAGCCCTCCCCGGCAGTCCTCATCTTCTCCATCTCCTGCTTCTGCTGCTCGATCACCACCTCCAGCTTGTGAAGCTTGCGCCGATCCTCCGTCGACTCGAGCCGGAGCCGGGTCACGTCGCCGCGTAGCTTCTCCGTCCTCCGTCCATAGTCGTCGTTCATCTGCCTCCAGCTCGCGGAGAGGACGTCGTACTGCGTGACGGCCCTCTTGGCCTGTTCGGTCTCTGCTCGGAGCCGGGCCTGGTATCTGCCCTCGACCGCGTCGTGGCGCTGCATCGCCTCTTTCAGCTGCGATTCGGCCTGCATCCGCCTCGTGCGCTCCGACTCGACCTCGGATCTGAGCTCGTCCAGTTTGCGCTCCTTGCGCGCGAGACTCGTCTTTTCCATCTCCCTCATCTGCGCCAGGTTCTCGTTGGCGGATTGCAGCATGTGCAGCTGGCTGCGGGCGCTCTCGCTCTTCTTCTGTTCTTCCTCGCGGTAGAGCACCTCCATCTTCAGCTCGCGACGGAGCCGGTCGTTCTCGGCCTGGATGCGCTCGATGACCCGCCCGGATTTTCCGGTGGTGGCACGGCCGACGGCGGAAGACCATTGCGGCGGCGTGACGGCGGCGCTCGCCGGATCCAGCCTCGCAGAGCTGGGGCTGATCGGAGACGAAGAGGCTGTCGGGTCCGGGCGTCGCGGAGGTGGGCTCGGGGTGCTGTCGCTGGTATGCTGACGACTGGGTGTCGTCACCACCTGTGTAGTCGTCTCGGCCGCTGCTTCATTCGTCACCAGGCTCGATGAGCCGTCTCGTGACGGTGATGGTGATGGGGTGCTGACGGATGGATCCATGGCGGCCTTCAAAATGTCCCGGACCATGAGGTCCGACTTGACTGGCGAGCGATGAGATGGTTAGTCTCCTCACGTCGTTCGATATGCGATGGCACGACATATGACGGCTCAAAGGTAACGATGAATCGACCGCATCTGCCATGCTGCTACGATGCGAACGAAGACACATACCTCCGCTGCTGCCGTCATCCGCCTTCACTGCCCTTACACGCACCAGTTCCGACGACGAAGAGGCCTCTCGCCGCAACTTGGCTGATATCCTGAAGCCCGACCACATCCTCAGCGCGCCCTATGCTCTGTGCCCTTGAGATCGTGCTCTGCGATCGTCAGCATCCTTGCCTGGCTGTCAGACAGTTGCGATCCTTTGTCAGCTTGGTCCATTTCTTTTCCAAAGCAGGAGAGAAAAGGTTTCACGAGTGCAGAAGGCGCAGCCGCATCTACATACGTGCTGTGCCATGGTAGGGCCGGCCCGCACGACGGCCCCTAACACGCATGTCTAGTCGTAACTCGATTCGTCAGCAGCGAGCAGCATTTGCCGGAGCCGGCTACAGCACGAAGCCGACGACAATGAAGATGTGGCTGATAGCTTCGGTCGGGGTTATCTCGGTCTATCTTAGGGCGGGGATGTTCTGCATCGTTGGAGAGGGCCGAAGAAGAAAAACAAACTCTCGACTTTACGAGTCAACTCCGATGCCAAACACACTGCTGCAATCTACAGTACGTACGTACTCATGCACGGTATGATACAGGCGCGACAGGGCAAGTGTATTGGCACACACCAAGTCTCTTCTATCCGAAAACAAACATGGAGAAGCATAAGACACCGAGTCGGTCAGGCGAGCCGCCGGAGCAGACGCTCCTCGACTCCGTCCAATATCCAGCGGTGCTCCATGACCTCGAGGTTCTCGGCCTCGTTCTGGAAGAGCTTGTTGGGATCCTGCCCGGGCGCAAACATGTTGGCGCTCGCGTTCATCTGGGCCATCTGCTGTGTCATCTGGCTGGCCGCTACACCTCCGGATAAGCACGATTTTGGATGTGGCATGCGTCGATGTGGACCAACTCACCATTGTCGTCCCCGAGGATGAAGGTGAAGACGGACTGCAAGCCAAATAGATTTAGAAAGTACCACGACAACGACGATACCCACCGCACATCCAGATCCCTCGTGGCCACTCCTGACTGCAGCATGGACTTGAATCGAATCGTGAGCGGGAAAGGGAGCTTCACTGGTGGCATGGCATTAGGCCAGATGTCTCGAGGAGGGGAAAATGGACCGAGATGCCTCGACGGCTCGATCGACTTACAAACCACATATCCGCTGAAGAATGCGTTGATCCAGCTCATGATGAGAGTCTGTGGGATGATCATAGCCATGTTTCCCTTCATCATGCCCATCATGGCTTCCATGCCTGCCGGATCCGTCATCGGGTTCGCCGGCGGTTTACCTTTGTTTTCGGGGTCTTTGAGGAACTGGCCGGATTGATATGCCGAGATCATATAGTCCTTGCGTGCTTCGAACGACGAGGGCGAGAGGACAAAGGCGTTGTTGCGCAGGTTGATTCCACGGAGCAGCGATCGCCTGACATGTCCATTTAGCTCGTAAGCTTGCTTCTGGCGTGGTCGTTCTTACTGCTCCCGCAGGGCCTTGATGTCTTGCTTCTTGGGCATCGTCTGCATCAGGATGCTGGCATAATGTCTTAGGATGCCTGTCAAGATCTTGGTCGATTCAGCCGACGCTTGGTCATGGGCTCGAGCTCTGCGTCCAACCCACCATGACAACGGTGATAGGGAACAGGATCCAGTAGCTATAAAGCGGATCAGCTGACGAGTATGTCAAGGACCAGTCCGATGATACTCACAATAGAGCCGGATCCCGATGGATCGTCTGCGTAGTCGCTTGCGCCATGGTGACAAGGCCGTTCGAGGCCCGTTGTTGAGCCGCCTTGTAGAATCATATGAAGGCCAGGTCCTTTGATGGTACCGCACCGTATCCTCACACGTGACCCAGCTTCTCCAGGCGGCTCTCAGTTCAAAAGTAACGTCTTGCAGTAACTTTCTTTCGAGACCGGCGGGCGGGGCAAGTTCTTGGGAGGTGCAAAGATTGTTTGTCCTTTATCGGCAGTGTAGCACCAATACAACAGTGGGAGGTTTTTTATGACTTTTGCTAGCATCCTCTCGCTGCTCGTGAAAACCTATGGAAAGAGGATCCAGACTTTTGCTTCTGCGTTGTACACGACTAGTCGTACACGGCCACGACGGCCGCGATACGCACGGATGGCCACCTCTCGTCGTCGGAAAATCGACGTTGGTAACACGTATCGTGTACCACCACCAGTAGGCCGTTCTCTTCAGGCCGCATCTCCAACCAGCCATGGACAGCAATGCAACCAAGATCGCGGTCTACTCTCTAGCTGGTAAGTCTCGGCCGGTCCACCATTCGAGCGTCTTCTAAGCATTGGCAGATCTGAAGAATACGACCGACGACGCCCTCCCCAATTACCTCAACTCGCTCAAGTTCAAACAATCGCACTACCTCTCCGATGTCCGACATGCGCTGGGCTTCTCGGCAGTCTTCATCGCCGCGGCGACTTTCTATCTTGACTACATGTACGGGTGGGAAAAGACCAAGGCCGGAACGACCTGGGCCGTGATCGCATACTTCGTCCTCAATGGGGCTCTTACGTTATGGATATGGTCGGTCGAGAGGGGATCTGTGTACTCTGGAGAATTGAAGGGCACCCAGGTAGACCACCACGTCCGTTAGGCTTTGTGTTGCAGTGCCTTCCACACGCGGTTCCTTCGTCGGATGGAAGTGGAAATGGATGTAGGCCGTGCTGACGTGCGATGCCAGTTGCAAATCGAATCCCGCGCCGAGAAGCACAATCCCACATACTTCATCACCGCTCGCTATTGCAAGCGTGGCTCGCCCGGTAGCTGGCATACCATCGAGCTGCGATCCCCGTTCGCGAGATGGTTTGACGGCGAAGGGCATTTTGTGGCGACTCATTTCCAGTCGTGGCTTGCAACAGGCATACCCGTTGTCGGCAGCGCGGACTCGAGCAGGGTCTTGCCGCAGGCAAGCAGTGACGAGAAGGTACGGAAGGGTGATCCGACCGCTGTCAAGTCTGGGTTGGAGGACTTGCCAAGGACGTCGCAGTCAGCGCGGAAACGAGGAGCTGGTGGGAAGCGATAGAGAGACGCTTGCGGTACCTTTTGTAGACCATACTTCCGTAGTATCTGTACAGTGGCACTTTGAGGCAACAGAGGCCGAGGATTCTGGTGTGGAAATGGCCGTATTCAGGAGTTATCTGTTGTCTGGGACAGTTCTGCGAGAGCAGCCCAGCGCTGAAAAAACCGTAGCGGGCTGCAAGTAAATATGTTCGAGATGTCTTCGCACCTCCTAGCCGCGCTGTCTGGCTTGGTCGAAACAAGAGTGCATGACCACTCAAGGCTCTATCGAGCGGGTTTCTCACCCTGCTCTTCGTGCTCGTCGGCGTTGTCCTCATAGCCCTGAAGCACAAACGGTGTCTCCCATATCATGGGTTCGGGCCCGCGCCGCAGGCTGTTGGCGGTACCAGACGGGGGGTCGAGGCGGGACAAGTCACAAATGTAGCCACTGCACCGGCCGTTCGTCGAGAAGCGACGAGCAGCTCGCGGGCGAGACAAGAATTAGCGTCAACTATTGAAAGGAAGATATACGTAACGTACCCATCAACAGGTGTTCGTCAGTGAGTCTTGCCCTAAGTGCAGTCCGAATGGTTCCGGAAGTTCTTGGAGGCTCAGGCACAACAGAGCTCTCGGGAGATGGCTCCGCGGTCGGGCAAGCACCTCTGACGTCGGGAGGGCTCTCGTTCTGGTTGCCACGGTCTTCATCTTTGACGAACATGGCAGGAGAAGAACATGACTGATCGCCCACAAGATGCCCATCAGAAGCCATTTCCGCATGAAGTTTGGGACAAGCAGTCCAACTAGCAAGAAGACAAGAAGGGGGTGAAGGCAGAGGACAGCGGCCTACTCATAGGCCCCCAAAGTGACACAGCAGTAATCAACTGAATTGCTGATAGGAACAATAAGAACAACAGCCATAGCAGTATCAAATCAACTTTCAATAGTCATGAAAGGCTATGAATCCATTTGACAGTGGCGAGGACCAACATCATTACAGGACGTCCCAAAAACCTGGAACAGAAACCAATAGCTATCTATTTTACTGTATGGCCAGGAATAAGTCTCCGGATTCCACGGTCAAAAGCGCCCAGGAGGACAATGCAGCCACCTCATCGTAACAGCTCGTAGCTGTACTGGTATCCCTTAGAATCATAGGAACTAGTTGAACATACAGCTAGCTGCAGAAAAGATGTAGGCCTGGCTCTAATCAACTGTGGACACGGTTGTGGAACTCCTATCGAGCTGGAATCAAGGATGTTCATCGACTGACGGATCGACGAAGTTGAGCTACAAGTTCCATAGCAAGGTCAAAAGAAGGTGGAGTACTGGTGGCTCCAGTCGTGTTCAGACCTGTCGTAAGTATGACGGAGCTGTGGCAGAGGGGCACGAAGAGTCAATGTATTTGAATGTGTGTCCAAATACCACATGGTGCAGTATGGTCGTGCTGTACCTACGTACGGTACGTTACGTACTTGTCCGAAGCTTAGAAGCCAGTCTGCACTGTACCGTAGCTGCGGCCAGTTTTGTAGTTGCGTATCGTGCCGGAAGCTGCCAAGTCAAGAGAAGACAGCCTAAACCAGCCGCTAAATCCAGCGGAAGCCACCTGCAGGAACCCTGTTTGTTAGTGCAACCCCGCCTACGTAGCTCAAAAGTCCAACTGGCTTCCGTACCCCACCCTGCCGACATCGCACGCAGTCGTCCGCTTAGTCGACGACGACAACATGTGCTTGCGCTGGCCCGCAACGGCGACATCATGCTTAGTCGTCTTCCAATACGTCCATGCCGAGTGAATTCTCGGAACAAGGTTGTATATACAGGTGTGTCATGCTCCATGCCATCTCTCGTTCTCGTCTTGTCTTCCAGCAAGCACATTGTTTCCGATTCGAGTCTCTCTCCCACCGACATCGAGTCCAGGCTCCAGGAAGCTTGATCTTGATCCAGTCATGGGGAAGCGTCGCAACAGCGCTAACAATGGCAGACGAGCATCGTGGAACACGCCTTCCAAGAAGCGGCAGATGAGCGCCCCTCAAAAGGCGCTTGCGACTCGTCGTCAAGGCCACAATGATACGGCGGATGCGCTCCAGCAGCCGGCGCCAGACCAGGCGGCACTGCCTCCGGGCTCCACTTCTGCGGTGGTCAGCGGCCAGCCACCGGCGCCAAATGCTATCAGGGTCATCGACGTCAGGGACCGTGAGGCCTGGCGCAAGTCGTACTATGGGACGATCGGGTACAGGGTCGTCACAGGCGCCGAATGGCTGCAGCTCATGCTGCCACAGCTGATGACAGTTCTGGTGATTCTGATTCTGATCTTTGGCGGCTGTTGCTCGAATGTAAGTCGACTGTCAGGGCTGTTGGAGTCCGAGCTCACTGGTGCCCCTTCTTCATCGCCAATGGAACCAAAACGGACATGTTCACTGACCTGTGTGCTCGTCGTCGAATATCTAGGCTCTGACCTTGGAGGCGATAATCAGGTGAGTTGTGTACGAGTGAAGCGTCATTCTGGCTTGCGTCGCGTTGACAACGTCGACTTCAGTCCAGAGCCCGAATCCGGTAATAGCTCCTCTCAACTCCCCAGCACGCAAACTCGCCCGCGGCTAACAGCCAGTCAGGGTTTCTGATTACTCTCGTCCAATTCGTCTTCGTCGCCGCGGTTGGATGGCACGACCACTTCTCGGTCCGCCACCCGCCGTTCTTCCTCAAGCCGAACCGTGTCCCGCTGCGGCGGTGGTTCGGCTACGTCTTCCTCTTCGGGGCGGTCAACGTCCTGAACAACTACGCTCTGGGCTTCCACATATCGGTGCCCGTTCACATCATCTTGCGGTCCGGCGGTAGCGTCGCGACCATGGCGATCGGCTGGCTGTGGGGTACCAAGTACTCGCGACGGCAGGTCGAGGCGGTCGCTCTGCTTACGCTCGGCGTTGCCGTCGCGGCGATAGCGGACGCTGATGCCAAGGTGAGCCGGAGTAGCTACCTCTTTCCTCAGTCCCTACGATAGCGGTACTCTCGTATCCGGTGTTCCTCCGACGCTCACGACATGCCTGTGCTCTCAGGGCAGAATGTCCTCGGGCGTCTCGTCCAGCCATGCTCTAACCACCTTCGTCACGGGGCTGGCAATTCTGTTCATCGCGCAGGTGCTCACCGCCATCATGGGTCTCTACACGCAGCGGACGTACGAACTTTACGGGCGACACTGGCGCGAGAACCTCTTCTACTCGCATGCCATGTCCCTGCCGTTCTTCTTCGTCTTCTCGCACTCCTTGCGCCGACAGTTTGACATTCTTCTCGCCTCGCCACCGGTCTTCTCGTCCTTTCCTCGCACGGCCAGCGGCGATCCGCACCTGAAACTGCAGCAGCAGCAGCAGCAGCAGCAGCAGCAAAGACACGACCTCACCGCCTTCTCGTCGCCTGTCGAGCGCTTCCTCGCTGCCCACCTGTCACCGCCGCTCCTGCAGTCTCTCCAATCGTCCTTCAACCCGCCGCAGCTCGTGCTCGCGGCGGTGGTCAACGCGATGACGCAGTACGCCTGCATTCGCGGCGTCAATCGGCTCGCGGCGCGCTCGTCGGCGCTGACCGTGACCATCGTGCTGAACGTGCGCAAACTCGTCAGTCTGCTGCTGAGCATCTGGTTGTTCGGGAACAGCCTCTCGGTCGGGGTGCTCGTCGGCGCGACGCTGGTCTTTGGTTCCGGCGCACTGTACGCCCGCGAGGGACAGCGCGCCAAGCACAAGGCCGTGGTCGAAGACAAGAAGCACGACGACTAGCGATCGGTCGCCAGGAGTACTCGACTCTGTTCGATACATTTCGCCCGGCGTCATGTCAGCCAGCTCCTTCCAATGCTGCTCGATGATCATGGCGGGTGCAGGTTTCGCTGCCGATACCAATTTCTTTTGCTTGTTATCTTGTCCTGGAACACTACCGTGTTGCTCATCTTCGCCAAACCCGCACCTTCATTGCTCTTCACCATCTAGCTATCATCGCTAAGCTCACCGGCCCGTCTCGGCGTCATTGTCGTCGAACCTCTGTAGCTGTGCTGATGTTGTTAATTCCGTTGACGATGATGATGTTGACGATGTTGATGATGACCATGTCGATGAGCAGTACGTAAATACCGTCGAAAGTAAGGAGGAGCAAGAAGTACCTACAAGGCAGGTACCATCTGTCCAAAGCATCTGCCATCCCCAGCACACCACACAGCACGACACACACTACGACTCCAGTAAGAATCTAGCAATTCCATACATATATCAAAGACCGGAAAAAAGTAGTCCATACCTTTCCCCGCTTCGCAGCCTTCCGACGCTTGGCAATTAAACAATCCCAGAGCGCATCTCAGACGACGCAAGTAAATCCAATCGTAAGTACGTACAGTACGTTATGGGGTTGGTTCTGGTATTCCTACTCCACTCTAGTGCTAGATATCTCTGGGTCAACTGTGAAAGATGAGGTAAGGAAGACCGTAGGCCTGCTAGGGTGGGAAAATATTCCCTCTGCAGTGTCTAGTCAGCACTACCGTATCCTGCCGAGAAGCCGTAGAATATAAACGTAGAAGATGACGGGCTAGTGGCCAGCTTCCAGCTGCTCCTGAGCCCGGGAGAACCGGGGAAGGACGCTGCGGCGTACCGTGGCATCCACGCTGTGAGGGCGGCGGCGGGCCGCTGACGTACAGTACGGTACGTGGCTTCCAGAGCAAGTGATTATATTCGGCTCAGAGAGCACCATCATCATCATCATCATCATCATCATCATCATCATCATCATCATCATCATGACAAAGCGAGTTAGTAGGTTGAGGAAAGTCTTTTCGAGCACATGATTGCAAACGAAAGGCGTCCGTCCTGGAGCAAAAGTACCGACAGCACTTCCAGAGTCAGTACGGTATCTCCAGAGCAAGCAAGCCACTTCAAGCCCAAGCCAAGTAGGGCAGGCGGCCTGTCCCACGATGCCTAGCAAAAGAAAAAAGAAGAAAAAAAAAAGTAAGTGATGTACTGTAAGTAAAATCCCCAACTGACAGAGAAGCAACCGAGAAATTTCAGTTCGTCCTACTACTGTACGTACCTGGGAAAAGTGTGCTCGAGTGAAGCAACCGAGTCCGTTCCATTCTACAAAGTACGTTACTGTACCAACCAAGTGAAAAGTGTTCTTGAGTGAAGCAACTACTAACCTAGGATGTGTTGAGATGGAAAGAAAGTAAGAGTAGGAGTAGTGAGAGGAGCTTGATGGAGATGATACCGAACAAGATATCTTTCTGGTGATCGTACCAGAGGAAAGGACAGAGTGGGTAGAGTTTGGTGGAGATAGGATGGAGCTTGGTTGAGATGAGTAAGTGGAGCTTGGTAGAGACAAGTAGAGTTGGTAGAAACAAGTAAGTAGAGGTCGGTAGAGATAAGTGAGAAGAGTTGGAGTGACTAGAGTGGGTAAAAGTACAAAAGGACGTAGATACAAGTGAGTAGTGAAGATGAGATGACTGAAGATAAGCCAGGCTAGACGACAAAGGCTCCACTCGCTGCTGCTGCTCTTGCTGTTGCTGCTGTTGCTGCTCCCACCATGTCAATGCCCGGATGGTCGTCATGATCGCGATGAGCACGATACTTACGATGGCCACGGAAGCCACGGCAGGCACGATAACCACGGTAGACCTCATAAGCACCACCACGCATCTCCACGGATCGCCGAGCATCTCCAAGCCCCCCTCCCCTCCCCTCCCGAAACACGCACGCACGCACTCGCGCACATACACACGCACCCACCCAACCACACACATACAAACCCACAAAACACACACATAAGATAAATATAAAGAAAAAAGTCTACAAGACCTCGCCAATGATCTTCGCAGCCTCGCGATAGGTAGCCAGGAGACGCTCGCACTTCTGGCGTTCGGCCTTGATGGCGTCGTCCTCGTAGAGCAGGTCCTGGAAGAGGTCTTCGCGGTAGAGCTCGCTGACGAGCCTGTTCTGGACCACGTCCTTGGAGTGGTTGACGAGCAGGTGCATGACGGCCTTGGGCACCTGGTCGGCGATGGTCTCGCGCACGATGTTGAAGTACGACGAGATGAGCCGTCGGATAAGTTCCGTCTCCAGCGCTTCGCGTTCCGTGAGCGGAGGTTCGTCGAGGGCGGGCTGTAAGAGATGTGGAAGTTAGTAGGGGTTTACTTCGGGAAGGGGGGGGGGGGAAGGTTGATAGGTGGGGAGGAGCAGGAAGAAGAAGAAGAAGAGGAAGACTGTCTCGCGACAGACGGACGGTTGCCGGGACGGGGAATGAAACCTACGTATAGAGAGCTAGGATTATGACCGTAGGCATAGTCAGCCTCCGCGGGTGCGACACTGCCTTCGTAGGCGCTCTCGAGGTCGTGCTGCGTGGGTAGTGCGCGCTCGAGGACCCGGTTGTCCCCGCGTCGGATGCTCTGCGCGAAGCTCGGCTCGACGTGTTGGCTGACGTGCCGGTGCGATCCTGCGGCCGCGGCCGGACCGACCCCCGCCTGTCCGCTCTCCTTGCCGAAGAAGTAGTTGAGGAACGAGTCTCTGCCGGCGCCGGCACCGGCTGCGGCCCCTGCCGATCGTGTGGGCGAGGCCGGTCGGATGCCGTTGACCGCTGCGCTCATGCCGCTTGCTCCGCCCTCGCCGGCCCTCACGGCTGGCGACAGGCTCCGCGACCCTTTGGACTGATGATGCTGTCGGATGGGCAGAGGATGCGTCCGTGACGCTTCGTCGGCGTCGTCATCCTCGGTCGGTTCGACGCCGTTGACCGCGCCAAGCTCCTTCAGCCGTCGTCGCTCGCGTTTTCGGCGATCTTCCGCCAGGGCGACCTTCTTCCTCTGCTCTTCTCGGCCGTTGACGACCGAGCTCATCGCCGCCGCGGCTCCCAGGAAGTTGGGGTGGTTGGTGTTGATGTAGGCACGTTGGATCGAGATGAGCGACTCCACGTAGTTCGACGTCGGACCCAGCCTCTCTCTCAGCAGATCGGAGATGACCTCGATCAGCTTGCCTTGCAGACGCGGAAATCGGGACAGTTCCTGCCAGCGGTCAGCACGGCAGCAGACCCTCCCGGACAACGGAGTCGACCGACGTTGGAGCCACAGGTGTGGCCGATCTTGATGAGCTCCTCGTACACGAGCTCGACACAGCGCTGGCTGGGCGACTCGAGCAACTTGATCTGCGGCTTGACCAGGAGATCAAAGGCCAGCTCCGGCACGAACAGACTCGGTCGAGGGCCGGTCGAATTTCGAATGGCGGTCCGGATGTCGGACACCGACAGGTTCGTCGTCGGGTCGATCGTCTCGAGCGAGTTTCCAAAGACGGAGTTGAAGATGTAGTATATCCTGGCGCCGCCACAGAGCTCCTTGGTCGATATCTCCGACGACGTGCCGTCGATGGACGAGATGAACGAGTTGGCGAACTTGGTCATCAGCTGCAGGATGAGAGATCCGCGATGCTCCTTGCCGCTGAAATGCATATCGCCATAGCTTGCCAGCTCCTGCTGCGTCTGGCCCATGAGCGTGTTCAACCGAGCCTTGATGTCCGGTAGGCGTTCCCGGATGTGTGACATCAGGGTCGAGTTGAGATTCTTGGCCAAGAAATGGGTGCCGCACCGGTGCGCCATGTTCCGGTAGGCCGGATGATGTCTGAAGAAATCCTGCTCCGACTTCAAGGCCTCGGCCAGGGGTTTGCTCGCCTGGATGTCCTGCTGCGACCGGTTGACGACGCCTATGAAGCCGAGCTTCAAGGGATAGACCCGTCCCGACAATATGTCCAGCGCGTTCGTGCCGTGGTCCATCAGGTCGAGTTTCGTGAGCACGCCAATCGTCCGTCGCCCCATCGGATCCACTTGCCTGGCAAGCTTCAGCGCTTCCGAGTTGACGAGATCCACGTTCGCTGGCGACACTGCCAAGATGATGCTGTTGGGTTTTGCAATGTACTCGAGGATCAGGGTCCGCGTCTGCTTCTCGATATCGGACGGCTGATCACCGATGGGAACCTAAGATCGAGCGGGATCAACGTCATATCCTTGGTAGTTGCCATTCGAGCCGATCCAAGTCCGCGACGGGGGGGGGGGGCCCACCTTGGTCAGCCCAGGCAGATCCACCAGGGTCAAGTTGAGAACGTGTGGCGAGTAGATCTTGAGGTTGATGGGTTGCCTGTTGATCCCTTTGTTGTTTCCCGCGATCCTAGCCGTCTCGTTCTCGATCTCCCGCTTCGTGTCGGAGAAATCGTAGAAACGCCGACCTGGGATGTGGTGAAACTCCGCCCACTCGCCCTGGCCGGCAACGCTGGCGGCCGTGTGAGGCACGTGTACGGCATCGTCGGCCGGTCTGTCGTCTCTCTCCGTCGGGACGTTGATGAGCTGTAAGATCAGTGGCCGCCGGGTGACGATGCCACTGCCGCGGGGCAGGAAGTCCCGTCCAACAATGTTCTCGAGCACCGACGACTTTCCCGAAGACTGTGATCCTACCACCACCTATGTTGCCGGTCGAGTCAGCCACGAGATCTCGGCTATGGACGAGACTTCCTTGGGCTGTCCCGGTCGTAGGAAGGCCGAAGAGGGGACGTACGATCTGCGGCAAGTCCAACGAGTCATTGCCTATCGTATTGAACACCAGATCTTGCAGCTTGTTGACGATGCCGAGCAAGTCGTCGCCAAGGGAAGCCATGACGGGCTCGCCCCGCAGCCCGTCTGCAAATGACGCTTGGAGGGAGAAGACTGCTCTTTGGTGCCAGGTAGGCTTCTAAGATGATCCCTGGTTGAAAAGAAGGGAGATTGGTTTGCTGCGAAATAAGCGCCTAGTCTGCGGAAGCTGCGTCCGATACTAGAGCTCGTCGTGGAGCGGCAGTTGTCTCGTGCGGGTTGCGCGTGAGAGCTTTTCGTGTCCAGATTCCCAGTATTTTGATCTGGAGATCATTGTTACGGTCGACCACACCAGCACTTCGTGCAAAAGTACGTCACAGGGCGCTGTTCAAGTATAGGATGGGCTTCATCTTCCGGACTTCTAACGGGCTTGGATCGCATGAATATTGACACGCAACGTCGGCCAACGCTGAAAGCACCTTGCATTGTGTTGTGGAGCCAATTAGCAGGCTGCAGCTGGAATGCTTGGGGTTCAAGATTGTCAAGGCCAAGGTCTTCATCAAATCCGAGCATCATCTCAACCCTATCCACGACCCAAGAGCTTGTTCCAAGTCTTGGGTCTGGCAATATTCCTAGTTCTCGACGACGTCGGAGATATCGTCGATCATTTCCAAGAAGCGGCGCCCGTACTCCTCAGGCGGGGTTGCGACGGACATTGGCCCTGTTCTCGCAAAGACGTTGGACGCATTCGCCAGGCTTGTCATGAGTCGTCCTGGAGTTTGTGTCTGGCCCAGAAGAGATCTAATAGCACGACGCTGTACTCCGTACCTTCACCTGCCGTCTCGCGAGGCCAGGCCCTTGCATCATCCGCTCGCTCGCGATGCTACCGGATCCACATCTAGGTCTGCCGGATGCCGCGCCAGAAAGAGCGATACTCGACGGTATTGGTCGACGTGAGCAGAGCGGTGTCTGATTCCAGCACCGAGTTCACTTCCGCAAGTGGCGTCTCCCTCGTACGGAGCCTGTCCTCCAACCTGTCCCTTGTCGCTTCACTGGTAAGCTTACCGTCGTCGACGTCGCACTCTAGGTAGGAGTCGACGGGCTTCAGGTCGTACGTCTCCCATGCGTCCCCTTTGCCGTCCTTGTCCTTGCCGTGAAGTACATTTTCCATGACCATGAAATGCGAAGGTGTGATCCTCCAGAGAACGCCGATCGCGGCGTGTGGGGAGAGAAAGTGTGCGATGCGGACGAGGAGGCTGTTCGGGTTGTCGCGCACGTCGACCCAGCATGTCATTCTCCAAATGGATGTATTCGAGGCTTTCACGTAGAGATGTGATGAGCGTGTCATCCGGGGTCGCAATGAAGACCTAGAGGCACTCTGTACACGACAGCCTGGGCGGCGAAGACGGGAGTGCCCCTCATGGAGCACGAGTAGTCCACGTCTCCAATTGACTTCAGCTCGCCGTGTCGGTGGGCGGTGGGGAGGGAGGTCTTGTACTCTTCATCGTCGTATTGCAATGCTTTCTCTCTCAGCCCCGCGAAGAGCGCTTCTCGCAATTTGACCTGTCGAGGCTGCACGATCGAGGAGAATGCGAGGATCCTGGCGAGCAGAGGGGCACCAGATGCGCTTTCCACGCTCAGAATCGGCCGGGTCATGCGGCGACCGAGGAGATGCTGGCGTCGAGGCATTCATTGTGAGGACTCCCACTAGCTAGAGCCTACTTACCAGCCAGGATGGTGGTTCTGTGTAGTGACCAGCACCCCTGAGGCTCCAAGGTTGCAGTCAATTGAATCAATCAACAAAAAAAACTCATAATAGCTTGGATATCTCTATTGTGGCAGAATATCGGTCATGAACTGTAGGTGCCTGTAGTTGTTGTACCTCCGTACTGGGGCAAGTGCTCCACAAGCAACAACATGCAGACAAAGGAGAATATGTGCCAACCCTATGACTACGAGTACGAGGGTACTGTAGACAGCTGGAAGCGGAGCTCAATAAGCTGCAAAGAATGAAGGAACACTGTGCCTCTTCAGTGGTGTCTGGTGTTGTTTTTTTTATTTTTATTTTATTCTTACTCTGATTTGGCTGGTGAGCCATGCAGAACTTCTAGATACATGCTTGTTTTCCCAGAAAACCTTTGAAGGAATAAAAACTGAGACTTGGGTAAGACTAGGGAATTATCTGGAAGAATATGCAGTGTCTGGAGAAAATAAAATCACAGAGATGACGGGTTTTCTGGTAAGAGTTAGTGTGCTAAGTTGAACTGGTCTAGTCTTTTCAAAGACATAAACCAGAGAAGAAATTCTTTAAGCGTCCGGTGTTGTAGGTATTGTGTCTACCCACAGTACTGTCGGTATAAGGTCAGTCTCCACAACTCTCTGGGCTCACTAGGGTGACCAGTACTTACCAATTCTTGATCTGGATGAGTGCTGGAGCTAGAAGGCGTCGGCCTACTCAAAGAGAAGAAGAAGCTGCCGACCGGGACTCGAGGGCCATACTTGTAAGCCCGGACACCTAGCTGACTAACGACAATGACTAAGCCGCGTCTAGTCCCGGCCTCGTGGAAGACATAAGCAGTAACAAAAGTCTCGCAGCAAGATCAGGTAGGTCTTACTTCTATACACTCACAGCTCTTCGCAGACTGAGCCTGCACTTCTGTACCTAATACATGTATATATACACGTACTTCTGTACATCACCGATGCTCAGAAATGATAAGAGTTCTACCCTACATCCATCCTGGTGCCTTCTACTCAAGCTCTGCCGGAAAACCACAGTTTTTCTGGTGTCTCTTGTTCCATATCATCAGCGAGTGCGTCGAGTGGGGTCGGAAGAGCGTACTCGTACTCGTCTGTCTGCACGTACCCGTGCCATGGGGGGCCCCCCCATGGCACGGGTACTGTGAATCCAGGCTCATGATACTGCTTACAAAGCCTTCGGCTAGCACCAAGCTCACCGCGCTAGTCGGTACATACGTACCGAGTTCGAGGGTTCAAGCTCCAAGTCAGCACTAATCTAGGCTCTCCCCCTCCCTCAGCTCCCTGCTTTCTGGCCGCCCCCCCCTCCCCTTCCGCCCCCCCCCCCCCCCCCCACCCCCCCTTCCCTTCAAGATCTACGTAATACAAAGTTGCCCCCCCCCCGGTCACTTACAGCAACGAACAGAAGCAACCAAAGGTGCCAAGGAAAGGGGAGAGGGTGGCAAGGGCGTGTGTGATCTACAACAGTTCGTTCGCTCTCGCGAGGGAAAGGAAAAAAAAAAGGACCGGAAGAAGCTTAGCTTTGGCGCCAGTGGCGAGACGACACGCGGACCACACGAGCTTATTTGAACGGAGTACATACGTCGATACAGTATGCATGTAGCACCATATTGCGCCGTGCGTGCATAGATACGATGTTTCTTTCTGCGATGCGATAAGATGAGACGAGATGCGATGAGATGGCTTGCGATGCGCGCGATGGCGGAGAATCGAGGGTGAGAATCGAGACCGGGTCCGATGCCAAGCGCGGCCACACCTGAGCTGACGGGACTACTCGCACCATGCGACGATTAGCGGACCGTGGCGTTCCGCCTCGATTTACGTAGGATACGTATGGGTCGCAGGGTAAGCCCTCCAGGCGCGAGGCGCGGAGACACTGTGGAGTGCTACGCGACGACGGATCCGAGATGGACGGTGGCGTGAACCAGACGAGAGACGGCGACCGAAGACCGAGACGATAGGCAGATTGAGACGGTATTCGTGCAAAGGATAGATTGATTAGATGAATGTAGATTGTGGAAGATGGCCGAGATGCGAGCAGAGGCGGAGGAAGATGATTACGCCCGGATGGGGGCATCGACGCCACAGCTTTTTGCGTCGGACATAACGGCGAAGGAGAAAGACGATAACGCTTCCGGGAACCAAGCGGCGAAGCCGGCCGGCGCCATGCAAACATCATACACGCGTGAGGAAATAGACGGGAACGGACAAAGGTGCGTAGAAGTGTAGATGGAAGTCAACCCAAGCGATCATGCGGCGAACGACGGGCAGATGACACAACCGACAGTAGCCTCCACGAGTCACGTCTAGTTGAGGTAGACCAAGGCGGCGACGGCACCGAGAACGAGGGCCAAGGGGCTTGCGAGGCCGGCGGCCGAGTTGTCCGTGACTTGCTCGACGGTCTCGGTCGGGCTCGACTCCTCCTCGTCGTCGGTCTCGGTCGCGGTCTCGTCGGCGTCGGTCTCGGTCTCGGTCTCGGTCGCGGTCTCGTCGGCGTCGGTCTCGGTCTCGGTCTCGGTCGCGGTCTCGTCGGCGTCGGTCTCGGTCGCGGTCTCGTCGGCGTCGGTCTCGGTCTCGGTCTCGGTCTCGGTCTCGGTCTCGTCGGCGTCGGTCTCGGTCTCGGTCTCGGTCGCTGTCGACTCGTCGTCGGTCTCGGTAGCGGTCGACGACAGCATGGTCGTGTTCCGGTCCATGGTGACCGAGCCGGTGGCCGAGACGTCCGACGCGTCCGAGGTCGTGGTCATGGCCTCCATGGTCGAGTTGAGGGCCGACGAGGCCGACTCTAGGATGGACGAGATCTCCGATTCGACGGACGAGCCGATCTCGGACACGGACGACGAGACCTCGGACGACAGCGACGAGGCGGCGGAAGAGATGGACGACGCCGCCGACGTGACCTCAGCCGCGATGGAGCTGGGCAAGGTGCCCTCGCCGTCCCCGGAGACGGAGATCTGGCCCGAAAAGTTCTCCGAGCCAGCCTGTCGGATCTCGAGGGCGTAGTCATCGCCATTCAGGTCTTGGCTCGGTGTCCAGGTGTACGAACCGCCGGAGGCGTCCGCTGCAGCGTCCGTCAGCTTCGACGCGAGCCAGTCGATCGCGCAAACGAGCACGCCAAGGACTTACGGGTGATCGTCTCGACCGTCTCGAGGTTGCCCGGGTCTCCTCGTCGAAGGATGATGGTCGCCGGCTGCCAGGCGGTCAGAAGCAGGCTTCAGCTGGCATCCGTG
Organism: Lichina pygmaea; assembly: GCA_963422465.1. Lineage (NCBI taxonomy): Eukaryota > Fungi > Ascomycota > Lichinomycetes > Lichinales > Lichinaceae > Lichina > Lichina pygmaea. The sequence continues at coordinate 5,131,383 of OY730170.1, forward strand.
CGTCGATGGCTCACCTCGTTCGGATCGCCGTCGTACTCGACCACCACCGGCTCGCCCGCCTGGACCGAGGTCGGGACCGACGTGAAGGACACGCCTCCCTGAGCCACTGTCAAGGACGCGAGGGCGAGGCCCAAGAACGCACCGCCGGTGAGCTGCATCGTTGCTGCGTTGAGCGAGGGGAACGAAGGACGTCGAGGGCGGATTAGAATCCTCGGAGTAGCGATGAGAACCGGTCGGCGATTCAGCGAGTGACGGACGAGATTCTCCTTCTTCGATTTGATCGGCAGACGATGAACGAGCGTTCGTCTGGTGGAGAAGGAGAAGCTGACTGAATGGGGACGAGGAGGGGGAAAGGAGAAGGTGGCCCGGAGTGACGCTCGCTTTATATCGGCGCACGCCACGGTACTCGTGCCGTTGCCACGACCGCTAAATTTTGGGGGGCGGGCACGTCCCGTGAAGTTTTTTCCCGGGTTGGAAGGGGGAAGGGGGGGGGGGTGGGTGGGGAAGTGAGAGGAGCTACTACGTACCTTCGTACTACGAAGGCACGGGAAGGGTACCGGGTGGCTTCGTGTTTTTTCGCCTCTTGCTTTCCCCACCAACTGTAAATTATAAATATTGCAATTTTATTCTCTATAGATTAGCCAATGACGGAAATCTCTGGGGGGAGTACCGTAACTAGTGAGGGAAATTCCCGAGTTGAAATACGTGCGATACGTACGTCGTACAGTACGTACGTATGTACCTCCAGTACGCATTACGTCGAAGTCTTGGGGGAGTGAGAAAACAATGGAGATGGATGAACGATGCCCAATCAGATGGCGCGGCCGAGGTTTATTCCGTGCCGTTCCAGTGGCGCCCTCTACTCGTACTAATCCCGAGATTCGTTCAATCCCGGCAAGCGCGGGCCTCGGACCCATGAGTACTGGAGTCCACCAATAAGTCTCGACCCCGGCCACCGGCTTGACCGGCCTCTAGACTGCTCATTACTACTGGCAGATGCGTAAAGTCATGGTCACGGCGGCAGTAGCCTGCGACGCGCGGCATGAGGCTCGTCTGTGGCATGTCGCGACAAGCCGATTGAGATTCCGCAAAGGCATTCCTTCCCAGCGTGTCTGTTCATTCTCGTCGCCCACGCCCCTTGGTCACATCGAGTACTCGTACTACTCCGAACGCATGTACTCGTACGAGTAGGATCCCCACGGCTCCTGGCCGAAGTCGAAGGCGTCTTTCCAGACGTTCCACGCCCAAGATCAGGTCCAGACATGCGCTCGACTCGGACGGGCCGCAAAATGACAGAAGACAACGTTGAACCTTCTCATGCGATCGAGCTTATCCTCGGGGTCTTGATTGGAGAGGTAGACGCTTGAAGGCCAGAGTGCTGCGACGTCATGTGTCCCGATGGATACCGATCCACACGAGGTGCACTCGTACCGTGGACTCGCGGAGTCAAAAAATCTGGCTCGGTCTAGTGGCATACAGCGGGTCAGAGGGTATCAATAGTAACGACATGAGTACCGATTCTTATGGCACAACGGTAGCGCTATGTATTTACGTAGAACCTTGTAATACGTACATACGTACTCCGTACAGTACGTTTCGCCAAACTCCGTTCTCACACCTCATACGGAGGACGATACGAACCCACTGCGAACATCCAGACCGTTCGAACTGGACTTTGTTTTTGCAGTGTTGATCAACAGGCCGGGCGATTCTCTTCCTGAGATCGACGCATGCGTCAGACATTCCGCGGCCATCCTGCGATAAGCTGTTTCAGAGGCGCGGACGCTGCTTGCGGCATGTGTTTGGACTGAACGTCTCAGGGAGTGCCGGACTGGCCAGTACACAATGCTGGTAAGAACTTTCTGTTGGACCGCGCTACTTGATCGAGGGTACTCCAAAAGAAACAAGACTCCCTAGAGTATGGTCCTCTACGGAGTATCTCTTCGAATTTTGCGGCCTGGCCTCGAACGCATTCCGGCAAGCTTCCAAAAACAGATCGGTACGGGCTGTCAAAGGTATGCTGCCACGGGCTGCGTGACAGCACTATGCAGTCACGTGATGACGTCGTGGCAGTATCATACAGCTTCCATCGACGACTATGAAGCTGCTATTTGTGCGCAGTTAGTCTCAGCTTTGCAACGCTGTTGGCTTTACTACTTCCACCGAGTGTCGGGCTTGCCTGGATGTTCAACCAGGTAGGGGAGCACGTGACTCATTTCACAGCGTGTGATTAGTCAGCGATCTGCTGAGTCAGAAGTGGCTTTTACGGCTGTCTACTGTACCGTACCGTGATGTACTGCATCACACGTGCCTTCGAGACTCGATGTCGCCTGGTCCAACCACACTGAAAAAGGCACTCATACACTCCACGTGGCTGCGCTCTTTGACATTTACTGTACTACATAGCCGACGGCCTGCCGTCCATGCGACATTCATACTCGGTTGATCAATTGTTGGCCCAGCCCTAAAGCATCCAGCTGCAGCCTGGATTTGTCTAGTCGACTGCCTGGACTCGGCTCCATACCACGACAGTTGGACACGCTTTCCACAGACCTCACCCGCGATCGATGGAGCCGACGGCCACGTCAGGACCCTCCCAAGGAGCGGCCGCAGAGGCTCGACCAAGCCCACTCGCGCCAGGCCACGTCGGGCTCTTTGCGAACAGGTTTATCCCTGCAGGCTCGGAGATTCTCTCGGTGGACAAGCCGTTGGTGTCGGTCGTCGAGGCGGCCCGTCTGATCGAGACTTGTAGCAACTGCAACAAATGGGTCCCCGAACAGATGTTCGACTCGACCGTCGAGCGGTGGGGGACCGATTCTGGCGCCCTGACGCTGAGTAAATGCTCGGGCTGCTATACGCTGTCGTACTGCGGTAAAGTGAGAACCACGCCATCTTGATCGTGCTCGACGTTTGACCGGAGATCTGCTTTATCGACGTTTGTTTTTGGCTCTACGTGCTCGATGATGCTGGTCTTCTCTGCACTTTGCACGCGAGACAATCGAAGCTGTGCCTGCTGTTGGAGGATCGAGGAAGCTCCCCCTCTAGCTCTCGTGCAACATGCAGGCATTCCCTCGTCTTCTACTTCCCGTTCGCCCTGATACGATCCTCTCCATAGGTACGGAGTAGCTCTCGCTGATATGATCTCATTGCAGGCTTGCCAGGCCGAGGCCTGGAAGAACCACCACAAGCTCGAGTGCAAGGTCTACAAGCGTCTGAGACCCAACATCCTCCCCACATTTGCTCGAGCGATGTTGAGGGTGCTCTTGATCAGGGACAAGGGAATCGTCGCGGAAGAGACATGGCAGGCTTTCAGGAAGCTTCAAACCCACGAGGCCGAATTTCGCACGGGCGGAGGAGACCGCTGGGAGGAGGTCTGCCTCGCGAGCAAAGCCATCAGAAACTGGTCTGGTGCCGACGTTCGGGAGGATGCCGTACGAGAGCTGTGTTGCAAGGTAGGCATCTTCTGCGGACGTCGTCATCGTCGTCGTCGTCGTCGTCCTCCTCCTCTTTCCCGGCCGTGGCCCCCCTGACCGCTCTAGATCCGCATCAACTCGCACACGCTTACGACGGCCACTTTTGAACCTCTTGGCATGTTCCTCGACGTGACCATGTCGTCCGTCAACCACTCGTGCGCTCCTAACGCGGTCATCCTCTGCGACGGCCGACGGATGTCGATCAGGTCGATAGGAGATATCAACGTGGACGAAGAGGTCCTGATCAGCTACATCGACTGCACAGAGGCCTTTCGCCGCCGCCAAGCCGCGCTCGAGGAACGCTACTTCTTCGCCTGTCGCTGTGTCAAGTGCGAGAAAGGACCGGCGCTGCGGGAAGACCGCTTTCTGGCCGACGAAGTCGATATCTCCACGATGAACGAGCTCGAGGACAAGCTCTTCGACTCGCTAGACTTTGCGAGGAACAGGCTCTCGACCCCAGCCGCGTTCAACAAGCTGCGTGGCTCGATCCAGAGGATGAAGAAGACGTCGTGCTGGCCCCTGCACCGGCAACCCTCTCCGGCGGTCCGGCAGGAGCTCGTGGCCGACTACCTGTGCCGAGGGAAATGGACGCCGGCGCTGAAGCACCTGCTGAAGATCTACCTGCACATCGATCCGATCTTGTACCCGGAGACGTGGCATCCGGTGCGGGTCGTGCATCTCTGGACCCTGACCGTGCTGATGCTCCACCTGGCCTATCTGTCGCAGACCGAGCCGGACCGGGTCAAGGATCTGGGCCAGTACGGTCTCGACTCGAGGTCGCTCGTCCTGGCCCTCGTCATGGAGGTCGTCGTCAACATACCCAAGAGCCACGGCCCCGACAGCAGCTTCACGAAGAGGGTCTCCAAGGAGATTGAGGGGCTGGGTCTTGGCTTTGATCTGTTCAGCGCGGGTCCGACCATGGCCGACGTCCGCGAGAGCCGTGCCGACCTGGCACAAGAATGGCTGAAGCTGGGGAGGATAGCGGATTCGGTCGACTGACCGTCCTCGAGACAAAGACACCAGTCCGCTCGACCAGGCGGCAGTGCTCGATCAAGCTGCTTTGGAGGTTGCGGACACCGTCTTACGGAGAAGCTCGACACGCCGTCCGTCCGGGCCAGGATACATCTGGGGTTCTATTCGACTCTGGCAAATACATCTCGGCCGAGGCTCTCCCATCCCGTCTCTCGGCCCTGTCCCTTCCGTCCATTCTCCAATGTGCATCGGAAGCCTCTCGCCGGATCGGCCTCTGACACGCACGAGTCTGTGCTCGACCGGCACCGCCAGTTCCGACCATCTCAGCGCCTGACCGAGTTCGCCTGCGAATCTCGTGCCTCCACCAGCGAAGCTGTCTGCGTTGCCCCGCGCCAGGTCCCTGCCTTCCAGCAACCCTGCCGAAATTTCAGCAACTTGGGATCAGCAGGCGTGCCCCAGCTCGGCGGGCTGGTCGACAGCAAGATGCCGTTGAGAGCTCCGTCCGGCCTAGCCCAGCTGCCAGCCTTGGCCGCGCAAGAGCGCCAGAATCTTCGGGCAGACTCCCAAGAGTATCTTTGTTCCAACGGGTGGTTTCCTCAACAGCCATTACTCCGATCCACCGGTGATTGCTATCGTAGCCCCTTTGTGCATCGTGGGAACCGGAGAGCCGCGTCTATCGTCTCTCTCGCTCGGCCAGATTCGGCACCCCGCCCTTTGAGCCTGTCAAAGCTCAGCTGCAACGCTTGACACCAGTCGTCGAGAGCCGGGAGACCCGTGGTCGTGCCCAGGAAGTGTTGTTCTCCACCGTCTCTTGGCCCCGGTCCGTCGTGCCTGTCGGTCTGCGGGGCATTCATCTGCTCGTCCAGGAAGTTGTCGCTGATGAAAGCGGCGCACCTGCGCCGCAAGCCGTCGCTCTGATCCGCCGCTGCGTTGTCCGCGTCGAAGACTTTGAGCAGCCGGTCCAGCCCGCCCACGTCGACAAACTCATTCAGAGACTCGGACGTCCGGACGAGCTGGCCGAGAACGAAGACCAGTCTCTCTCGCACCTGGGCCACCTTCTCCGTCTCCAGCAAGGCGAGTATCTCCTCGGTCAGCTTGATCTCAGACCGTCGGATCGCGTCGAGCGCGGACGGGCTGTTTTGGAGAGCATTGCCGAGGACCAGGGGCGCCATCGCTCGAATCGCGTCGCTCTCATCGCTACCGGTCGTGTCGAGGAGGGCGCGAACAAGGTCGGCGTTCTTGGCCACTTCTACTCCGTAGTAGATGTCATGTGACAGCTCCTCTAGATTCTCAAGCGCCCGAAGCGTGTCTTTCCGGGCCGAAAGTGCCGTAGCATAGATGACAGCGTCCACGCTGCTCTGGAAGAGAGCCATCTCCGAGCGGTCCTGCGGCGGGAGGATCCTCCCCACGTTCGAGTACGCCGGCGGTTGTTTCCCAGACGTGTCGACCATCGACCGGACCTTGCCTTCCTCGCCGTCCTCGGCCCCTTGATGCAGACGGACCGTCGCGCCCGAGGCCCCGTCAAGCACGATCACCGCTTCCGACGGCTGTTCCGGTCCGTCGTCGTCGTCGTCGTCGTCGTCGTCGTCGTCGCTGCTGCTCGCGTCGGCCAAGCGCGCTTCCTTGCGGCCCGTCTCGAGGTTCAGTCGCACATGTAGACCCGGCGGGATGGCCTGGCCATCGCAAACCAGCTGGAAGTCGGCGGTCGGGACGAAGACGTCCGTCGCGCAATCCGCTCGAGCGAATAACGCTACTTCTTCTCCTGTCGAGGCGCGTGCTCCGGGAGAGAAGAGCAGCGCACCGCCAAGGCCGAGGAGGGCGAAGCGGGCGAGGCAGCCGACGAATATCGCGCGACTCGGCGGTGACATTTTCACCTTGCCAGAGCCCTCGTACCGTGCTTCCGTGGTCTTTCTCTTGGTCTCTCTCTCTCCGTCTTTCTCGTGGTTGTCTCACGGCTTCTCTACCAGTAACTATTGAGCGAGTCGTGGCCCGAAAGTTGAACCTAGAGGATACGCCTTCCGTAAGTACTGTACGTAAATCCCGGTACGTATTACTGTCCTCTCCTACCCTGTCTTGTACTGTACGTACAGTACGGAGTCGTGGGGGTATGAGTCGCGGGAGTTATGTACTGTACTGTATGCTAGGCAATCGTGACAATCACCTTCAACGACACACCGGGCGACTCGACAGCACTCGTCGATGCATCTGCCATGCAAGACTTTCCTATACCGTACTGTAGTGTATCAGTCGTTCCTCGAAAGCGAACGACGTGGACTTTTCTGATTACTGTATGTACCGGGTACGAAGGCACTGAAGGGGACGAGGCCACGGAGGCGTAAATTACTCGTACTGTACATCTTTGGGCGGCGTTCCGGTGGGATCATCGAGAGACGAAAGCTGAAAGGACAACTTTCACCTTGGAGACTTGTACGGAGTACAGTACGACGGTACCGGAGTACATGTACGGGTAGACGCGGGAGGGTACAAAAGTACGAGTACATACCTCGTACGTAGTGTGTACGTACCGTACCTATGAGCATGTACCCCGTACCTCATGGTGCGAGTGTACTGTACCGGGTACCGAAGTATGAGGAACCATCAGCTGCTATCTTCATGAGTATGGAGTACGTTGGACAGACTCAAAGACTACGAGTACATACGTACAGCGACACAACATCTGTCGCGGCACGCGCGTGTATCACTATACTGTACGGCATCTTTACGGTAGCCGCGTTAGCCGCGTTAGCCGCGCGCTCAATAGCCGTCCCCTCCACGGCCTACGTCTGGCATACTGACATCGACGCCGCCGCCTTCTACCGTCTTGCCCCTGCCCTGTGTCTTTGGCCAAAAGCGTGTCCAATGGCCTTATCCCAGGGATCTTCATCGACGATGAGACGCCTGTGCGTACGATCACTGTCCGTACGATCGTCGTCTGTACGATCATCACTGCGACCGGTTCCCAGCAAAGCGGGTCTCAACGAACCAGGTCTCAGCAGCAGCCTCGTTGTGCCGCCGCCGCGGCGGCACGCGAGCACTGATAACCAATCGAGCCCCCACGACAAACATCATCACGATGATGCTCACCCAGCGCCAGTCGAGGAGCATTTTGGGGTAAGTTTCGTGTTGCGTTCGTGGACAGTGGTGCGGTCACGGCGAGTGCTGTGCATGTTGAATGGTGTGAAGTTCGGGCGCGTGTTCTGCGGCCAGAAAGATCCCTCTCGTGCTCTCGCGCTTGGTGCTCTGCTGCTGCGATCGATGCGTCGCGCAAGCCCTACGTGAGATGTACTTGGCAACGTCCAGCGAACGTCCCTCCGTTCCGGTCCCCGGTCCCCATTCCCCCTCACCCCCCAGATTCCACAGGAGCAGAATACCCTCGCTGACTCCCAATCCACAGAAAGGCTTCTTCATCTCGCTAGCGATCATTCCGGCCTTTCTAGCATTGTACAAGTACGCGAAATCGGCGGATCAAGACGGATCCGAACCCTCGAAGGCGTGGTTCACGCGCCTCATCCACTCGTACTCGCAGATGCAGGAGAGCTGGGAGCTGCGCAACGCGCTGCACGCCAAGATGGTCGATCAGGCAGCCGACGATCGCACCTTGTTCTTCAACTCCAAGGGGTCGCATGGTGTCGAGTTGAGGTTTCCCGAGTATGTTTCTTGGTCTTTCGTTCTTTTATCTTGGTGTAACCCGAGTTTGGCGGTTAGTTTCGTTGGTCGATGGGGATTCAAGACAGGATATCTCCCTTTTATCTTCATCTCGCACTTTCCCTACCATCCTACCCTCTCCCATGCCCCAACGCCCCCGGCCTTTTCTCTACAGAACCAACACGATTGAAAGCCGACTTCCTTGACCCCATGACTGATATCCCTCGTCTCCAGGATCATGAACAGAGGGAGTCCCCGCAACGTCGTGGCCGGCTGGGGCTCCGCCAACCTCGACAAGGTGATCGAGAAGTACGAGCGCGAGCTCCGAGAGGTCGAGGAGGAGAAAGTGGTAAAAATGGCCCGGAGACGCCAGGACGAAGAGGCCGCGAGACAGGAACGGCTGGCGAAGAAGAATGAGCAGCGGACGAGGTAGTCCGAGGGAAAGACGAGGGGGAGGCGAGGATGGGCCCGGCGGCTTGTATGCTAGAGTACATGAAGCCTGTGAAATGAAAAGGAATACGAGGGCCATGGAGATGTTCGAACCCCCTTCTGAAGAAACAACACGGGAAAAAAAAGAAACCGATTCTGCTACTTGGTCCGCACAGCAACATCCAATCTCGCCGCGCTGCATGGCCAAATTACTCCCCCTTGTCCATGCCTCTCCGCATATCCATGCCCGTCCCCCTCCCCTCCTCACTCTTACCACCAAGTGCACACGCCCAATCCGCTTTGCGCCATCGAGCCCTGATTTCAGCACGGACGAAGCGAGAGTAGTCAGCTCGGTGATCAGAAAGAATCGGGTAACACATGTTTGCTTGGGGGATCAACGTGGTGGATCGTCTGTGCGCTCTTTCTCTCCCTCGCTCGCTCGCTCCCCCGCTCTCTCCGTGCTGCTGCCGCATCTGTCCAAAATACTGGAGAACTTGTTCGAGAGCAGCAGCGGCGGCGTTGAAAAATAGTAAGGGTTGTTGAAAAGTAGGCCAGGGTTTGATGGCGGCGAGTTTTGGAAAGGACGAAAAATAGAAACGAGAAAAAAAAAAAAGGAAGCGTAGCAAGATCGTTCCACGAGAGACGGTTGAGACGACGAGACTGGCTGGGTAACAAAAAACTTTCTAGAGAAACTCACCTGTATGCAGTACGGAACGGTCCGGTCCATCACCGCCACGGTTCCGGCTCCAAGGTCGCTGACGTTCGGTCCGCTCGGCGATTGATCGTTCCACTCCTCCGATTCCACCCGGAAGTATACTGGCTCGTTCTTGTCGAAGTAGTACTGCGTGCCTTCCGAATCCCAGATCCACACTTGTTCGAGGGGGTCGCTGGAGGTTGCGTCGGTGGGTCAGGGTTAGTACGCGGTGCGGTTGAGCTGGGATGTTTCAGGGGGGTTGTGACAAGCCAAGGCACCACAGCGATGAGATGGACGGGGGCTAAAGCTTACAACCGACTCTCGGGGAAGAGTAAATCGCCAGGGATGAAGATGTCGTTGAAGAAATCCAGGCGGACTATAGTAGCTCGGCTGCTTAGCCAAGGAGGAAACAAGACAAAGGGATGGACATGTTTCGCGAGTAGCAAGAAAGGGAATGCCACAGGACAGTGCTGACTCTTGATACCCTGCTCCGACGAGCTACTGATCTTGCCGAGGATAATCTCGCCTTTGAATGGGCGAAAAACGATGATTCGAAACTCGACTGTCATTCGCTAGTTCAGCCCTCATTGTACAGCTCACTAGCGTGAGTAACGTCTAGCCTGCTCTCACCGTTGACATTGACAAGCCCCGTCCCATGCCCAATCAGCCCCTCAGAAACTTTCAGCAGGTCGTACAGGCAGATGCAGAGCCCCAATTTTTGGATGACCTGCCGTGATCATCAGCAAAAATTTCCTTGTACAAGGACATTAATATAGGGGCGGATGTATATTCTGGTACGGACATGGAGCGAAGAAACGTCGGGTAGAGTTCAAGCAGAAGAGGAGATCAATTATACCTTGTTGGCATATTTGGCGTTGATATTATCTTCCAGCGCCTCGACGCTGGGCTTCCGGAAATCCTCGGGCGAGATTAGAACCAGGTCGGAGATGGTAGTCTGGCAGTGATTGTCAGTATCGTGATAAGCGTACACGTACTTCCGTACACGCAAGCTCTGACTTGATGATTGTGAGCACGTACGAGAATGAACATGTGGTTTATCAAACCTCCTTCGGCTGCTCTGTTTTCCTATTGTGCATCTGGACCCTGGCGTCTAGGTGCAGGAAAGAACATGAAGCAGACTTGTTGCAATAGACATGGTGATGAAACACTTTGGCTGTCGGTCTAGGGCATTATTGTGAGTCTACCCCTAATATGGAATCTTAGTTTGTCATGTTCGATGCGGGCCATGATAGAGGGCAAGATGTGTGCTACGTACCCCTGATAAGGCTGGGCCGAGCGAGCGTACGCACGGTAGGGCTGAGTAGTAAGCAAGTCATTGCTTAGACCACGGAAAATCATTCAGCCGGCCCCGGCTAATTTCAAGCCTCTCTCACTCTGAGAGCTTCTTCCAACCCCAAGCTCCGACACACTAGGTGAGTTGAACGTCGACTCTACAGATACAGCGATCGATGCGGAAAGTCCTAGGGACAATCCCACATCATGTCCAACAACCCTGCTTTCGTGTTTCCTCCCCCTCCGCCGCCTCCTCCCAAGGCCGCCCCAGGACAAGCATACCAGAACCCAGTCCAGCCACATGGACGAGCTCGCGGTCGCGGCTCTCGCGGAAGCTTCCATGCGGGCAGCAGGGGAAGAGGGCGGCAGGCGAGGAGCTCAGATCCTCGTGGCAAACATCCGTCGGCCCCCTGGAACGGCGTCGTCTCTCAGCCCCAGCCGCAACCGAGCTACCAACCCGCTGCCTCATATCATCAAGCGGCATACGGTCAACCGTATCATGGCACTGGAACCGACAGCAGCTCTTTCGCCAGTGGCCATAGCCAGCAGAACACTCAATATCACGCTCCTGCAGGAGCGACCACCCATCTGAGCTATGCGATCACGCCCCAAGTGGCTCAAGCCCCGCTGCCCAGCGCTTTCCAAACATCTTACTCAAGCGCCCAGCCTTCTATTCACAATCAAACCCCCAGCCATCCACCGAGCTCAAGCTCCTACGATAGAACTGTCCATGCCAATGCAGACACCGCTCAGAGCTGGACGCAACTCCAACGGCCACCTCAGGCTTATCAACCCCAGATGACGGTACCGGCGTACCAGATGGGGTCCACGGAGCTGCAATTTCCTCCTGCCTTTGTATCCCCGGGCGACAGTCCCTATGCTGCTGGGTTTCAAGCTACGGCGGCATCACCATACGGCTACGATCCTCGCACGGCTAACACACACATTCAGCGCGAGGGCCGTCAGCATATTCCACTCTACGGCGCAGCCATCAGCTTCGGGGCTACGGTAGAACCACGATCTGACGCGAAGCCGAGACTACGCTTGCGCGATGGCTTGCACGAACCGGCAAACCGGCCGTTCAAGATGCGCCGAAGGGAGGTTGTTGGGGACCGAGGCCCTCCTGTTAGGTCCAACGTCGTCCCGCCGTTCCTGCCAATAAAGCCCAGTGCACCGCTTACGGACGTCAACGGCTTGGCAAAAGGGAAGAAACGGAAGACGCGAAAGCGCAATGCACTGGGTCTTACCCCGCGCACCGTGGAGCGCGAGGAGAGCGAAGAGGATGTGGACGAGGAGGCAACGTTCGGAGATGCGGCTACACTGGAAAGCGATCAGTGAGTATCATGGGAATGAGATTGAAGGTCTTTTCTGACAACCTGTTCAGACTCAGAGTTGAGTACAAAGGGGTAACCTCGAGCTTGGGTAGTCCAGCCGAGATCGCAGCCTGGATCGAAGAGCGCAAAAAGCGCTTTCCGACGAAGCAGCGTATCAAAGAGAGGCAGGAGCAGAAGGAACGGCAAATGGCGGAAGCGAGGCAGAGGCGCGATGAAGCGATACGACTGCAAGAGCGTGCCAGGGCTGCTCGAGCTGATCAAACGCAAGCTGATGTCAAACATGTCGCTCCTTGTCCCTCGAAACCCGAAAAGAAAGTCATTAACAAGAGAAAGCTGCTCAAGAAGATGAAGAGGCAGGGCAAAAAGCTGGCGGTTCTGGAAGCCGAACTGGCGAGAAGAGAGAGAAAGGATCCGAAGATCGAAAGTAACCAAGGAGCAGGAGGGCTCATTGGCGTGGAGGACTCAAGCCCTGCCATCAAGGTGGAACACAGTGAAGATACGGCTTCTGTCAAACGAGAGGAGCATCCTGAAAAACTTGTTGGCACGAGGGAAGATCTGCCCCAGCCACCGGATAGCGCCACTCTCGGCACGCAGCCAGCCGACGAGCTCAAGGCCGAGAGCCAGTCAGTCTCCAATCTGTCGGTCGCTGTCGACTTAGAGTCATCGGGCTCTTCTGCGCTTGATTCCGGCTCGGACAGCGGTCTAGACGTGTCCTCCGAGTCTTCATCCTCAATCTCATCGCCATCATCTTCATCCTCTTCCGACGACGAAGCACCCACCGAGCTACCAGTGTTGTGCGAGGGACCCGAGGCGGCTGCTGCCCCCAACCTTGGTTCGACTAGTACGGCCGATCTCGCGAACCTTGCGCCGAGCGCCAGTTCTCCTATCTGTCGTCACTTTGCCCGGACTGGCGCATGTACTCATCAGCAACGCCGAGGATTCTGTCACTATCGACACGTACACCCGTCTGGTGCGGCGGATGCTGGGCAGCAGCCTGGCAGCGTCGCGGCTGACAAAAAGGCGAACAACGCGCAGTCTACTCGACCACCCCCTGAGAAGCCGCAGGGACAGGGTTCTAGCCAAGGAAAAGGAGCGCAAGACAAACGAGGCAGGCAGAAGCCGAAGAGGAAAAGCCTCCATCAACGAGTGAGTGTCAACCTCTACCACTCTTGTTTCCTTTTGACATTCCGTCTTTCCTTCCGCCGCATCCCTTGTCTGCTTCATTAATACTGATGTCTGGGTTTCAGTTTGTCGAGCAAGACCAAGAACAGGAGAATCTCCTCGTCCTGGACGCGATCCGATATCTTGGCGAACGAGGCGTTCTAGACAGCGGCGACACCGCGGATACAACCAACAACGACAGCGTTCCACCTTTGCCAGTCTCGCCGCCACCAATGACAGATGACCATTGATAAAGGGGCGAATGGGCGATAGATGGGTCGATTCAAGGTTTTTGAGCGTGTTCGTCTGCGTCAAGGAAGGGCGGCAAACTCTTTATGGCGTGCTAGGTAGAAATCACTCTGTATTCCATCAGCAGCTCTTCCACACGACAACACTCTACATATAAGCAGATAGCGCCCGCTACTGGCGTCACAGTTCAAGCTGCAGCCTGTGCGCTCATCCGGACCATCGATGAAGTACTGTCCATCCCGATTGTCACGACGGGCGATACGGTGTCAGTAACATCAGCAAGATCAGCAGTACCAGCGTGCCAGCAACATCGGCAGTCCCAGCAGTTCCAGCAAGGAAAGCCGGTGCAGAAGCTCTACCGTACAATTGTCCGTCTCTGACAACGATCCTCCTCTCAAGCAGCACTTCTCTCAAACACATCTCCCTCTCGCAGCCGAAAAGACTTGTCCCTCTCTCAACGGCAGCGATGCAGGTGTGTGTATGTGTGTCACTGGCAGCCGGATACACCGACAACCCAGCCACTCATCCAGCCACTCATCCAGCCATCTATCTATCCTTCCATCCATCCATGCACCAATACATGGATACATCCACCCCGCCGGCTCCCAACAAACCAGCCAGCAACCAAGAATGCGATTAAGAAGCCAGGGAAGCATAGTCCGGCACCGTACCGTACACACGTACGGTATAAGATCAATCACAAGATTGAAAGAACCTCTCAAACAAGAACCTTCAACGCAGGCCATATCACCCAAAAAAAAAAAAAACCAGGGACGACAGGGTACCGAATCATACATGGAATGAGCGAACAAGGTGCGAGTCAAGCTCTCGAGCAAGAGACCTATCTAGTACGGTACGTAATTAGTCGTCGACGACATTTGATGGGGGATGGATAGGACCTTTTAGGCAAAGCTCTGGTCAGAGCTGTAGTCGAAGTGGATGAAGACGTAGTATGCAGGCAGTACCAGGGGAAGGAGAGTAACAGGGTAGGCTGGTTGATTGAATGATTGAATGACTGCGTGACTGCGTGATTGCATAATACAGTGACGACGTTTAGATATCTCGCCGTGCTCACACCCCCCCCCCCCCCCCCCCCTTCTCCTCTGTGCCCTCTGAAGCAGGACGACATAATGCAAGCGACCACTAGAACAAGCGTTGCAGACACAACGCATGGCGAACAGACGCAACACATGACAGACGGACACAACGCAAGACAGACAAGCACAACACATGACAGACAGGCATCGAAGAAGCAAAGACCCACACCACACGAGCAAGCCAGCGCGAGATCGGCACAGTTCGTCTGTAGACCTGGCCGGTTCCGACGTAATCGCTCATCTACGATCGTCCCGAGGAACGGCTTACCGTACCATCTACCTGGCCTAGTTGGAGGCCTATACGTTTGTCGACGTTTCGAGACCGGGACGGAGACTTTTGCGGACTCTGTGCAGCGTTGCGGTGGGGACGGCTACGAAGAGAGTGAAAGGCGAACTCGCAGAGGAGCATCGCGCTGCTGATAAAGCAACTTTCTGTGGAATGGTGTCACGGCCTGGATGGGGGTTGGTTTGCCCGTTCTGATGGAGATGGGGGAAATGGGACTGTGCATCTCTCTCTTCATCTGATTTCCATCTGAAAGTACATGACCAACCCAGCTTTGCCCCCTTCGACGAGGATCACGACCTCCCCCTCATGACTTGGTTTACTTGAGAGGAATGAAACGAGAGGAATGCGTTGCGCCGATACCAGGACGGCCGTGCTTGACGGGTTTGCTAAGGATCAGAATGGATCAGTAGGAGTTTCAGGCAATAAGATCGACGATAGCAGAGATGTATGAACACGCGAAAAGGACACCTACTAAGAGATTGAAAACTCGGCCAGGTAGTGTCCGACCATCTCCGGCTTGATTTCGACCTGGTTGAACTCCTTGCCCGAGTAGATGCCAATGACACTTCCAATCATCTCCGGCACCACGATCATGTCCCGTAAGTGCGTCTTGACGAGGTCGGGCTTCTCGTTGGGCTTGGCCTCTTGTTTGGCCTTGCGCAACTTCTTGATCAAACCCATCGGCTTCCGCTTCAGGCCGCGGTCAAACCGACGCCGGGCACGGGCATGGACGAGTTTTCGCAGATCGGCCGAGGAGAGGTCGAGGAGTCTATGACGGATCGGTATCAGCTTCATAGATCGACATGTGGACTGGCGATTGAGGGGTTCAGGGTGCCGCGTGGAACACGACGTACTTCTCGAGATCGACACCCCGGTAGGAGAACCTCCGGAAGGCTCTTCTCTTCTTGAGCTCTAGACCATGGATGGCACGTCAGAACCGTTAGCCCAATGGCCACAGAATAACTGCCTGCAGAGGGAGAGCACTGCTGGGTTGGAAACAGTCGACTGACCAGCGGCTTCTTCGGCGTTCTGCGAATCCAGAAGTTAGCGTCGTCGAGCACTCTAGCCGGCAGAAAGTTAAGTCTTACATAGTCCTCGTCAGCCATGGCGCGTGTTGTCGAAAGAGTTGATGATGGTTGATGAGAGTGTGAATGTAGACGATGCGGTTGCTACCGATGTCTTCGTCGTCACACTCGTCTCGGTTAAATTTGGGCAAAATTCTGAATTAGGGCTAACCCTATTCTTACGACTAATGAAAGTTGCTATTGCACAGATATATCTCAAGTCTTGTGGGTAATGCCCAGGCTGCTGGTAATGTACTACGTTGCCGTTCTGGTTGTTACGTCCGGAGCTACGTGGCTGCCAGAAAGAGGTAAAAGAGACGGAGAAGCTGCTCAGATCAGTCTGGTGTTGCTCTACCATAAAGTTCACAAGACGGATTCGCCACGAAAAATCAACGAGGTCACGGCTATCACGATGGAAACATATGTCCCGGAGCCTAAGCTGAACAGTTTGCGCTGCCAGACTAGTATTGTTGGTATGCAGGATAGGGTAGATCTTAGTCGAAGAGACCGAAGCCCATGTCTTCGTCTGATTCCTGTAGAAAACGTTAGCATAGATGTGCACAATGCAATGCTTCGCTCACGACGTACCTCCTTCTCTTCCTCCTTCGCGGCAGGCTTCGCTTCCTCCGCCGCGCCTCCACCCGCCGCAGCACCTCCGCTGGGAGCGGCAGCACCGCCAGAGCCACCAGATGGAACCGAGGCCAGTTTGCTGGAACCCTCGGAGATCAGCTACTTCGGTGTCAGCGACGCCACGCCACCAAGCCCGCCCAGCTGACCAGACCCATACATTTTGGATGTCCTTCCCGTCGAGCTCCGAGAGCAGCTGCTTCAGCCGCTCGTCGTCCGACTCTATTCCGACCGAGCTGAGGACCTCCTTGATGTCATCGGCAGAGGGCGCGCTGTTTCCGCCGAGTCCGAGCAAGAGATAAGCTGCGAGATGCTTCATTGTTGCGTCTGCTGCACGTGCGCGTGACCATCAGCCAAACAGAAATTTAGACGTGGGAGGGGCTGCTCGCCAGTGACCTACGATGGATGACTGCTCGGTAGAACCAGAGATCAATCGATTTAACCGCGGTGCTTGAGCGGAGACTGAGTCTTCAAGTTCTGTGGACAGGTCAAGATGGAGCGTTTTGAGATTTGTGACTTGTGCGCCTTTCGAGACCGGTGATCATCACGTAATCAGCGCTATCCTGTTTTGATCTAGCGTCGAAACAGCCCTGCTCGTGTCTGCTTGGTAAGCAGAATTACAAATGTGACGACGCCGCCTTCAGCACACGACAGCCTTTCAAGTACGTACATACGTACCGGTGTGCTGTTCATCCTCGTAGTCCTTTTTGACTCATGATGAACATTTTATCGCGAAGGTATGAGGTGGTAAGTGGCATAACACGCAGGCTTTGTCCACATACTTCTCTCCTCGCTCCTCCGATGCTCTTTAATTCTTCAACCCTCTCTATCTCTACTTTCTCTTGACCCCAAGTCCATCGCCGTCTCCAACAACACTGTCTTCAATCTTTGGTCTTTGCGGCAAGATGAGCGTAAGTGACGGTTGATGACCCAGAGAGCCTTCTTATCCTGATATATCGGCAGTTTATCAACTCCGTCCTCGCCCAGATCGAGGGCAAGCCCATCCCCAACGCTCACAAGCCCGCCACCGCCAACACCAGCAACGGCAATCCTACCAGCGCTGCAACTACTACGGGCGTCAAGCGCAAGGCCGACACAGATGGCTCTCTAAATCCCGCCAAGACAATGAAGAATGGCGCACAGGTGGCAGGCCCGAAGGCTGGGTCCCTCAATACGACCAAGGCCGGCAGTGCCGGTGGCAACTCCGCCGGGGCCAAAAGTGGCCTTGCTCTCAGTGCCCCAAAGCCCCCGCCTAGGAAGGGCAGCTTTGCCGAGATCATGTCACGAGGCTCGTACATCGAAGAAAACAGCATCTGCGTCGGAAAAGTGGTTCATAAAGCAGCGCCGAAACTGGGCTCCAAAGAACGTCGGGAGTTCAAGCGCATGGTCCAGCACGACCTGAAGCAGAACCGGCTCGTTGAGGCTCGTGCCAGGCGTCTCGGCGGCGCTCGCGAGAAGCCTGTCCCCTACAAGGCGAGCAGCGGCAGCGGCAGCGGTAGCACCGCCCCACAGAAGGTGGTGAAGGTGGACCTCGGCTACAAGGGGACCGCGAGACCCCCGCGCGCTGCAACCGAGTACAAAGGCACCGCACGAACGCCATCCAAAAGGTCCGCTGATCGGGCCACCCCTCGCTCGTCGCCCACGAAATCGCCAGCCCGAGCCGCCGCCTCTCTCGCGACTCGCACCACGCGCCGTCGTCAGATCGTATCGGATGACGAGGAGGACGAAGAGGACGAGGAAGACGAAGAGGACGAAGAAGACGAAGATTCAGACATGGAAGCTGGTGCCCTTGACCTCGAGGAAGAGGAATACACTAGTCTGCGGACAGCTCGAGAGGAGGACGAAGCAGCTCTCCAAGAGGAGATGGCTCACAAGACCGAGAAGGAGCGACGCAAGGCAGCTTTGGCCTCTATTGCGGCCAAGCGCCGTCAACAGGGCAACGGAAAGTAGCTAGATAGGGGCAGGTGCTCCGTCTCCGCGGATGTTCTCGGACGAGCCTAGACTGACAGACTTACATGTGAACCCACGATTGAGAGACCAAGGGTAGCGGATACGCGCTGATAATTTTAATCAATTTTGTTGAGTGAGCGGGATGGTGCACTGTTGTTTGATATTTACTGGTAAACATGGAGCACGTAGGCCCCAAACTAGTGCGTGGATATCATACAAGTGCTCCACCACAAACTTACACGCGGGACATCAAACGCCGCTAACCTAAGTATGACATAGCGCATCCAGCAGCCATCAACGGGGCGCCGAAGATGCCGTCATTCAATACACCCACTTGTATCTCTCAACAGCATCAAACGGCGATCCAGGAGAGCATCAACAACACCCGATTGCAGCATCGACGACGGAAGCAACCATACCAGACTCATCTGGTGTAGTGGAGGAGCATCCCAGTCGCGCTCCAGCGTACACGTCGAGGCCGGCGCCATACACAGCCATGTCGCAGGCCACGAGGGATGTCCTGGCCCGAGTCAGGAAGATCATTCCTCCGCTGCTCGAGAAGTTCCATAAAGGTGTCGATCTACGTTTCTGCTTTCTGCCGTTCTTTGATGCGAGTAGAGAGCAACACGGCAGATGGGGCTCATCTCCTGCCTGGTGTTTCGTTCCTTTGGTATGCATGCATGAAGGGTTACTTGGGCTGATGTGCGAATGCTCTGTCATTCAACAGGACAGATGGGCCGCGTGGCCGTCATTGGTGGGAGCGAAGAGTATGTTGGCCAATTTTTCAATTGCGAATCTACAACGCCGACTTGTGGAAAGAGATGGACAGAGACCAGGGCCCAGTTACTCTCCTCCTGGGGTTTGGAGATAGGATACATTTTCGAGGACGAATGAGGAGAAGAAACTGACGGTGAACGTCCCATTGGTGTAGCTATACCGGGGCACCATACTTCTCTGCGATGGCTTCTGCGCGATTAGGTACTGCGTCCTTTCTCGTCCTGTGTCCAGGAGCTATCGAGGAAGTCTGGGTAGGCTGATGACGATGACTTATCAGGCTGTGACATGGTATGCGCGCCGTCGTGTTCGTTCGAGATAATCAACAGAACGTCCGTGGATACCTTGGCTGCTCGTCTCACATGATGGTGTCGATAGAGCCATGTGATCTGCGAACCTCAAGCATCACTGGTCAGTGCTCCAAATTTCGTCCTGTCAGGCTATACCTCTCACAAGCCCCAGGTGATCAAATCCTACTCCCCGAACCTGATGGTCCATCCCTACATGCGGCAATCGCACCACGCCGACGCCAGCGACACGCCGGACGACGTGTCGGCGCGGGTGATCAACATGCTTCCCCGCCTGCACGTGCTGGTCGTGGGACCGGGACTAGGGCGGGACTCGTTGATGCAGGACACGTGCGCGCGAGTGCTCGAGGAGGCGCGGAAGAGGGGGATGCCCTTCGTGCTGGACGCTGACGGACTGTGGCTGGCGCAGACGCGACCGGAGCTCGTGCAGGGCTACCGGCTGTGCATCCTGACCCCGAACGTGTCCGAGTTCCGCCGCCTCGCCGAGAGCAGGCAGATGGACCTCGAGGGCGACCCGACGACACTCTGCGAGAGACTGGCCAAGTCCTTTGACGGCGTCACCATCATCCAGAAGGGCGCCAAGGACTACATCAGCAACGGCCAGAGGACGCTCGTGTCCGACATCGAGGGCGGGCTCAAGCGGAGCGGTGGTCAGGGCGATACTCTGACCGGCAGTCTCGCAACGTTCCTGGCGTGGCGGCAGGCGTACACGGATCGGCTTTGGGAGTAAGTCTGGCCATCACATCTGTCGACCTAATTACTGCATCCCTCCGTTCCCACTCTTTCTGTCCGTCAAAAGATCCCCTCTTCCACACTCTTCCAACCGACCTGACTAACAAACTCCCCCTCCCCTCTCTCCCGCGAACCTATGAAGCCACGACAACGACATTGACGCCTCGGAACTGCTCATGCTCGCCGCGTTCGGCGGCAGTTCGTTGACGCGCGAGTGTTCGCGACTCGCCTTTGCCAAGAGAGGCCGCTCGCTGCAGGCCGCCGACCTCACCGACGAAGTCTACCAGGCGTACCTGAATCTGTTCGACGAGAGCTCTCTAAAGATCTAATCAGATCCAGATCTACATCCAGGTCTACATCTACTTAAAATAATTATACCGAGTCGGCCGTGGCGAACAACACAACACCTTGTACGTGTACGTACGTACGTAGGAGACGAAACGGTACGTACCGTAGGAGTTTGGGCAGGGTTATCGTGTGATCGGAGAATGGAAAGGCAGGTCCCAAGACCCGGGCCTTTGGCTCTGATCTACATAGTCCCAGATTTCTGTCCCCTTCCCCGATCTGGCTTTTTCCGTACCGTAAAGTAAGAGCAGCATCTTGAGTGTTCCCCCCCCCCCCTCCTACGCGATACTTATCTGCGTGTAAGTACCCGGCAGACACTCATCAGGGTGTAAGCACCCGGCGATATCCCGACGATACCCGACGGTACCGAACTGGACGAGGATGATTTCCAACCCTTCACACTTCAAGGTACGGTACGTAGAGAGCGCAGTCCAAGATCGATGGTATACTGTACGGGAAGTACCGGTGATTGAATATGGTAAAGATGGCCAGCTTCTACAGAGGTACTCCGTACTGTACAGGGGTCATCACAGGACAGTGTTTGGTTTTTGAAAAAAAAAACCACCAACAAACAAATGAGCAACAAAGGATGTAAGCTTGGATGATGATTAGGAAAGGTGAGATGATGATTGATAGATGGATGGATTGATAGATGGATGGATGGATGGATGGATGGATGGATGGATGGATGGATGGATTGATTGATTGATTGATTGAATTCCTACGCCGTTCTAGCGCTAGTGTATCTAGGCTATGCCGGGTCAGCTATAGAATTAGGCTAGGAAAACTCCAAAGAGTGAAAAACCTCTCCCTGCAGCACCTAAGGCAGTGCTATCCTATCGAGTAACCTGTGGAACATGGGGGGTGACTGGCTAGTAGCCAGTCTCCAGCTGCTCCTGAGCCCAGGAGAACTGGGGAAGGACACCGTGGCGTAGGATCCACGAGGTGAGGGCGGCGGCGGGCCGCGGGCGCGATATCATCGCCTGATAGTCAGTAGTAGCAGCCGCAGTGTATAAGCTGCGGCGTACTCGCTGCAGCCGTGGGCAGTCTAGGATGACGTGCTTGGCCGTCTCCCACTGTGCCCCACAGCTGCAGGCAGGCGTCGGAAAGCCAGGGACTCGACGCTTGCAAAGAAAGGCAGCTAGCCCGACCTTACCTGTACGTATCTGCGTTAAGATACTGCTCTGCGCTTTGGAGAGGCCGGCTCGAAGCCGGAGAGTCGCCCGGTATGGCATCTTATCCGGCTTCCAATTATCACCACCTCCAGGGTCTGGGTCGAGCAGTTGCACTTGCGGTTGGGGCCCCCCGTGGAGCTCGTGCCATCGTTCCCAGCACCACTGTTCCGCCAGCAGACGGGCTTGCCAAACTGTCCGTGGGGGAGTGCCCGGGGGCGGGGTGGCTGCGGGGTGGCTGTCGGCCCACGGGGGCAGGCCGATGCAGCCCTTGGTGGACTCCAGTGCCCGCTGGGGCCAGATGATTGATTTGGCCCAGCGGTGTCGCGCTTGACCAGGTGAGATGTAGGCTCGACGGCGTCGGCCCGGGCGCTGGGCAAGTTGGCGCTTGAGTCGCTCGCAGGCCTCCTGGATCTCCGCCTGGACTCCGGAGGCTTCCATCCGGGCGCGTGCCTGCAGTTGTAGCCGTGCCATGTGAGCCCGGAGTGGTGGGACTGCCGCCTCGCTCTCCAGTTGTTTCCGGCTGGTAGCCCTGAAGCCACCGGTGACTGATCGAAGGCAGCGTTGTTGCTGTCGTTCCAGGGCATCGCCAATCCAGTGTCGGGGATGGATGGATGGATGAATAGAAAAAAAGGTAGAAGCAGATGATGATCATGAACAAATACAGGGAAAGGTAGAAACAGATGGAGATAGCTTAGAACCGAGCTTGAGTTGGCGGTACAGTACACAAGAGCACAAGATACATATTGTACATGCTGGCTGGATACAGTAGCGTTGAACATGAAAAGCCAGCTCGCTTTCTAGCGCCAAAAACTCCTTGGATTCCTCCTGGTCCTCGGTCCTCGCCCTCGGTCTCGTCCTCGCAGACCCTCGTCCTCGCAGAACACTTTACAGAGGAGAGGAATAACCCGCCGCTGCGATGATATCGTGCAGATCACGCTTGGACGCGTGGCCGCCGTCGTCGTTATAGTGATCTTCGTGGTCCTGACCCTGACGTTGAGGGGCGGTATCGGGGAGACCGTGGCCAGGATGGCGGTAGTTCTTGTCGGGAGAAGCGTGTTGCGTGCGAAGCCATTCGCCGTTGAAGGCGTTGATGAGCCAGTTGCTCAGTCCTGTTTCAAAGCGAAGGGCGAAAGAAAGGAGGTGGGGGTGATTAGCCATGGTTACGGTTGGGAGGCGAGGCGAGGGTTAGGGCCCGGCGGGGAGTGACGCGGAAGGCGAGGATGGGGAATTGTACATGATGGGAACGAAGAGAGGGAGAAGGGGGACATCGGCGGGTCAGGAGCCCGGGAGGATATGATGGTCCAGGCTCCATGAAGCTTGGAGTGAACGGGAAATTGCACGACAAAGCGAGATGATAGAGAGAAGAGAGAGAAAGGAAAGAGGATACATACGATCATACACGATCCGATTCGCGTTGTGAAAGTAGATGCTATGGTCGCTGTCGGGAAAGACGTGCACGTCGTAATTCTCGACACCGGCGAGGTCGAGTTTGTCGAGCAAGGTCAGCGAGTTCTGCATGTGCACGTTGTCGTCCGCGACGCCGTGCATGAACAGGAAGCGCACGTTGGACCGCAGGCCTTGCATGTCGCTGATCGATGCGTTGGCGTAGCCGGTCGGATTGTGCTGGGGCGTGTGCATGTAGCGTTCGGTATAGATGGAGTCTGTGTGTCGTGGCAGCGGTCGTTAGCTGGTTGCTTTGTCCTTGAAGGCTTGAAAATCGGAGACCTTGAAGGTACACTGAAAGATGAAACAGAGTGGACGAATCGACACATCACGAGAGAAGGCCTTGGGGATTGACAGGTGAAAAGGATCGGAAAATGACAGGGTCAACCCACCGTAGAATTTCCAGTCCGTGACCGGCGCCACCGCCATTCCATAACTAAAGGTCTGCCCCGCATCCACCTCGATGGTCTTGAGGGTCAAGAACCCGCCGTAGCTCCATCCCCAGATGGCCATGCGCTCCTCGTCGACGTAACTCTTCCGGGCCCAGATCTTGGCCGTCTCGATCTGGTCGTGGGCCTCGTAGTGGCCAATGTTGCCGCGCACGATGCAGCGCGCCTTGCGCCCGATGAAGCCCGTGCCGCGGCCGTCGACCGTCACGACGACGTACCCGAGGTTGGACGCGACGTAGGCTTGGAAGTCGACGGTGAACTTCTTGTTCACCGTCTGCGACCCGGGCCCGCCGTACAGGTGGAACAGCACCGGGTACTTTTTCCTCGGGTCGAAGTGCGGCGGCCGACGCTCGACGACCTGCAAGGTGTAGCCGTCGATCGTTACGTTCTGGTAAATCTCAAAGGGTAGGTCGTGCTGCGCGGCCAGCTCCCGCAGCTGTGCGTTCTCTTCGATGACTTGGACGTATTGATCGGGGTTGCTTGGCGTGCTGATCACTTCCTGCCACGGGATCTCAGGCCCGTTGTACGTCAGCAGGGCGTAGCCGGTGCCTTTGGAGAAGGACGCTTCGTAGTAGCCCTCCTTGCTGGTCTCGGTCACGGCCGAGAGGCCGGTGCCGTCCAGCTTGACCGAATAGAGGTGTCGCTGGGTAGGAGATTCCTTCGTCGCGACAAAGTACACCAGGTTGTTGCTCAGATCGACCGCCGCAGGAGCCGACACCACCTCCCACGGCCCCGAGGTCAGTATTGTTGGCTCGGCATTCTCTAGGGGGGAGAAGTACGCTAGATGGTCGTATCCATCGTGGATGATGGTATCGATGTACCCGTCGTCCGGCCGGCCTCGAGCAGGATCCGCCGGAACGTACCGGGTATCCTGAGACACCTCGAACCACCCTTGATCCAGCGCGTTGACATCCTCCGTCCTGATCACTCGACCGGACCGAGAATGAACGTCGACAAGGCTGATGCGTAGGATGTCGCTCTCTCTGTTCGTCTCACGGACGAGCACCCTTCCCGACGATCCCGCCCAGACAACCTCTGTGATCAAGCGGTCCTCGTCCGGAAAATCGCCCTCGACGGCAACATCAAAGACCTCGCCTCTGCTGACATCGTAGAACTGCATGTCCACGACTGGATTCGGCGCTCCGGATTTGGGGTACTTGATCTCTCTGACCTCGGGGTAATTCTCGAGACCCTTTGGCGGCCTTTCTCCGCTTGGGCGAGCGACGAAGTACTGTATCGGATAGTCTGGGACCAAAGTCTCGTTTGTCCGCAGAAAAGCAAGATATGCTCCGTCTTCCGCCCACCACAAGGCGCTGTTCCCGGAAAAGACTTCTTCCTCGTAGACCCAATCCGGGACGCCGTAGAAGAGCTCTGGGCCACCGTCACGAGTGATCTGAACGACATGGACGCTGGATAGCTTCCGTAGATAGAGGTTGTTGCCGCGGACGAACGCGACGGAGTCCGACTTTGGTGACCACTGAGCTAGCTGAAGCGGTGCATCGGGCATGGCCGGGTCCAGCGGTTCGGCCGTCTGCGTCGCAACGTCAAATAGCCAATACGTTCCATTGTACGAGTGGCGCCAGTTCTAGCCACTGTCAGCGAAAGACACAGCTTGGTCTATATCTCGGGCCAAATGGAGCTCACAGAAGTCTTGCCGGAGATGATCAGGACCTTCTTCAGATCGCGGCTTGGCCACACGTCGCTCGGGAATATCCTACGGCCGTCCACTTCAAACCAGCCAACCTTCATCAACGTCTGGGTCTCCCGGAAGTTTTCGTCGTCGTCGTCGTCGTCGTCGTCGTCGTCGTCGTCGTCTCCGGACCGCTTCCGCACGTCCCTGACCACCAAGTATTCGTCCGCGAGCGAGCTGTCTCTTTCCAGAAGTAGCCCGTCTTCGCCATTGACGCCTTCAATCCACTCGATATGTTGTCGTTGGGCTCGCCATTGCCCACTCAGTACCTGGCCGAGCGTCACCGGTTTTTTGGTGCTCGACCATCCGGTCGAGGGCGCGCTGGATCCGTATCGGCCCACGATCACGTACACCAAGACCAGTAACCAGCAGCCGGTGAAGACACCGCCCAAGATCCAGAATATCGACCACCTCCTGGTCGTCTTGGATCTTCTCGAATCAAGGAGTGAACCGTCCTCCAGATCGGCGTCGGGTTTCGGGAAGTCGACGCTCGAATCGGAGCCCTCTGTGCCTGGCGGTGGCCTTTTTATGTCACCGGTCCCGTTCGGTACGGATGCATGGATGTTCTCGAGGACCAGGGATGTTGTCGACGCTGAGGATCTCAGCTCTATCGAGTCTCCCGGCCGATCGGAGTAGCCGTCGCGATTCAACGGCCGCAGTTCCTCATCTTGGTAAGGCGCCTCGGCAGGCATCGTCGCAAGCTGTGGTGGGTCCAGGCACGCGATGGTGTGGACATATGGACCGGCGAGGCTACCTTTGCGGTGCAGTATCGGTAACTGGTAGGCTATGTTGTAAAGAATGACAGGCGGGACAGACACCCAGGACTGATGCCCTCATCGAGAGATGGGGCGATTCGAGTCTTTGTCTCTGGCTTCCCAATTGTGTCTTTATTGAGACACGAATCCGTCGCCTCCACACTACGGAACGTGGACACTGTCGCATGGCGAAGATGCGGCACCGTACCGTACCGTACCGTACCGTAGGCGCGTCAAGCGCGCTTTCCGAGACAAATATACGGTACGTACGTTTGCAGAACTGGCATGTATCGATGCTGTCGTTCGTAGTCTTGTATACCGGTACCTTTCAACTGACACTCCTTCAGATATAAATCTACATACGTACCCAGGACCACCTTGTTTATTATCTGCACTGTTGTTGTTCTCATTTTGAGAACAGCCTCTGGATTGGGTGTCAGACCCAATTCGTGCTAGGCTCCAGGAAGATGGTCCGGAGATGTAATATGCTCTCCTTGTGGTCGAGCCAGACCCTGGCACAAGACTCTCGCCCTTGTTGGCGTCGAACAGACCTGAGATGTGGTGTTCACCTGCGCTGCGAGATTCTTTCTCACCTGGAGCACAGCGTGCTGTAGCAGTTGTGTGGTCAGGAACAGAACCCTGCAGATATTAGCAGGCGACATGGGCCATCTGCCAGACTGCCTCGTGCGGGAATGTGGTGCGATGATACAACTCCTCAGAGATCAAGTTGTACTTCTGTCAACAGTGCTTGTGCCCCTTGAGGTGCATCAGATGGACACTTGACTCATGCCATCCTCCGTCATTGCTTAACGGGGGAGACCTTTGCATGTCCAGCAGCACCTTCTTGAACAAATGGAACCTTCAGTACCCGAAAACATCACTTTGCTAGGGTTCGTCGGCGATGATGACAAGTCCCTCAGCTGCTACCAGTTCAATCACTTGTTTGAAATCCGCCTTCGACAGATTGGCACCTGTCAGGTGGGCCGGGTTGATCCAAAACTTGGCCAAAACATCTGTTCCCTCGCCCTTTGCTTTCTCTAGCGCAGACGGGATCCAGTTGATGTATGTACTCCACGCTTAGCTCCGCGCTAGGTAACAGGGCAATTCTCTGCGATCAGCATAGACGAGAACACTGTGGACAGAGGGAATAGTACTGCGACGTGAGTACAAGACCTCCACTCCGTGGTATTGCGCAGACGATATGCAGGGGCGTGTCATGACCTGACAATGCTCACGCACCGAGATGGATATATTGGCATGCAGAAAGCCATCCGTCTCGCGCTGAGCAGACAGTCAGCAAGAGATTCTGGTGGACCAACAAGGTGGTCATACGTTCAGCGAACCCGGCCATCCGCACAAGGTTCTGGCTGCACCCTCCGACACTGGAGCACTCATTCAAGAGTCACATTGCTCGCCCAACAACATCAGGCTTCAAACATACCCATACCGACGAGAAAATATCCCTTCTCAACAAACGGTGGTGCATATTCCGACAGGCTGACCACTTGAATGCAAAACTGCGATCGACTTCTATTCTTGGCCGCTGCGGATTTCCCGTGTTGGCTGAGATGGCACGTTCGAACAGTACGATAGTGCCTTTGCACACTCGGCCAACTGCCGTTGCTACCATACCGCCGGTGGAGCTATGATTAGTCTGTTGTAGACCTGGCGTGCCTGGTAGCTGCATCTGGCTGCCTTGATATATGGGCAGAGGGCTGACGCCGTCAATGTCGAGGCGCCGTCACAAAGTCGTCGATTTGTCGCGCCTAAAGCCCCAGTCAGCTCATGTGATGCTACGACGGTGCAGACAGCGCTACTCAATGGGGGACGAGAGGGGGTTTATCTCTGATGCGTTGAAGCGCCCACGACGATGCGCATCAATAATAAAACTCGGTGTTCTGCGGTTATTTGGATCACGGAGATCTTATATAGTAGATGAGCCGAGTCACAATCAGACGGTAGGCAAAGACGGCGTCATCACCAAAGATACACGGTGCGGTTCCGAGTTGCTCTGGATCAATCTTGCATCCGCTTGAAGCTCGACTAGCTGATTAGGACGAAGGGCTCCAAATTTCAAGTGAGTTGCTCGGTCACAGTCAAGGGTACCGTACGGAGCAATTTGGTGGACGCGGCGCGGAGACTACAGATTGATTCGATCTTGTGAGACGATCCTGGTCCAAAGAGGAAAGAAGCTTGCTCTAGGGGCGACGAGAGAGGAGGAACATTGTGCTGTATGATACAACGGTGACGGCGCCCTCTACGGATCGGCGCTCACGGAGACCCAACTGTTGCGTTCAAGATTGACCGACTCTTGGCATCGCCTAGCCGAAGCTCTTGGTGAAGGTGCTCACGACGTCCTTCAGTTTCGCCTCGAGCTCCTTGCTCAAGGCCCCCTCGCGGTCGATCTGAGCGAGCAGATCCGACTCGTTAGTTCTTAGGTGGGCCAAGAAGTCGGCCTCCCACTGCAGGACCTTGCCGACGGGCAGCGTGTCGAGATGACCGTTGACACCGGCGTAGATGAGGGGGACCATCTCGTTCACGGCCATTGGGCTGTACTGCTTTTGCTTGAGCAGCTCCGTCAACTACGGCGCGCGCGATGGTTAGCTTGGTCGTCCGCGGGACAATCCCGGGCCTGCGAGGCAGTGGAGTGGATGGGGCTTACCCGCTCGCCACGGCTCAAGGTCTGCTTCGTCGCCGCGTCGAGATCGGACCCGAATTGGGCAAAGGCGGCCACCTCACGGTACTGGGCCAAGAAGAGCTTCAAGCTTCCGGCGACTTGCTTCATGGCCTTCAGCTGAGCGGCAGAGCCGACGCGCGACACTGACAGTCCGACGTTGATGGCGGGCCGGACACCCTTGTAGAACAGTTCGGACTCCAAGAAGATCTGACCGTCGGTGATGGAGATGACGTTGGTGGGGATGTACGCAGAGACGTCACCTCCTTGGGTTTCGATGACGGGCAAGGCCGTGAGGGAGCCTCCGCCGTGCTTGTCGTTCATCTTGGCGGCACGCTCCAGCAGACGCGAGTGGAGATAGAAGACGCTGGACTCATGTATCAGCACGAAAGATTCGAGCGCTTCGAAGCCCCGGCGATCCGGTCGACGACTCACTCTCCTGGGTAGGCCTCTCGTCCAGGTGGGCGACGCAGCAACAGGGACATCTGGCGGTACGCGACGGCCTGCTTCGAGAGATCGTCGTAGATGATGAGCGAATGTCGGCCGTTGTCACGGAACCACTCGCCCATGGCGCAGCCGGTGAAGGGCGCGATGTACTGCAGCGGCGCGGCTTCCGAGGCCGTGGCCGCAACGATGATGGTGTACTTCATCGCGTCGTTCTCCTCGAGGGTCTTGACCAACTGGGCCACCGTGGACCGCTTCTGGCCGACGGCGACGTAGACGCAGTAGAGTTTCTTCGTCTCGTCGTCGGTGTTGTTCCAGCGCTTCTGGTTGAGGATCGCATCCAGAGCGACGGCGGTCTTTCCGGTCTGACGGTCCCCGATGATCAGTTCTCGCTGGCCGCGACCGATGGGCACCATGGCGTCGACCGATTTCAGGCCGGTCTGCACGGGCTGGTTGACTGAGCGACGCGGCAAGATACCGGGCGCCTTGAGCTGAGCACGGCGCTTCTCCTTGGAGTTGGTCGGGCCCTTTCCGTCGATGGGATTCCCCAGCGCATCGACCACACGTCCCAGCATCTCTGGACCGACGGGAACGTCCACCTGGGCCGGATCAGCATGCTGCTCGCGATCCCGGTGTCTGTACCTTTCAACGTACAATCTCTCCGGTCCGCCTGACCGTTTCGCCTTCCTTCACGAGACGATCCGATCCGAAGAGCACGACACCGACCTGGCCTGCTTCCAGATTCATGCACATGCCCTTGACACCAGATGCGAACCTGCAGCTTCTCATCAGTTCCGCGGACGGGTCGGATGGCTCTGGCGGGCACGTACTCGACCAGCTCCTCGGCTTGGACATTGCTCATCCCGTGGACTCGAGCGATACCGTCACTGCGGCGGCCGAGTCAGCAGCCGTGTCTTCTCCCTCCTGATCGACATCTAGTGAAGACGTCGAGACGCAGGAGCCGTCGAGACATACCCGACCGACAGGACACGGCCCGTCTCGGCGAGCCCAGCTTCCTCCTGCACGCCTCTGATCCTCTGCTCGAGGATGGACGACACCTCCGTCGGGGCCGCCCGTGCGTCGACGGCATATCCTCGGACATGTTCCACTGGCGATATGCGAGCCACCGGCGTCAGAGAGGCCTGCAAACCCGACGTAAATAGTCAGTAGATGCGTCGCAACGAGACGTTCGTCTGGTCCAAGATCAAGTTGGGAGACGGCCATATTGCCGTTTGCTCAGTCAATCGGACCGAGGGGAAACTGAAGCGGAAGTGGGTCGGAGCTTCAGACTGTACAAGTACGCACCGGTGACACTCGGGTCGATGAAATGGCCCGGAGCGAACGACTCGACCGTCCGACGGCCTGTCTGAACATTGCTTTGGGAAGTCGTTGCTGCTTCGAACGGAGCAGTTTCCTCTTTGGGAGATCGGGGCCAGCTTCACGAGCCCCAGTAGAACGGAGAAGGAGAGCGTTTGGAACCAGATGCGAAAGAAAGACTGGATGATGGAGGCCGAAGACGACGACGATGGCGTGGATCGCTGAGGTTGCTTCTCCCTGTCTCGGAAGGCGAAAAGAGCGAAGATGGGCCAATTGGGCTACTGGTGACTAATCAACAATACGAGCTCCACCGAGAGGGAGGTCGTGAGCTCTAAAATTTTCGGGCCTAACAGCCCTCCTGATTTTACTGTACGTGATACGTAGCAACAACAAGAGACAGCAGTAGTTGCTGATCAGTCGTTACGCTTGGACTTGCAATGATCTATGTTTGTCCAGCAGCTCCTATTGATTCTCGTGCCACGGATCACAGTGCGCTGATGGTGGCCCGCGATCATTTGGCTCCTTGTAGAGCCCTAGCCTGCCGAAACTTGGCGATCTCGCTCTGCACAGCAGAGTCCAACCGGGCCTTCAGCTCGGCCCGATAGCCCAGACGAAAGAGAATCTCCATCCAGACGAAGAACGGGGCCAAAAACACGGCCTGGACGAGGTTGTCGAGAAGGGCAGGCGCTCGCCCCTCGTACGCGCCATGTCCGACAAACTGAGCTATCCAGCTCGCAAGGTGGACGGCGAGGGCCCAATAGTTTGCCGTTGCACCATACGTGTACGTGAGATGGTTCACAAACGCGGTGGCCACGAACATCAACGGGGCCAAGAGCGCCCCGGCAACGGGCTCCATCAGAATGTAGAGTGTTGAATAGAGCAGCGCCGTGATGGTGCCAAGGTTGAGGGGAAGGTTCGCCGACTCCAACGCCTGAGGCGTTGGAATCAGCTCGGCCGTGTTGGAAGCCTGCGCACTTCATGAGTCCGATCTTCACCGCGACGCTGTTGTACGGTGTGCATACAAAGAGGATGGCTGTCGCTAACAGGATTGGCACACAGACAACGTGGATAGCAATGTTCACCTGTATGCCTCTGCGTTGAGCATATGCATCCTCATCGCCATCACCCATACGTCTGCCACATGCT
Source organism: Lichina pygmaea (assembly GCA_963422465.1). NCBI lineage: Eukaryota > Fungi > Ascomycota > Lichinomycetes > Lichinales > Lichinaceae > Lichina > Lichina pygmaea. The sequence goes on from OY730170.1 coordinate 5,162,909, forward strand.
CGCTTACAGGATGATGGTGGTAGGAGCCATACTAGTCTCGGGCATCAGCAGAAGCCTCTGGTCCAACGCAGCAGCAGGGACAATGGGTGCATACAAACTGAAGCTGCTTTTCAAGATTGAGAGCCATCGTGCAAGACCGCTCTCAAGTCAGCTTGACTCTCCACGGCCCGTATGTACTCGTACGCCCAGAAAGCTGATCCTGCGCTTCCAAGCATGCGGGATGTGACATTTGACTAGTTGCCGCGCTTACCATGTGAGGCTGCGATTGATGACAAAGCACTGAGTCATCGAACCTTCAGCCCTGCGACCCCCCCCCCCCCCCCCCCCCCCTGACTTCATACCTTTCTGACCGGCCGCGCTGGCCTGCCAGCTACGCCAGCGAGTCGATCCCAGTAAGATATTGTATCAAGGCCAGCTTTGGCTGCACCAAGACATTCGTTGGCCAGAGATCTACTTCATTGTTACAAGTACCGGTACCGTATCGCAGAGGACAGCGTTAAGAGCGACGTACCTTCCAGTACGATCCACCACAAGACGGTTGTTGAAGAAGCATCTAGAGAAGAGGGCTCGATTTGTGTTTCAAGCAGGTACTTGAGATCCGGCTAGGTCCACAGTATCGGTGCGTCTTTGGACTGCAGCGGTCAGCCGCGGACTTGCGATACGACGACACTCGCGCCGACGACTGTCTCGACGAGGCAGGGTTGCTATCGCTCGTTGCCAACCCTCCACTCCGTTCATTGCGTCCGGTGGGGCCGCCGGAAACATGTTCTTCCTTCACGAGCTGGAGCAGGAGATCACGTTGCACCCGTCGTTCTTTGGCCCGCGGATCAAGGAGTACCTGATCAACAAACTGCTCGAAGACGTCGAGGGCACCTGCAACGGTCAGTTCTACATCATCTGCGTCATGGACGCCTACGAGATCAGCGAAGGCCGCATCGTGCCGAGCAGCGGCAACGCAGAATTCACGGTGCGCTACCGAGCGGTCGTCTTCAGACCGTTCAAGGGAGAGGTGGTAGGTGGCTATTCTACCCCGGCCTGACAGATGAATGTACGCCTCGAGCCATCCCACATGCGTCCGCTGACCGCACCGTCGAGCTGCAGGTGGATGCTATCGTCAACTCGGTCAACAAGATGGGCTTTTTTGGCTCCGTGGGGCCTCTCCCGCTATTCGTTTCGAGTAAAGTAGGGCTGCCCTGAAACTAGATGATTCATCTTATGCCTCGTCCGCTGAAAAAATGTGCTCCGCCACAGTTTATTCCCTCCGAGATCAAGTTCGACGCAAACGCGACGCCGCCGCAGTATACGGACGGTGCCGACCAGGTGATCGAGAAGGACACGCACATCCGCGTCAAGTTGATGGGAATCCGCAGCGACGTCGGTTCGCTATTTGCCGTCGGTAGCGTCAAGGAGGTGAGTACTGCCAGTCTTCTCGAAATGACCATACGCACCGCTGACCTATATTGTGTGATGCTAGGACTACCTCGGGTACGTAGAACTGCGATCGATCCCTTCCTGTCGTCATGCTTGCCTCTGGCCGATGGACCGTGAAGTGTCTCTGACGGTTGATTACAGCACGCTTTGAACACATCCCACATCCGGCCCCACGCCACACAGATCGTGGCTCATGGGAATGCTGGCGGAGCGAGTTTGTGCACCCGGCGCTTACCCGTCAAGCCAATCGAGATGTGGACATTGCCGTCCCATGTCTGGCTTGAGCCGACACTTGAGTCTCTGCGGATACAGCCATGTCGACGAACCATCTGCAGCCAGCTGGTGTCAGCCATGCCTTCCTTTCGCCAGCCACCACCACCGCGGCCTTCTTTTTGAGGGAGAACGCACGCACGCGTGGTTCGCCCCCTGATTGGGCGTCGTTGTCTTCTCGACGACCAAGCCTTCTTCGCTGAAGAGGACAGAAAAGGCGACAGGGACGAAGAGCCCCAGGAGTTGGAAACGGGCCAAAGGCTTGTTGAAATGCCGCACGGAGTTTTGTTTTGACCGACACTTCCAACAAGCCCTGGCGAGTACTCTTCACATCTGTCACGTTACGCAGATCATGTCCTTTCGGTGTGCCCAGACTCGATCTTTTCAACCGAACACACTCTTTCTTTCTGTTTACAAGTGATGTATTTCTCTCTTTCACTTTCTCCTTCTCCGCCCTCCAGGCGATTCAATTCAATTTTCTTTCAATAGCTGTGGAAGCTCTGCTCGCCGTTTCTCTGCCAGTCATTTTTTTCTTTCTTCTTCACTCTTCTGTTTCCCTCGCCGTTTCTCTTTGGCTGTTGTTCTCTACTCCGAGTCCGACTTACGGTCAGAGTGGAGCGCACACAGCACGCACACATACACACACATGCACAAGCACACAGGAAGAGCTAAGTCGATACCCCACAAAATTAAAAAAGGTGTGTCAATATGATGATATGCAGGAGTATATTTATGGCAAGTATAGTACCCGAGTACTCCATCATAGAATGTGCTGGCTCACTATCGTAGCGGGGCTTTGTAAGATACGTGACTGGTTGAGGAGATTATAGCGGAGTAGAGTAAATGGAGTGGGACGGACAGAGAGAAGTAGACAGAATGGGGTGGAGCGGACATACTGGAGTGGAAGAAACAATGGAGTAGGCAGTGGAGTAGACAGAGTAGGGCGGGCGAAGGGGAGTAAACAGCGGAGGTGGTTGGATTGGACAATGAGTGGTGAACACAACAGATGAGACCGAGCAGAGTAGACGGTCGAGTAGACAGCTGAATAAACAGCTGGCTAGACAGTTGACTAGACAGCCGAGAAGATTGTTGAGTAGACAGATTGAGGCAGACACAACAGATGTGACAGAGCAGAGTGAATACTGAAGTCAGTAGTAGGCAGAAGCATGTCTGTACAGGAGTACTGAATAACATCAGCCTAGCCAGACAAAGAAGAAGAAGAGAAGGACTATTCACTCAGGCAGAACCATTCTCTTGTTTGACGTTGATCCTGCTGCTGCCGCATAGAGCTGCCCAGTGCCTTCTAGACCAGTCTCCCGTCTCTGCTGTCTCCCGTTGACGTTGTCTCCCGTCGATCCTGCATGGATTCGTATCGTGCCTTCTAGAACCTTCTGTCACTCTAAGGCAAACATCAGCTTCGTGTCTGCATATAGATGATTAGCTAGTTCCCTCTAATCAATCTATCAGTCGTGACACTCATCTTCTTCTCCCGCTGCTCGCTGTAGCGTTCACAGTCGAACATCTCTCGGGGTAATAATTCATCCACCCACACACAGAAGTCATCCGCCCACATTGATCGTATCTTTTCTTTCACTTCGTCAGGAGTACTCGTAAATTACAATATATATACAGGCAAGGCAAGCCACGCCACGCCACACCGTCAATGATCGTTTCAACTCTTCCAGACCCTTCCCAAGTGCGCACCCAAGCACCCAAACCCTCGGAAAACAAAAAGTAGAAAGAGAGAGAGAGGCAGAGAGAGGGAGGGAGGGAGGGGGGTTTGATGCCGATTGTTTTGCTTTTTCTTTCCCCGTGCTATGCGCAGTACCGAGGAAAATGTAGATATGCAAGATCAGATTGGAGGAAGATCGGGGGAAGAAAGATAGGTCAGAGGATGTGAGATCAAGCGATGGAAGATCACACGATGGGAGATGAGACGGAGAAATAGCAAAGGGTAGATGGAAAGATGGATCAAGAGAAGAAAGCTCCCCCACCTTCGTTCATCGTTCATCTTCGACAGAGGGAATAGAGACGTGGCTTCACATTCTGTTGTGGTCCAGCGGAGTGTTCGTACCCATGAAGAGGCCGCCAATGTTTGGATAGGCGTCGGGCTGCTGCCGCTGCCGTTGTCGCTGTCGTTGCCGTTGCTGCTGCTGCTGCTGCTGCTGCTGTTGTTGTCGTTCCGGGTTCGTTTTACTGTCGAGAAGCTGTTCGAGCGTGGGGTGTTGTGAGAACGACAGTGACGATTGGGACTGGGCTGGCGCTTGACTCTGGCCCGGCGGTTGAGAAGACCCTATCGGAGCGCCAACGCCAACGCCAACGCCTCCGGCTGCCAGTGCGGCTTGTCGTTGGGCTTCAGCGATGCGTGGGTCGGTTGGTGATTGAATGACGGCGGATGCCGCTGTCGGTGGCGGTATATCCATGTCCAGGGGCCATATCTGGTTCGCCGCGTCGAGCCCGGTCCCTTGGATGTAAGAATCCCACGCGTCCTGGCCGGCCGATGAGTCAGCAAGCAGGGCGCATTTCGGTCTGAGAACCACGCTCTTACCCATTCGAAGTTGGCCGGCATGTCCACCATGTTGCCGTGCTGACCAAGCATCGTGAACAATGACATCGTCGGATCGTTCGCAGCCGGCGCCGTCCGACCTGGCTCGTGTGGTGGCGTCAGTCCGATCCTACCGCTCGAAGGCACCGCCGGAGCGGGCGTCGGTGAGGACCCCCGCTCGAACGAGGCCGTTGAGTTCTGCGCAACACCCCCGCTGCTCATGAGGCCGAGCGTCATTGCGGCCGTATGCTCGGGCTGTTCCTGGCCGAATCTCGCAACGCGTCCGACCCTGGCCGTGCTGCCAGCACCGACCGACTGCGAACCTGGGAGGGCCGAAGTCGACTTTGCGGCGGCGTTGTCCGTGCTCGCCTTCTTCAATTTCTCCAGCATGACCGTCAGCAGCTCGTTCGCCTTGTAGGCGTCGACGGACTGGCCCAGAAACTCCTTCCATATGACGTTGGCCGTTTCCAGCGCCTGGATCATCTCGGCGTGTCGCTCGAGTCCCCACGTGAGCATGTCGTTTGAGCTTTGATCGGCCGTCTTGGATTGGCTGCCGTAATGCAGGTCCAAGCAGACGATCATCGCGGCAAGCAAGAAGTCGGGACTGGTCACGGACGACATGAACCACTTGACGCTGCGCGGCCGGCCGTGCGGGAGCGTCTCGCGATGGATGAGCGCCTGATTACGCAGGAGCTCAAGTGACGAGTCAACGCAGGTCCGTCGGGAGTGCGCATATCTCGGGCTGGTCCTCGCCCGGCCCAGAAACTTCTTGTGCAAGACACACTGGCTCTTGTGGTAGAGCAGCTCCAAGCTGAAGCGCTGGATGATCAAGGTGGCAGGGTCCATGCGAGAACCGTCCATCGAGCGCGAGCGGAGATGGAGCGGGATCGAGTCTCGGGCTTCCCGCAGCCGATGGTCTAACGCCATCACCTCGTCGTAGGAGCATGAATGTAGCGAGTTCGTCATGTCGACAACGTCGCCGAAGACGAAGGTCAGCTGCGCCTTGGCGATCATGTAGGACACCTGGGTCGGTTCGGAGATAGGCCTGGACATCGGCAGCTTCTCCGAGCTCTCGTCGATCTCTTCGTCGTACAGATTCCGAGGAAGGGTCGTGTCACAGTCCTTCGGTCGGATCATGCCGGGCATGCCAAGCTGGAAGGACAAGAGGACGTCGACCATCCGCACGAAGGTCCATACTCGGCGCCGGAGCTCGCCGTGGAACGGTCTAATGTCCGGGAATGACTTTGGATCTCGGTGATAGCCCATGCGCATGGCCAGGCGGACGATCATGGCGCCCATGACCCAGGAGCCCACTTCGGCGCTGTTCTTATGCTCCCCTTGCAGATGCAGGATGAGCGTCTCGAGCATGGGCGGCTTGGCTTTGCAGAACTCGGCACGCAGGAGACAGTCAATTGTACGATGCCGGTACGTATTGGCCATCTGAAGCGATTGTCCTTGATACTCGACCGGCTCGTCTCCGGCGCGGTGGTAAGATTGCATCGCCAAGCGCATGATGGCGAACAACTGTGCGAGCCAGACTATGGGCGTAGCGACAGGGTCCTGCCAGTGGGCTTCATACTGCGCAGGATCACTTTCAGCTCTTCAAGTCTCGTGCCATCAAGCCAGAAAGAGGGAGTCCACCCTTACATCTCGGTGGAAGCTGGGCCCGTGAATGATATCTTGTCTCTGGTCAGCGCTTCCTCGAGGACAAGACTGATTTGAGGCGGAGATGAGACCTACGTATGGCTGGGTCGCTCGAGTTGAAGTACCGTGCGATCAACCGGTCGACAACATGCCGCGATGGGAGAGCGGCAAGAATCTCGGCGCGATCCGGCGGAGGGGCCGTGCTGAACATGAACGGCTCGCCGTTGATGCACTCCTGCCCTTTCGATGCCGCCACCTTCTGAAACTGCTCATCGATCTGTTTCTTGTGCTCCTTGAAGAAGTTCTTCAGGTCCGAGATCTGAGAACGGGGGTGAGCATCGACAGGGCCGCCGGCGGAAAGGGACGACGACGAGAGACAAACCTCGTTCAACATCGCCGTCCAGTGGGACTCTCCGAAATACATCGTCTTGGTCGCGTCGACTTTCAGTATTCCCAAGGAGTTAGTGACTCGATCCAGCTCCCTCGCGTCACCATCTGCTTCTCCCGTGATCATACCCTCGTCGTCGGGGCCGCTGTTCTCCGCGTCGGCGGAGTCGGGGCCACTGTTCTCCTCGAGAGCGGCAACGGCTGCGGCTGGGCCGGTGGACTGGACACCATGGGTCATCAACGACAAAACTAGGCCTTCTAAACGGTCAATACGGCTCTGCATCTCATCAGAGTTAGATGACCCAGGACTTGACTGGTTTCTCTTTCGAGCTGAGGGGGCGGCGTAGGAGCACGACGCCGCATCCCCCCTCTTGATGCAATTCTCGCATGGATGCGCGCGGTTGCATCTGAGCCTGCCATGGAGAGTCAGCACCGGAGCAAAGGGGCGACACGGACAAGAAGGAGGAGGAGGAGGAGGAGGAGCAAGTGGAGCAAGAAGCTCTGAGACGATCGGGAAGCACAAAGAAAAGCCTGTTGGAGAGAATGCAAGGGCGGGAGCAGCTTCCAAGCAGGGCCCCACTTACTTCCGGTGCCTGCATGGCCCGCAGGACAAGGGTACGCGGTTCCGCTTCCGGACAACGCGGTACTGGGGATCTGGCGATTGCCCTGTCGCGCTTAGCGGGGACGGCGTCGATGGCGCGGGCGTCGGTGACATCTTCCTCGGCCGTCCAAAAGGATGAAGATGTTGGGAATCGGAGTTAAATAAGTGAGATCCTGATGTCGAGAGGCTTACTAACTCCGGGACCGCAGTCGTCTCAACAAGAGGACGACCAATGGCAGCTGGCCGGAACGCCTTGTCTTCGGTTCCGTGTTCGACGTTTCACGTCTCTCGCTCGTGTGCAATGGTGGCGGAAGAATTGAAAATACGCAACCTCGTCTGCGCTCCAGTTGATCGAGGGAATCGAGGGAAGACCTTGATATTCAGAAGCACAGCGTGCACGGTATCCGGCCAGGCAAAGATGGATGAGCTCTTTTCCAACCCTGGTCAAGACCGGCAATCTTCCGGGCTGAGCGGGAAGCATCCACTAACGGTGTGACATCTCGAGATCTCGTCGCAGCCAGCCCGAGTTTCTTTTCGAGGTGTAGGATGGGGGGCGGCGGAGAAGCGAAGGCGTGAGGTTGTCGGACCTTGGCTGCACCGTTCCAAACACCTCGAGCCGTGCGCCTGGCTTTCCAGCTCGTACGAGCAGACGGTTTGAGTTTGACCAGGCCGGTTCAAAAGGCATGGGGTACCCAACGTGTGGGCCGCCACTGAAACAACCCCACACGACTGCTGACCTGTCAAGGCACCCTGCGCTCGTGCTTGCGCTAGTTCGGTGTGCCGGTCCTCGCCTTCTCCCGGTGGCTCAGTCCAGCGCTACCAGTACTCCGTAAGGCAACGAACCGACCTCGCCGAAATCGATGTCGCTGGGAGTGGTGCTGTCTCGAAAGCGGAGATTGAGCAAGAATCTCTCTTTTTCTCTCTGGCGCGGAGACGCTCCAGGCGAGCGGTTGCACTGACAAGCTCCGCCACAGGCCTCGACATCAAGTCCTAACACCACCACCTCGAGAGCCGTCGTCTGCCGGTAGCGTAGCAAGCTATGGCAGGCACTGGACGTCATCGTAAGCGCGGGTGCACTTGCGTCAGGGGCACCTGTACGAGCATGAGACGGTCAGAGCGGAGACACGCACATACAGCCAAATATAAATCGATACGGGGTTGAGATCCCAATGGATTCGTTGGGAGCCTGAGGTCAGTGGTCTGCGCAAGGCCACTGACCCTCTTGTCCCGGTGACCAACCAATCATTGTTTGGATGGTTCACATAGTACGACGTTGCCCATGCGCCCTTTCTTGAGCTGGTACTCGTACATACGTAGTTAGCAGCTGCTTGATAAGCGAAGACTGGCGTTGCTTAGAAACTCACGATGGCCAGTATCGAAATAACATGAAGCACGCATGGATCACTGGACCTTAGGTGGAAACAGTACGGAGAGTACACATGTACGAAGTAGTATGCTAAAATAAGGTCGAGGCAGAGACTTTTGCTCCGTACCCGACATCCGGACTTCGTACGTCCGTAACTTCGTAACTTACAATGCCTCGTTGTTGTTGAATCGGGTGATGTTCTGCAAAGAAGCAAAGTCATGGCCACTAGTGGTTGCGTATTGGGACTTCTTAGTACGGACAATTACTCTGGTACCCCCCTCTATGCACGATTTTTACTTCGGTGCCCCCTCTTACTCCCATGCCCCCCCCCCCCCCCCCCCCCCCGGCATAAATCAGTACATGCATTTTGCTGAGCCACACCATATGAAGGTAGATATTTCTTCAAGTCAAGCATGGTATGAGCTTCATAAGTCTTGGAGGTATGATACAGCACACATTCTTCGGTCGCATTTTTGCTCTAGTCGCGTCCAATGCTTAAATCTATACCCATGAACTCAGGTCTTATTTTTGATATCCTATATCATTTTCGGTGGTGTGGAGACTTCGTCAGCGGTCTGTAGATGGGCGGTCATTGGGCTGATGCTCCCAAAGTTTAGTAGTACTTAGTTCGTCTACGGAGTGTCACCAAGCTAGAAGTACTTGTGCTAAGCGAGTGGGGCATCGAAGTAAGAATCATGCATAGAGGGGGGTACCGGAGTAATTGTCCGTATTTTATTCCAGGAGTACGGAGTACACGTACAGTGAAACAAAGCGGAGAATCTCACTGCTTCGCCGGATAGTCCACAGTGGTTTATGTGATATCTGATGGTAGTGATGTTTCTAAATGTAAGGTAACACTGATTGGTAGTAGAAATACTATCTGGACAGTTCTGCCATGTACGGAGTACTCAAGCTGCAACCACAGTATGTATTAAGTGTCCATACAACCTTGGCGCTCAGTACTTGGTGATGTTTGCTCTAACAGCTCCAACATAAACTAAAGTTTGTACGAGCGTACTCCTCCAAGCAATAATTTCACACTGTTCCCAGCCCTTGCAGAACATAGCTTGTCAACACTGCCACCTGCCGAAGTAGTCAGTCTAAAGAACTACTAGCTAAGTAGGCTAGAAAGCTAGTACAAACCCCTTCTGGACGGTCGTGCTATGTTTCCCTCCAGGTTAGGTAGCTGCGCCAAGATTCAGCAGTCCGGCTTTCCGAAAAGAAATCGAGTTCTTCACAGAGCATCGCCATGCGTCTAGAGACCTCCATTATGTCCAGACCCTTATCTGCGAACGCGGCTGCTAAGTAGTAGTGTGGTTTTGGGAAGCCCTCGTGCTTGCGCATCGGTCCTCTCGGAAATATCCAGTTGTTGGGAATCTGCTGATACGCCGCCGAAAAAGCTTGCTGCCTTTCTGAGGATGCATCTTGTTTCCATTCGTCGACGACAAACATGTTAAATTTCCGAAAAGGTCTCAGGCCAAGATGATCGACATACATCTCGGCGACCTGTGCGAGGATCATGCGATGTCGTAGTCGTGAACTTAGAAAGACTGTATCAGCATCCGACAGCGATCTTGACGAGAGTCCCGACTTCCAGTCGATGAACTGGTGGATAAGGCCGTGTATCTTAATGTTCTTGCCTGACGTATCTCGTCCAGGCTTGATCGACAGGTATTGGCGACAGAGAGTGATAAGGCGACCTCTCACAATAGAGTGACTTGCCGCGACCCGCTCGTCCGCTGATCCGGATTCTGGATTAGATGCCACTTCGGGCGGAGATGTGTATCGCTCGCGGTACGTCGCCTGCGGAATACCGGTCACTTCCGGGAATGAATTGTCCCACGAGCCTTCCTTTGCCGCAAACTGAGGTCTTGCACCGACTGCGAAAAGCCGATCCATCTCGGCATCGATATCGCTAGTCCACTCTCGAAATGAACGTGGTAGCCGATCTGCATCAGGCGACGGACTGCTTCTTGCAAGCTCATTGGCAAGAGCCTCGACGAATACGCTTCCACCGGAGCGCCCGGAGGCTGACCGTGACGTGCTATCTGACTCCTGATTGTGCTGGGCAGCGGCGACGACTGTAGGATTCAAGTCACACATCGTGTCCATCGTCCATCCTCCTGAGTAGCAAGATGTTGTCAGGAACGTGACTTTCGCCTTGTCTATCCTATCTGAAGCTGCTCTTGATGCTCTTATGACTTGAACAACCTCTTGGCGGTGGACGTACTCGTCGCCGATAGTGAACTGGAACTGATTGGTCGTGTCTGTGCCATGGCCGAGTAAGATAAGAAGCAAGTGATCATCCATATCCATGTTCTCGCAGACCGCCGTGATTCCCGACAACCAGCCATGCTTGAGAGAATCATGTGCCAGCTGGTATAGTCCATGGAGCTGGGTAGCATCGCTGCATACTACTCGTCGAGAGCGTCTTGGGTTTCCGTGGAGAATTGGCCCGTGTTCTCTAATCGCCGAGGCAAGGTTTATTGACGTGTACCATCTCTGGCTCTTGCCTGACAGCAACAAGTGAGATAGAAGTTAGCACCGACACGATGTTAGTATATGTGTACCAATACTATAACCTACCTAAGTTGGCGAAAAGCCGATTAAGCAAGCAAAAATCAGCGGCAAACCAGCCGTGATCAGTCGGTGCAGCGTTGTCTGGACCAAGGAGTGCTATGATGTGAGTGGTGCGAGTGATCGACGGAATAGTAGAGTCTGGCACAACAGTCGAGTCTGTGCTGGCCATACCGAAGAAGCTGGCTGCTATACTGACAACATGTAAGACTAGGTATGATGAAGAAATGTAGTAGGATAGCGCTACCTACCAAGAGTGAGGATAACAAGATTGATGGGAGGTGGATGTGCTGTACATACCTCGTGGTTGTAGTGACTGTGAGAGACTGGTCGGAAATTTGAAAGAGGTGACAAAAAAAGAGGGTGGAATCAGAGGACGTTCCCCTTACCACTACCCATGCCTTGCCACTTCCCTCGCAAGCTACGGTCGGAGCACCCTTAACCGTGCCGATGGGGGGGCAATACCCCCCGTGCCCCCTCCTCCTGCCCCTTCGGTACGTACGTCCGGACCACCCCTTCTAAGGGAGGGGTGTCCATCACCGGTCTGATATATTTTCTGGATAGAGTTAACTGCAAGATATATAACTCCACACCACAACCACTGAATAGAAATGTGCTGACCGGGGACTCTACGGAGAGTTGCCCGCGGATTTGCAGGGGTGTCGAGATCAGCCACCCTCTGAGCGACGGCTAAATTGTTGTCTGCATGTGACAGTCTGCAGAGTTTTCCTCCTCTCCTTTGTTGTCGCTCCTAGATTTTAGTTAGAGAGACGAATCTACACAGTTGACCGGTTGTCAGCTAAAGCACCTCTCCACAAAGTCAACCGACTGTCGGCTTTCAAAATGTAAGTGGCTTATTTGATTCACCTGCTTCTGCACTATAATCTCTGAACTTGTAGGTCTTTTCTCAAGCCTTGGTAGTGGAAGAACTATAAAACAAGAAGGAGTGATGAGAAGTGCACATGTCTGAGAGAAGTGAAGTGAGCAACTCAAGTTTCTGTGGTAGCTAAGGTAGTTACCGTATAGTAGCTACAGCAGCTACGGTACTCAACAACGCCAGCAAGATCAAGAAAGGCTTGTAGCCTCAGGGATAATAGTAAAAGAGCAGGAGAATCAGATGGGTATCTAAAAATCATGGGTTGTCTGTCTGGTTGTGGAGCTATAAGTGTTATGAAATTGATGTTGCTGGGAATCTATTCTTGAGCGATGACTACTGTAACTTCTCAGTACCGTAATGCCACAAAGATCTAGAGAAGCCTGAATCTTCACAGATTGTAGAAGACATGTCGAGGAATCAAACTAGTCACTTACATTCTTATTCAGTCGCTGTGTTGTGGAGTTATGTGTATTGCAGTTGACTCTATCCCGAAGATGTATCAGACCGGTGATAGACATCCCCTCCAAAGGAGGGGGTGATGCGGACGTACCGAAGGGGCGGGAGGAGAGGGGTACCGAAGTCCCCCCCCCCTCAGTGGCACGGGTACCTGTGTCGAGGAGATACTACGTACCGGTACCCCCCACTTTCCTTGGAAGCCACAGTCAAGACACTCTTACAGTACATACAAGGTTGTTGACTGTTACGGTACACTGATACCGTACCGGTACGGAAGTACTGCAAAAAGACTAATGACCGTCTTCTTCCACAACACCGCAGACGTCAACATCACAACACCAGTGCTGTAGGCAGATGGTGCTACCATAACTTGCTAGAGACGATCAGCTTGCTACCAAAGGTCATGTCGCTCAAGACCAACTACGAGGCCTTTCTTGGTTCGCCCACGGTGGCAGCGCTTGCCGAAAATGCGGCTCTGCATTACGTTCCGACCCTGACGACGGCCAACGACGGCAACGCTGTCATAAGGCGCCTGAAGACGTCGAACGTGAAGAGACGGGAGGAGAGGGTCCTGAACGCCATCGAGGCTCAGAGTGCCCTTGTCGTGGAAGTAGAGACGACGCTCGAATTTGTCCACGACGGTGGTGCATATCTGCCGGGTCTCGATGGAAATTTCCTCGCAGATCGCGTTGTGACGGTCTTGGTTGTATGTTCGATCCCATCTGTATGCCCTTCGAGAGACTGACGTCTTGCAGTTACATGTTGTCCACTTTGACCGGCAGCGGAAGATCGACCAGATTCGACTACACTGGGATCAAGCTGCTCTCCTGAAAGACGTCGAAGTGATTGGGGCGAGAGGTAAGAACTGGCCTGTCAAGCCCGGCAAGGACCAAGCGCGCTTGGTTGCTTCTGGAGTCGAGGCATCGTTTGAATCAGAATCTTCGCGCTCGGTGTCAAGGGCAGGGAGCTCTGGTGACGTATCCGAGCCGAATGGCGAGAGGAGGAAGAATGCATCGAAGGACCCCCATGCGAGTCTATCCCTGTTCGCAGCCGACGACTACGAGGAGTCCGAAACTCCCCGGGCAGGCTCAAGTTCGATAAGGTCGTCGGCCAAACCGCCTCCACGCGACTACAACGAGCTCTTCAGCGGCGGCGGCGCCGGGTCCGACACACCTCGGTCTTCGATGTCCAGAGGCATGTCGTTTGCCGGAGGGCCGCAATCGGCGGAAAAGCCGAGCCCCAAGAAGGTCAGCACGACGAAGAACTTCCAGTCGTCTCGGCTCTTTGGCGACAGCGAGTCCAACCAGGCCAGGTCGGACGAGCGGACCCTGAGACCCAACCCGAAGAAGTTCGACCACTTCGATCTTGGCGAGGGCGGCCGCCATGAGAACGACAGGAACTCGCAAGCGCCGTCGTCGCCGCCCAAGCACAAGTCGATGAAGCATCTGTCTCAATGGGACTTTGAGGACTCGGCCACGCCGCAGAAGCCGCCCTATAGGGTGCGTGGGCAGGACGTGCGCCATTTCGGCTGGAGCGATGACGAAGTGAACATGGACACTCCAGCCCAGCCGAAGAGGGGCGGTCAAGCTCGTCGCGACGTGGCAACGCATTTCGAGTTCAAGGACAGCAGCACGCCTCAGGCGGAGAGGCAGCGACCGGCGCCTCGGACCAAAGGCACTTCACAAGCCAACGGTCACAGCCTGTACGAGAATAACCTGTACGACGACACTCCGTCCTCGCCGGTGAAGGTCAAGGCTCCGCCGGGGAAGGTGACGAACATGAACAACCATCGCAAGAACTTCGACAGTCACTTCAGCATGGCGGACGAGTCTCCGAAGTCGGGTGGCGAGAGAACGACAGGCAACAACGACCTCAGGAGGAAGAAGAAGGTGCTGGCGCAGGACCATCAAGAGGCGGTCCGGAACATGGGCAGCAATTGGGATCGCTACGACGAGTGCACGAGCGACGACGAGATCGGCCCTCCAGAACGCAAGAACGACGAGATCAAGCCAGTCTCATCCGAGCGTACCGAAGCCCGCGAGAACGCTCGGCAAGGGAACAAGAAAGACGGCGACGACGCCGGCGACAGCAACACACGGCAACAGCAAAAGCGGACCAGCATCCCGATGCACCCGGCCAGGCCCGCAGTCCACCGAGCAGCCGGCCGAAGCAACCTCGAACGGCACTGGGGCTTCGGGGGTAGCGACGAAGAGGATACGCGGGACGCTGATTATTCGTCTCGGAACCAGACCGGTCACCAGCAGCACGGGCGCCAGCAGTCACGTTCGACAACGGCCTCGTCGACGGGCAAGGGATTCTGGGACTTTTAAACGAACGGGGGAGGCAGAAGCTCTGACGACGGAAGAAGAAGAGGGGAGGCGGGGAGACTACCTTCATGCCATCGACGAGGGGAACATGCTTCTCTCTGGTCTGTTTCTTTCGAGCTGTACTACAACTAAAAGGACGCCATGGTCTCCAGCCTTGTCAGCATCTTCGCTTTCTGCCGTCGATGTCTGCTCGCCTTGGCCGTCTATTTCAATCCCGCCCTACTCACAGTCATCACCACGATCACCGCCAGCACTAGCACCTCTTGCACCTCGAACCTCACGCCTACACAGTTACACACCAGCCCTTGGCAGATCCTTCTAACGAGGTCGTTTGGCGTTTTGTATCGTATTTGTGTATAATGCTTTGAACAAGGATGTCATGACTCCCTTTGCCACCACATTGACGTGTATGTACCACCAGAATCCAAGCTTGATTCTATGAGAGGGAGGCGGTTGCGTACGTGCGGTATTGTCATGTATCGTGTTGTATCGTGTTGTAAGGTCGTACCCCCCTTCGCGGCCCACCCCCCTTCACGGCCCACCTCCTAAGCGATAAATCTGCACGACTCTTGCATCAACAACGCGTCGCAGCACCTCCCACGATCAAGTATCCAGACTTCTAAGTGGCTTAATTGATTCATCATGCCTTCGTACACGACCGAGGACCTCCAGAACGCGCTGGAAGCTATCTCCGATGGAATGCCAATCCGTACCGCTGCAAAAACCTGGGTTATCCCCCCTACCACCCTCCGTGCCCGATCACATGGGCGAAACGTACGACCAGTCTTCAACCAGAGTCGCCAAAGACTCTCCCCAGACCAGGAATCCAGTCTGCGAGACTGGGTCCTCCTCCGAGCCTCGCTAGGCTTTGCACCCCGGCATCAACAGCTTGCTCATTTCGCCGAGAAACTGCTTAAAGCTGGAGGGGATGATAAACCTCTGGGGAAGCATTGGATTGAGAACTTTTTGCGACGGAACCCAGAGGTTAAGTCCCTGAAAGCAGTTCCACTTGATCAGATTAGAAAGAATGGTGCCTCAGAGGCTAATATAAAGCTATTCTTTGATATGATGGCACATCCAAAGATCTTGAGTATTGCACCACAATTCCGGTACAATATGGATGAGACAGGCCTTATGGAAGGCACGTCCTACTCTGGGAAGGTCTTGACAGGGCGGGAGGAGAAGACTGAGTGTCTGAGTACTCCTGCGTGTCGTACATGGACTACAATTGTCGAGTGCATCAATGCCACCGGGCAGTGCATTGATCCCCTTGTTATTTTCAAGGGGAAATCTGTACAGAAGCAATGGTTTCCGGATGATCGGTCAGGGATGCTGGGGTGGCACTTCGAGGCACAGGATAACGGCTTCATTGACTGCAGTATTGCTCAGGGGTGGCTGGAAAACTGCTTCATCCCCCAATCTGGGGCAGGTCCTGGCAAAGAAACACGACTGCTTGTTCTAGATGGACATATTAGCCATGAGACCGATGAATTCCAGTACACCTGCTACTACAACAACATCCACCTGCTGTACCTGCCAGCTCACGCCTCCCACGTCCTCCAGCCTCTTGATGTTGGTGTTTTCAAGTCTGAAGCAGGCGTACCGGATGTTCCTTGACGATTTCATTAAAAGATCAGCCGCCAGAGCTATTGGGAAGCCCATGTTCCTAATTCTGTACCAGAAGGCACGGAAGAAGGCTTTCAGCAGCTCAAATATTGTTGCTGGGTGGCGACATACCGGGTTATGGCCACAAAGCTGTCGGAAGGCATTGCAGAACAGATTTGTTGTTGCGGAGGATCCACCACAGCCAGCAGAAGCCCAGGCACGTCCTAGGACCCCGCAAATAGAACCCGAGCATCCTGAGAACACATCCCAAGCATCACAGCCAGTGTTCCTAACTCCAAAAGGGCATCGTCAACTCCGAGAGTCCATGGAGAAAATTGGCACAAGAGACCCCTCAACCAGAGCTCTCTTTCGGTCGGTTGGGAAGCGCCTGGACCACCAAAACCACAAGATTGAGCTGCAGTAACGTCAGATTGACTATCTGGAACTTGAGATCGAAACATTACGCCCACCGAAGCGCCAGAAAATCCACCCCAACCCGAACGATCGCTTTGTCAAGATTCCGGCACTCGAGGCCACCAGGGAGCGGTATCAGGCTGTAAATCCGGTCGACTCGGTAGCCAGGTAGAATCAGGAGGTTGAGTTTGATCATATGTGCTCGCAGTATCTGCTCTAGACAATTAAGGACTGTGTCAGCCCAAAATCCGTACAAAAGTTGATGTCGTAAAAATTGTCGCTAAGGGGGTCCGTGAAGGGGGGTGGACCGCGAAGGGGGGTCAGACTTTTATCGTGTTGTGTCGTGTTGTATCGTGTTGTATCGTGTTGTATCGTGTTGTATCGTGTTATGTGGTGTTGCATCGACTCTACAGCATCGCATCACTAGATGTACTGTACTGCACATCAATAATCGATCGAAAGAACAGAACTGTCCCCCGGATAGACCATCTTCTTTGTCCTCCATTGAGAGGTCTCCCATCGTGCTTGTGTGTGTGTGTGTGTGTGTGTGTGTGTGTGTGTGTGTGTGTGTGTGTGTGTGTGTGTGTGTGTGTGTGTGTGTGTGTGTGTGTGTGTGTGTGTGTGTGTGTGTGTGTGTGTGTATGTATGTATGTGTGTGACGGGTGTAGATCTTGTCCTCGTAGTCACAACCACGAATGCTCTACTACGCTCGCCACGCCCCCCCCCTACCGCACTCGTGCTCTCTCCACAGACGGCAACGTCCGAGGTCTCTGGCTCTTGGAGGTGCTCTGTGCGGCATATCTCAGGCCGTGGGAACTTTTTTTGTTCGTGGCACTCCGTGAGGACTTTGGTGGATACGGTACAGTGCCACTGGTGTGTGGGTGCTGCTTCAGGGGCTTGCTGTGTGTCTTTTGCTGTTTTTTTATCTTGGGTTTCTCTACTTATTGCTTGATGTTGGAGCTGGGAGGCAGGGAAGAGCCGTTATCAATTTCTTTAGGAAAAAAGCACTCGCTATATACACGTTTTTCCACCCCTGTTCAGTCCCTATTCAGCCTCTATTCTGCAGCCCGCCGTGTCCTTCCCGAGATTGGACCTTGGCAGTGTTGCAATCCTAACACTTGATGATGTCGAGGGTCTCTCACGGCACTCGCTGTGCATGTTACCACTACCGTACCGTAGTGCGTTGGTCGCGAGACTGCTGATCGCCCACTTGACGTCCCCAAGGAACTGGGAGATTGCCGCCGCCCAAATGTACAAGAGATGGGTTCACAGTCACGTTCCGTCTCGATGGACATCACCTATCCTGTGCTAGATCAAGGAAATCCTCAAAGTTGGCGTGTTTCCCTTTGTACAGTCGGTGGAAGTGGTGTAACTTGTTTGTGTGGGAGGAGCCGGTCTGATGTCAGGTCTGTCACCTTACATTACCGGTACTGCTTGGAGCTCAGCCTGGCCAAGATGCCGAGCAGATCTTTTTCGGCTCCTCGATTCGTTCGAGATCGCGCGCGACAGCTCGCCACGTGTAGAGCTGGTCGTCGTCGTAGAACAGGTCGGCGACCGGGGCCCGCGAGGCCAGGATCGGGATCGCATTCCTCGACCGGAAATAGAACCCTTCAAGGTCGTCAGTGAAGGAAAGAGTCTTCGAGGTGCTCAGGGTTGTTTTCCCACTTCGGCGGCGCCAACCTTGGGTTGCGGAGCTTGTGTTATATTGCGCCTGGTGCCTTGTCTGTTTTGAGATGCATGGCGACCTTCACGGAGCACTCGCTTACAGTCAGTATTGACAACTTGACTTTTGATCAGAGGAGAAGGGAGCTGTCGTCGAAGATGTTTGTTCCCCGGATGCCTTTGTCGAATGCCTCGAAGCCGTCTAGGATCAACACTACGGTAGTGGTAGTGGTCTACCATCATTCCCGTAGAGAAACGCACAACATGTACGGTACCGGTACGGAGTACGAAAGGCGCTTGAGCTGGCCAAAGGCACTGCGAGTGGGGACAGAACGCTGCGTGATACGGTCGAGGGCGATGCAAGAACTGGAGCTGCACCAGAGCAAGCCTGCACGGCATTGAAAGCCCTGCTCTTATCAACAAGGAGATGCCTCCAAGTTTCCGGCAAGTTCAAGGTGAGTGCACTTCTGCACTGTGGAACGGACTTGGTGCCGATGAGATGCCGTAAACGGAGGAGTGAGAAGATCAGAGCTTGCCCAATGGGAGCAGTTACATGCATGCCATGGACTCTGAGCAACGGTACGGACGGCTTCCCGAGCATCGTCAGCCTCTCCCCGGCGTGACGGCCTAGCGGCTCGGCCCGTCTAGCAGCCCGGCTCGGCCCGGCCCGGGCCTACGGGCTTGCCGGAAGGTTTCGCATCTGAAAGTCGTAGGCACGTCAGCTTCTCCACATCTCGAGTCGCGACACCGTCTTGAGTCAATTGGCAAATGACGCATCACGGCGGCGCGGACGATGATCTTGCCGCGCTAGTGGTCAACAGCGTCCTATTGCAGCAGCCGGCCACGGCACTTCTCCACCGCTCGTCATACATTTTATTTTATTTTATTTTATTCTTACACTGATTTAGCTGTAGAGCCATGCAGAACTTCTAAGTACATGTTTGTTTCTCCAGAAAACCTTTGAAGGAATAAAAACTGGAGCTTGGGAGAGACTAGAGAAAATCTTGGGGAATATGCAGTAGCTAAGGAAATTTGTACATGTAGCTATTTGTTAAACCAAATAGTAAACTTGGTAAAGCTCAGAGAGAGAGTTGATAGGCTAGGTTGAACCGGTCAAGTCTTTTCAAAGACATAAACCACTCGTCATACATGAACACAGCAGGAAACTTCTCTTGCCTCCAAGGAAGAGGAATTTCCTGATTGCAATTTCTTTTCGTTCTAGCTTCTTGTATTTTGAGACCTTTGTGTTCTAGTCTCTCGTGTTCCAGTCCTTCATGTTCCAGTCTTTCGTGTTCTGGTCCATGATGTTTCAGTCTTTTGTGTTCTGGGGAGAAGCGGGAGAGTTATCGGAGTGCTGATTGGTTTGATGGCTTTGGTTCATGTAAATAGGGAGGTAAAAATTAGGTAACGTCAGGTCAGGTCAGTAGGCAGTGGTAGGCAACCAAGTAGTGCAACGAACATGGGCAGGCGTGCTTCAACTGAAGAAGTAGTTGGGGAGGTATATTCAGATAGTAAGTTGCTAAGCAATCAGGTGAGCAGGTGGCTAGGTAGGTACCGTAGTGAAAGTGCCAAGCATACAGGTAGCGCGCGAGCAGTAAGTGAGTAAACAAGCAAGCAAACGAGCAAGGGAAGCAAATGAAGTTGATGAAGCCACCAAAAGTAGCGATGGCAAGGAAGAAACCTCGGCAGCGGTGATTGGTCCATGGACAGGTCGAGGGCAGAAACATGCAATGCGAGGCAGGGGCAGCACCAGCACCAGCACCAGCACCAGCACCAGCACCAGCACCAGCACCAGCACCAGCACCAGCACAAGGACGATCGATCGGTTACGGCCCGGGCTGTTTCATGACTGGACGAGCAGCAGCTCTTTCAGGCGTTGGCCGGCCTCGCGCAGCGACGTGATCTCTTCGTGGCTCGGCGTGTAGTTGCTGGGCGCTCGTCGCTGAAAGGCCCCGAGCACGAGTCCGCCGTCGCAGTGAGGACAGGCTGTCAGGATCTCTGGGGACACGCCGTCTCCGACCGTGGCTGCAGGGTCGGCTGCGTCGTGCGTGTCCTTTCCGGTGGACGACGGAGACTGCCCCTCGTCGCGTTGCTGGGAACGCTGCTGCGTTCTTCGGCTGTCGTCCTCGGGGAGAGTACGTTGCGTGCTGCCGCCGGCCGCCATATTGATGATGCTCGCCGTGCTGGGGTAAGAGCACGAGCAGGTCGACGAAGAAGACGACGCTCCGACATGCTGTCTCCGGATCGGGTCTCGCACGAGCGGGATCATCAAACCGTGCGGGAAAGCGTATTGGTCCGTCGATCCCTCTCGACGACCATCCTCGGCGGATGTCTCGTGGCGGTACTGAACACCGCCGGCGCTTCGCAGCGCCGTGAGATGCAGCGAGACGCTGAGATCGGGAGCCGGATCGGGGAGACCGTACGACGCGAGCAGGCGCGTGTACCGTCGATCGAACTCGCCGCCGCCGCAGCCGCCACCGAGCCCGGAGGCGTTAGGAAACCGGGCCGAGGCGAGCGACGAAAAGGTAGGGTAGATCCTGACGACATAGACGAGGTCCCAGCCGAGATTCTTCGCCGTCAGCGAGACGAGATATCCAGCCTCGACGGGGATGCCATGCCCGACCCTCCCCTCCTGGCGAGCCACCTCACCGGCATCCGTCTCTCTCGCCGAGTCAACGACCCTGTGAGCCTCTGCCGTCTCGGGCCTGGCCGCCGTGGCCGCCGTGGCCGCCGTGGCCGCCGTGGCCGCCTCGGGACTGTCCGTCTCGGCTTCCCCTCTCACCAAATCGTCCGGGCCAGGAATTGGCCTCGGCTGACCGTCGTTCGCCTTCTTGACGGCATCCCACTTGGTCAAGCCCGAACAGGACGGAGGGTCTCCTTTGACGGGGGTGTAGGGAGGGGTTGGCGGCCGTGGCGGGCTCGCTGTTGGCTCGACATGGCCCGCCGGAGCTTCGTGATGCCTCATCGCAGGTGGAGAAACCGACGAGAAGGAGCTAAACGGATCGGGCGCCGCAAGCCTACCTCCGCTTGCGCCTCTCGGGTTGAGAGGTGTTGGCGTGTAGCTCCGGTAGCTCTCGGCCTGATTTCGTGCTTCAGCGCGTCTGGCGACCTCGGACGTGGGCGCCCTGACGGTAGGAATGGACTGGGGGGGGGGGGGGGCGTCCATACCTTTGCACTTCCCGAGACGGAGGATGTCGGGCGCGAGGTCTGGAGGGAACGAACTTCTTCGGCGACGAAGAGCTCTTTCTCGTGCATCGATTGTAGGTCATGCGATGCCGCCACCAAATCCTGAAACGCTTTCCGCGCGAGATCCTCGAGGGCGGAGCGCGCGTCCAACTCGAAGCTGTACCTTGGCTCAGGGTCAAAGACGGCGAAGGCGCCGACGATGTAGCCGTCAGCGGTGGTGAGTGGAAAGGCCGCGTAGAATCGAATGCAGGGTGAGCCTTCCACGAGAGGATGCCTCACGAAGCGCCAGTCCTGCATGACGCACGCTTTGAGTCATCCGACGACGCCGCTGCTGCGCCACGTCGTCACTCACCTTGTGTGTATCCAGTATGATCATGGGCCCGTTGGCGAGGAGCAGGTGCGCCGCGAAACTGTGCGATCGTGGAATGGCGGCGCGGTTGTAGCCGCACTCTGCCTTCATCCTCTCGCTGTTACGGCCAAAGATGCTTGTGGAGGCGTGCTTCGTGTCGAGAACTTCCAGCGCCGTTTCCACCAGCCGACGATTTTCACGAAGGGCCCAGTCCGGTGAAAGGAAGTCCAGCTCCGCAAAGGCCCTCTGACGATCGATCTCGTTCAAAGGTGGGAGGGCCGGGAGGAAGGCGAAGCTTGGCTTGTGTGGAGGCGGCTGTGGAGGACAAGAGATGTTGAATCGGCCCTAGGCGGACGAGAAGCATGAGTCTTTGAAGCCGGGGAGCACCGGCTCGGTAGCAGGAGGGTCAAAGGAAGACGGCGGAAGGTGCAAAGAAGGGAGGTCAAGCGTCGAGCCGATCCGTATTCCTTAGAACAAAGATCTTCCGCCCAGGCCGGCGGGACTTCAACCCACCCATCTCCATCAGACCGCACGAGAAGACTTTGGAAGAGCCCTTACCTCGCAGTAGCACTTTAGGAAGAATCCCCACTCCTGGACGTATCTCGGCTCAGCGGCCGCCTCGACAGCCAGCTCCTCCCTCATCCTGAGGCCCCTCGTGTATGCTTGGGCCGAGGAGACCTGGCTGGCGAAGGTCGCAAGGGATCTTGCCGGCATGGATCCCGACGCCAGGCTCGAGGATGCCGTCGACGTCATCATCAACGCTCTGTTCCGCGCCGTCGTTATGGGCGATTCCTTGGACCTATCCGCCGTCGACGGTCTCGAGGAGATCCCGGCCCCTTCACAGTTCTCGATCCGCGGCTGGGGCCTGTTGAGCAGCGGATGAGTGTTCGAGGACGGCAGCAGGAAGAGCGGCACCCCAAAGCAGACTCCGACACGGCCGGCACGGCGAGTCAAGGCGCCCGAGGGCGCATCTCCCAGGGTTTCGCCAATCGGGATGTCCCGGTGGTGGTGGGGCGCGATGTGCTGAAAGGCATGCTGGGAGCTCGAACGCGGGGTGAAGGAAGGCGGGTGGAAGGAGGGCGTCGTAGACGGCGGATACGTCGAATCAAAGGAGCGCATCCGATCATCGGCCGAAGTCGGCGCCATGCCGGAGATCCGCCCCGCCGGAGCAGCAGACGGTCTGGGGCGCCTGTCAGCGGTCTTGCTGCCGTCGCTGCCGGGGGGCGGATGGCGGCCAGACAGGAAGTCGAGAATCGGATTGGAGCGGGGATTTCGTTGTGACGGCCGTGCCATGCTGAGCGCGAAAGATCAGAGATGAAGCAAAGGAACGAACGAGTACATACTTCAGATCAGTATTATATGCCGCTGTTGGGGGGGGGGGGGGGGGGGGGGATCTCGCGAAAAGGGAAAATCTCCAACCCCGTTTTGGACTGCCGGACGTCGTTCTACCGATGGAGGGAGGCGCGGTTTCCTGACTCGGGTGGGCCGAGAATATCACGGTTTGTGGCATACGAAGGATGTGCGTCGCCTGTGAGAATTGCCCTAGGAGGAGCAGTGGCGGTGTAGACAGCGAGGATGAGGCTCAACAGCGTCGACGCGTCTTCGCGGTGTGGCTTCGCATGGCATGGGACGGACAGAACAGGACAGAACGGGATGCATCGGCGACATGGCATTTCTTGGGAACGGCATCCCACCGAGATGGAGGCTAGAAAAGCGGCCATCGAGCTAGATACAGAGAGATGTCCCTGCATCTGCACAGAGGGGTGGGGCATCGCTGGCACGGCCTGTGTAGTGCCGGTCTACGCAATGGGCGTAGGGCATAGGAAAAGAACGTGGCGGGCGAAAGCTCGGATCAAGCACGATAAAGGCCACATGGACGACTCGGGACTCGCCATAAGGTCAGGAAGTGGGCCGTGAGTCGTCAGCCGGCTGCGACAGACCGCTCTCCGCTCTCCGGCTCGCAAAGCATTGCCATGGTCCTGTCGCAAGCGGATGGAGATGTCGGCATACGTTGACGACGCCCGGCCTGACGCTTTACAAGGCTGGTCCTGGGCAATCTGTGTATCGGAGCATCCGGAGGACGAGGCGAGGACACACCGCGTGGCGCGCATGATGCACGCCCGGTCGGCATTGGCAGTGGGCTCGAGCTCGGCCGCCGAGGAGGGACATGTGACTTGCAGCTCCAGGTAGGGCTCCGGAGACGACGATCCTCAATCTCAGCGGCGACGATACTGTCTTCACGCACGCACGGGCGGTCCGATTGTTGTGAGGGAAGAAACAAAGTGAAATAAGCGCAGCCTGTGGTCCGTCCGGACGCCTGGGCGCTTCGCTTGACGCGAGCATGAGGCACTGCAGCTGCCTCTGCTGCAACAGCAGTGCTGCGGAGTGCATCTTCACCGAGCTTTCGCTCAGGCTTGAAAGTTGCAGGCTGCAGGTCCTCCGAGGTGGGGGTTCGTCCTCGTACAAGACTAGGTGAGAAAAGTGTCCAGCTCGGGTGCAGTCTAGATAGATCAGATGTTGCCCGTCGAGAATCCAAGATCGCTGTAGCGGGGTGGTGAGACGAAATGCAGGGATCATGACCATATCCGCTGCTTGAGAAGCTCGAGATACAGCCAGTGAACAGACACGGTGGTCTGTGCGCTTTCCAACCAGCAAGCATGACCTGCAATTCATCCTCGCCCATGTCCGCCAGGGGAGGTCGGTGCCGCGATGGAACACCGATCTTCATGCGGCTCTGGTCGATCGGTCTGTAGTCCCCGGTTGGCTCGTGTTCCATAGACCGCGAAAAGAACATCTACCGGTCGGTAGGTCTCTGCCTCCTGCAACAGCCCTGAGGCGTTAGGATCCTGTTATGGGTTGGAACGGCTGGATGGTGGCAGCAAGTTTTCGGGTCCGAACGAGTATGGCAGCAACTATCTCAGCGGCGGCACAGCTGTCAGCCCACGATCCGGTAGCGGCCGCTCCATGAACCGGCCGATGTTGTGGGAGATCGCTCGACATCTCGTACTTGTATGAGTGTCTTGACCATGTGCGTTCCGTTCACGTCCACCAGGAATATAGGGAACTCCGGAGGACAGAATTCCCTTATCCATTGGAGACAGGCTCCGCAGCAAGGAGCTACAGTGTCCTTGAGGTCAGCATCGGGTGAGGTGTCAATCCTGCTCGAGATGCTGAACCGACCGGCCGGGGAGATGTCTGAAGACACCGCTAGGGCTTTGAACTTCCTGTGGCCATCCGTCTGTGGTTGGGCCTCAGCAACGAGCCACAGATATATCGTTGATCAGCTCGCGGATCTTACGACGGCCCTAGAAAGTGCAGCTCTTTCGGCACAGAAGGTCAAGCCGTAGCTGGCATTCTCAACTAGAGATCGAGCGACTCATTCAGCGTTGCGTCCAAGGAGGAAGGTCAAGGTGCTCGGCGATGTCCGTGGCAGTCGTACCGTTGCACCCAACGGCAAAATATTGCTCGTCTGCAGCCAACACGCAGGCTCCGACCCTGAAATGGCTGTGAGGACAGTAGGCGTTCGCCTTGACACGGATGGACTTCTCGATGAGCGTCGCCTGCTCGCTCTCGGTCAGACGGTCTTTGCCGGAGAAGGGGTGTTGATTTGAGGATGCCATCTTGGCAGTCGATACTGTCGGGGCTGCCCCGGTGCTATCTCATCCACCGTCGATGCTGGGATAGGGGGGGATTCAGGAGCAAATGTCCATCGGCGACCGAGGCAGCCACGACCACTTCCAGTAGATTACGGTGGGGTGGTAGCGAAGCCGAATAATCGAATACGCCTCTCTGGTCGGACGGTCACGAACAAGTCTCTGGACGAAGATGACAGCATATCTGTGCTAGACAGGATTGCGTTTCTCGAGGAAAGGCGTTCGTCACAACACCATTATCAACGAACTATTGGCTGGGGTGGCATGAGTATACTCCAAGCCATCGCACAAGAGCTTGATTAGTCACGATAGGCCAGCTATCGACCAAGCTTGGCTAGATCACGTGATTTAGCCGTATCATCAGCGAGCGGAAGTTCAGCCCAGATGGAATCGTACTCGTACGTACCGTACGGTATTTAGTTAGACCGACGCCCCGGCGGTAGCGGCGCTTACTTCGCCTCGATCGTACCGTACACACCAGTAAGAGGTGTGTCCACATAAACGTCAGATGCTGTCAAAACTTCTCCGACAGGCGTGTACGATGCAGAAGTCATAGTCCTCTGTGCCAGTCCCGTGCGGGTACCGTACATACCGTACATACCGTACGTACGTACAGTACGTCGAGCCTCCAGTGTCGGCCCTGGCACCGTAAGCTTGACAGGGGGACTCGGAGCATACTGTGCATACGTGCCTACTGCTACAACAAGCCATGCCAGACCACTAGATATCTGCAAGAGACGGTCCGCGAGTGTCATGTCCGTCGTCGACTCGGCGGTCACCAGACCGAAAGCTCGAGCAATTGAACATTACGCTCGTTTGAGATGACTGCAGTCGCCTCGCTTGGTGCGCCTAGTGGCTTCCCGGCACCGAGGCAACCAAGAAGAGGCGTGCCCGGGCGACTTGTTTGGCCGCCGAGGCTCTACAACAGTGTAGACCCGAGCAACGCGCTCAAGCTGGCACTGCTCATGCCAATGGGTGGGCGGCTGCATCGCACCGCTCTTGAGACGCTCGATGCTATCGGAGGCCACGGACTCTACCGTGGCACGTGAAGCGGTGACGTGCTCGAGATGGCCCTCTTCAGCGAGCACAAAGAGGTCGGTTACGTGCATCGTACGGCGCCGGATGCGGCCCGCCGCGCCGTGAGGAAGGGGGTGAGGATCGGGTTCTGGTTGGGAGTGGTACGCGCCGTCGATCAGGCCTGTCGGTGACACCGAGGCCGTTTTCCGAGGCGCCCCTGTCGCCGTGTCGGCTTCATCCTCGCCAGCACCCACGCGCCGCCAGCGGTGCTGCAGTTATCTCGGCACTGCAGACATCCGATCGTCGAAGACGGCCGACACAGGGTGCCGCAGATTCCTTCGGTAGCCCAGAGATCAGCTCGGTAGCGACCTTACCGGAATACCTCTTGTCATCTCTCTGTCATAGGTATGCAGACGCCATCTTTCCATCTTTAGCCGGAGCATGTCTCCGATCCGGTGTCTCCCGACGGCATTCCCGCAAGATTGCCGATGGAAGCCCTTTAACGGAGTACGATACGAGGTACCGATAGCCGCTGCGCTTGCAAACAAGAAAGGTGAAACGAACACCGGCATCAGAAAGGAATGCCAGGAGAGACTCGAGATGAGGGAACACCTTCCGGTATTGCCTAGAGCTATGGTTTGTGTTGGGCAAGGAATGCGCTTCTTCGATCATGAGGAACGGATGCACGGACTTGGCTATGCTACCATCGACCTTGAATGCCAACCTGCCTTCCTCCTCGGCTGGGCGGATTTGTCATCGCGTCCCTCTGGATGGGGCTTCCGGCTTGCGACGATCACTGGCCTTGTCTAGGATGATCGGGCATCCTATGGAACCCCGGGGAGACAGAGCTCAGTGTGTTGTAGTTGCATCAGCACCAAACAGAGCGTGTGTTATCCTCACCTCGGGATAAACTCGAACCAACAAGCAGCGCGTTTCGTACACCTTGCCGAATCTTCTGATACCGGTACGTACGGTACATACGTACGCGACGTGCTTGCCAGCGTTTTGCCACGGAGATCATGAGATCTCCGACGTTGGATGAAACGCACCACTTGCTTTGCGGTACGTTTCAAGTCTTCGGTGCCTGACCTCGAGCAGGTACAGTACGTAGAGTGATGACCAATGTTTGACTAATCGCAGACCACTGATGGTACCTAGTATGCTGACTAAAGCCCGCCAAGTCACGTGAGCTTCGATTAGAGCAAGCTTGCCCACGTACTCGGTCATCAATCTCATCTCCCAAAGTGGTGGTGGGAGGTGATGCACAGCCTCAGATCAGCAGCAGCAGCCTGAAGAGATTCGGCCGCAAGGGCTACTTTTGGTGTGCCCGACTCCTGGGCCCCTTCCCGACCTTCCTCTCGTCCGACCTTGGAGTGATATATCACAGCTCGGACCGGTCTCACGCCAGATGGCAACCGTCAGACGTTGGACCCCACTCGCCTGCCCCTCTTCCCCGCCGAGAGAGATTGGGTGGACGGCCCCGGTTGCCGTGCCAAACGTACCCTTGCGGCGATTCATTCCAGCGTCAAAGGCTCACGGCCCCTCTGGTCGTGTGCGTTGGGGGCTCTGGTGCTACATACGAGATGTGGCTGCGGAAATAACGTTGGGGCGATACTCCGAGCACGGTGCTGAGTCAGCCGTGTTTCATAGATGCCGCGTCTCCGTGCCCGGATTTCTGCCGGCTTCGGGCCTCAGATGTTCTGACAATGCGGCTCTGCGGGAGGCCTCCGCTCGTACTTCGCCAATGTGATTTCCGCTAGCACACCTCGTACATGCATGCTCCGCACCGTTCCGTACTTCCGTACCATGTGCTGTCCTGCGACGCAATGCATTCCCGACCCCCTCGTCTGGCGCGCGCGTCAGATCGGGTAAGGGAGCGTATTAGCGTGGTCGGGAATGTGTGTGACAGCTTGGCCGAGATGCTGACCGCAACTGGACCAATTGATCTTGGGTCGAGCTTCGCTTGGCGCACACGGTCCGGCATGTCTGGCGTGTCTGGCCAAGCACCGATTGCCCGTCGCATTCTAGCGCCCGTCGTATTCGAACTCAGAGACTCGAGGGGAGGGAAGAAGCAGCGGCGAAAAGAAAAGAAGCCCGATTGGAGGAAATCGGCCAATGTGCATTCGGCACCCTCTGTCGGCGGGGAGGGTCCAAAGCAACGTCGAGAAGCGATCCACCGAGGGGAAAGAGCGAGGGAAGGAGAAGAAGAAGAAGAAGAAGAAGAAGAAGCTTGAGACATCACATTGCGAGGGCAAGAGGCATGCCAGGCCCCACCGATCGCTCGTCGTGGTCATCGCCCTCCCTCTTATCGTCGCCTTCCCCGGTTCCGGCGCGAACGGCAGCGGCGCACTCGAGCGTGACCTCGACCCGGACGACGACATCGACCTTGACGTCGACGTCGACCTTGACCGCACCGGGCTCGGTTGATCCGGACCTTGGCGGCCAGGCACATGTCAGTCGGCCGGGCCAGACCGCCCCGATGGAGAAGGTCTCGGAGGACGAGTTCAACGGCTTGCCGCCGGTGGTGAGACGGAAGGTGCGCTGGAATCCCCTCCGTCCGTCCGTCCGTCCGTCCGAGCTTGCTCACGGCGCGAACGGCTTTGAGATGCGGCCGCTGACCGTCCTTGCCTTTTCGCCTCTGCAGTTCTTCTCGACGGTCGAGCGCCTGCGCTTCGCCCAGGCGACGTCCGCTCCCGCGGACCGTCAACCGCCTCGGCCACGGGCCAGCTCGAAGCGGAGTTTTGGGCGATCGAGGTCGAGCTCGGTCCGGCGGTCGTCTCGCCGTTGGAGCCGCGCGTCCCCCATGGAGCGTCGCATCTTCTCCAACCTGGACGCGCAGTGGTTCCTGGACCTGCCGGACAAGGTGAAGAGCAGGCACTTCACCCCGGAGGAACGCTCCTTCCTGAGCGCCAAGTGCGCGACCGTCATGGCCGACGCCGCCGACGACGCCTTCTGCAAGAGACGAGCGGTGCGGAGCCAGCCGACGTCGGCCAGCATCAGCCCCCGATCCTCGCTCGACCCCGACCGGAATCCGGCGATGGTCGGCGGCAGCGACCTTGGCGACGACGGAGAAGACCCGCTGCGGCGGCTGGACGACGGCGGCGACCTCGATCTGCGGCTCAAGCTGGACGACCACCACGCGAACGTGCTTTCCGACGGCGCCGTCCGGCCCTTGCCCGCCGATGGCCGCTCGAGGAGACCGTCGTTCCGACGCGCTGCCTTCTACGCCTCGCTCATGCCGGGCCGGAACTGGACCCTGCCGGCCTACCCGTCGGCTCGATCGTCCAAGGACTTTCAAACCGGCCAGGCCGACCGGTCCGTCAGCGGCAGCACGGCCGGCCCGACGTGCGAGCCGCGGCACTCGACGTCGTCCGTCGAGGCCGGGGCCATGTACTACCGCGACCCCGAGGCTCGGCTCCGGCTTCGCGTCTTCCTCGCCTCGCCGCAGAGGCTGGACGAGGCGATCGAGTTTGGCTTTCCCGCGGCCGATCAGACCGAGGCCGACGACGCCGGGGACCAGCGCCCGGCTCGGTCCGGGCCCCAGATGTCGCGTGCCGACCTTTCCACCTTCCTGTCTTTGGATCAGGACGACGGCGACGCCACCGACGGTCAAAGGGCCGGGCATCGGCATCAGGACACGGCAGAGGACGACGACGACGACGACGACGACGACGACGACGACGACGACGACGACGACGACGACGACGACGACGACGACGACGACGACGACGCCTCGCTGCCGGACCTGGACCGGCCCGTGACCCCCGACGAGCTGGACACCGTCTTCGGCTCTCCTCATCGGTTGCCGTGCGCGGCCAAGCTAGACTCGGCCGACACGACGGCGCCGGCGCTGCGACGGTTCGACTCGTACGCGTACACGCCGGCCGCGAGCCGCGAGATGACGCTGCGCATCACCCTGACCCGACCCGATCTCGACCCGGACGGCGGTCTCGAGCCGGTGCGGGCCCCGACGTGGGCGTCGCACCGGGACCGGGACCCGGACGTGCCGCCCGTGTTCGGCGGCCCGTGGACGCGCTCCGGCGGTCTGGCGCCGACGCCGCAGTCGTCGCACACCACTCTCTACGAAGACGTTCGAAACGGCCTCGTCAAGAAGGTCTGGAGGAGAATCAAGCCGGGCCGGAGACACGTTTGAACCTGTTTTCAAGAGCCATCTCCACGCCCGAGCGCAATCGCCTACTTCTCTCGTGCCCGAGCGGTGTCACGGCGCTGTGACACCGCTGTTCTTTATACCCGTATCCACGGATGCACTCTCGTCCGCGTGTTTCGCTCCTCTGGTTCATGAGCATTCGACGTGTCTTACTTTACCATGACTCGCTCGTCCTCTCCTCTTCCTCTTCTTCTTCTTCTTCTTCATCCCCCTCTCTTCCCACGCACTCTTCCTGCGCCAAGACGAATCCACCATCCTGACACAAACCCATTGCTCTCCACTCTGATAACTTTTGACAAGCAGGCTTCATTGGTTTCTCGTCCTCAATCTCTCTTCCCACCTCTCGTCCCATCTCTCGCTCTCTCTCTCTCTCTCTCTCTTTTTTCTTGTTCTTTATCAGAAAGGGATTCCAGGAAGCGGCCCATGCAAATGCTGCACGTCTTGATGCACACTGCTGCCTTTTGTCATCTCCTTGCTACTCTACATCTTTCTTTGGTGAGCGCTTAGCTGACGTGCTTGACGATGTTCATGAATGACAAGCGATAGTCGGTGCATTTTTTTTGCTGGCTTTTCTGGCTTTTCCGGCTTTTCCAGCTTTTTTCCCTTCCCTGGCTTCCCTGGCTCTCCCCTCGTCATCACAATCGAGGAACAGAAAAGCATCGTACTTGCGGGGGGACTGGTTCATGTGGCTCTCGATAGCTATCGTCGTTCTATATCACGGGCCAAGAGGACGAATGTCAATCAAGTCGTCTCGACCATCGGTTCCTTTGACTTGATTCTTGGCTTGCGAGCATGGGCTGTTAGTTTTTTGGCCCTTGATTCTTGCTCTGTGCTTTCCTGGCTGCTAGTCCTTGCTGCTTGATCCCTGAATCTTGACCGTCCGTCCTTGAGCATCAACGCTTGGGCATCAACCCCTGGGCATCAACCCTTGCTTTCATGCTCGACGACTCCTTGACTCTGACCACTCTTACCACTCTCACAGCTTGCTACTCGGTTCCTACGTAGTCCCCCTCTTCCCAATCCCCTTCCCCCCTCCTCCCCATCCCCCCCCTTCTTCCCAGTCCGTCCACTCATCCTCGGTCCGCCTCTCCATTCCCACTCCCCACTTCAAATCATACTCCCTTTCCTGGCCGTTGCGTTTCCAAAGTACCCGAACACTTGATAAACAACAAAAGATAAACAGCAAAGATGACACTGTAGAAGATGGGTACTGTTGGTTTGTGTCTGGTAAGTGAGTGGGATTGTAAGTGGGATTGTAAGTGGGGGACGTGTAGCTGGGCATGTTAGTTTGATTTGATTTGATTCTTACACTGATTCGGCTGTTAAGCCATGCAGAACTTCTTGAAGGATTTTTGTCTCTGGTAGACTTGACTCGGGGACCTCGCGCATTTACCGTACGGCCCGTGGGTTGTAAGTGTACGTACCGTGGGAAAACCCCAAACCCCGTAGGGGAAATGGGAAAACCACGGTAATGAGGGTTTTGTGGATCTTGACGGATATTGGCTGAGCTATTTCTCGAGGGTTTTCATACATCTTGCGAGGAGTACATCTTAGACAAGTTCTATGAATCTCGGGGGTTTTTGTGGCAGAATGTGGGGTGGGTCCAGATTCGAACTGACGACTAGTTTAGTCAGGTTCTCCAGGCCTGACACCACTGGTTCCGGGTCATGGGTGCCACGTAGTGGGAACCTCTCACCAGCTTCCCGCTACACCATGCCGCCCCGGGCATGTTAGTAGGTGGGTGTGTAGGTTGAACTGGGAGGTGCACCTGGGGGGGTGGGCATGTAGCTGGGTGTGTAGGTAAACTGCGAAGGTGCACATGCCATGTAAGTTATTGTTGACAAAAGAGCGCAACTCTCTTGCCACTTAGTCATTCTAGGTATATGTACTCCGTACATACGTACACGTAGTGCGTTTGACAGTTATGTGAGTGGAGGCTGAGTTGATAGATGATGGTATGGCTGATTGAGGCTAGCACCAACACCGCGAATAAAAGCTACAGTAGGTATGTACAGTACATCGGGCTAGAGCCAAGGCCAGGGCTGGAGCCAAGGCCAGGGCTAGAGCTTACTTAGGACTAGGACTGGCCAGGGCGCCTGGCCAAGTGGAGCTACAGTACACGCCCACTCACTCACTCACTCACTCACTCGCTCACTCACTCGCTCACTGACAAGTGACGGACGTTTCAATTTCCAACTAATTGCCAGTGATGAGGACTCCCTCTTCTTCCAAGAAGTACGAGTTTAAGAGGGAAGAGAGGATATGGAAAAAAGAGAAAGAGAGAGAGAGAGAGAGAGAGAGAGAGAGAGAGAGAGGGAGAGGAAGGATGGGATGAAAGAAGAGGAATAATGAACAAGAAGAGGGGGGGAGGGAAGAGAATGAAGGAAGAAAGAGAGTGCTCTTAAAGACATGGAATATAAACCGACATGACAGACAGACAAGGGAAGAAGAGAAGAGAAAAAAAAATGATAATGATAACAACAGCAACAACGGTTTACACCTCCTCGTCGCTCTCGTCGCCCAACAACTCGCCCTCGTCCGTGTCGACGACGGCGTCGTAGTCGCCCTGTCGCCGCGCAAAAGAGTCGCGCGTCGTGTATCGCCTGCTTGCGCCGCCGCTGCTGCGGCTCGTGCCGCCCATGCCGAAGCGCGTGCGCGTGCTCCGCCATAGACGCGTCGTCGTGTCCGGCACGGCGATGAGCACGGCGACGACGACAGCGACGGCCATGATCGGATACTTGATCCAGGCGCGCTCGGCGTCCCACACCATGCTGGCGCCACCGCCGCCGCCGGCGCCGCCGCCGCCGGAACTGCCGCTGCCGTCGCCGAGCCGGATCCGGCCGAACTTGCCGTCCCAGTTGCGCCACACCCAGTACCCGGCCGCGCTGGCGAGCCCGATCGGGACGACGATGGCGAAGAAGACGCCGGCGCCCGAGAGCGTCCGGTCGTGCGACCTGTCAAACTCGTCTTCGTGCTTCGGGCACGGCCGCGCCTTGTCCTCGACGTACTCGAGCTCGCGTCCGCCCTGGCAGGTCGTGAGCGGGATCCGTCGGTATCCCGTCGGCTCGTGGTATTCGACCACGTCCGGGTTGTCCTGGCAGATCTTCGAGTGGTCGGGCGGCGTCAGACCCGGCACCAGCGCACACGAGCCGTCTCGTTGCCTCTCGAAGTTGTAATCGCTGCCGTTTCCACATCTCCGTCAGCGAAAGAGAAAAATCATTCGCCCGTTCCCGACGAGACCCACCATTCAAAGTCTTGCCTGGTGCAACTACAATTCCGTACGATGACGTGAGGCGTCGGCAGCTCGAGATGCCCCGTGAAGCAGTTCGAGTCGATCTTCTTCCGGTGATACTGCGCCACGTGCCCGAACAGACAGTCGTCGTCCTGGCGCGGATGCTTCGGCGTCCACAGGTAGTAGTCCCCCGCCTCCGGGTCGGTCTCGTCCAGCTCGCACTTGCGCTCGTGCAGCCGGCCAAAGTCCAGGTTGACGGTCGAGATCTGCTTGTCCTCGCCCTCGAACTGGCCCCACAGCAGAAAGTTCCTCGAGTTGTCGCGCGGCACGGTCGAGATCTCGCTGACGCGCATCTTCTTCTCGCCAAACTGGTGCTCGCGCCAGGTCCGGCCCTCGTCGAGCGAGAACGACACCGTCGTCGTCGGGGTCGCGTGCCGCACGATGACGATGATGCCGCCCTGGTCGCCAAACCCCCACAGGTACCGCCCCTTCTTGACCGCCTCCCACCCGACGCCGCCGTCCCGCGAGATGAAGGTGTCGGCCTTGGCGGCCGACTCGAGCTGGGCCCCGACGTTGCCGACGCCCATCATGAGCCCGATCGCCGTCGGCGACGAGTACGTGTTCTTCGGGTTGATCCGCTCCGTGTAGCCGTGGAGGTGCAGCGAGCACGCCTCCACGTCGCCGTCGCATCCGAAAGCCTTGCCGTCGGCGTCCTGGGCCGGCCGAGGCAGCAGCGACCACTCGGCGCCGTCGTTGTGCGAGATCATCGTCTTCAGCTTCTTGCTCTCGCCCCCGCCCTTGGCCGCGTCGGCGTTGGCGACGACGTTGACGACCGACACGCCCTCGAGGCTCAGCATCTTCTCGAAGTCGACGTAGCCGTCGACGTCCCGGTTGACTTGGCCGAGGCTGAGCACGTACGACGTGCCGTTCGAGTTGCTCTTCAGGATCGAGCCGAACTCGTGCCCGCGCAGCGTGTTGACCGTCACGTGCAGGAAGACGGCGTGGGTCGAGCTGTCCAGTACCGTGTAGGCCTGCTGGTGCGGCACGTTGAAGTTGGGCGGGAAGCGGGCGTCGGCGAAGGTCTCGCCGTCGAGGCTCGCGTCGATCTTGAGCGAGTCGCGGCCGGGGTCGGCCGCCATGGCGGCGACGATGATGAACTCCGACATGATCGCGAAGTTGATGTGGTCCTTGAAGTGCACCTTCCGGTCCTCGACGAAGAAGTCGTCGCTCGCCACCAGGCGCCGCGCCTCGTCCGCGCCCTCCTTCTCGATCTGCTGACAGAAGACGCGCTTCGTGCTCGCCCTCGCGTCGCCGAGGCCCTCTCCGCCCGCGAAGCGGCACTTCCGGACGTGGCGGAGCATGGTGTTCCAGTTGTCGCCGCGGTCGATGCTGATGTAGACGTTGGCGTGGCAGTCCTCCTTCGGCCGGTCGCACGGCTTCGACCCCGTCCACATGATCCAGTCCTTGCGGGTCGGGTGGAAGCCCATGACCTGCAGCTTCAGCGACGTGGGCTCGCGCGGCGCCTTGAACGAGTCGATCGTCTTGCCGCGGTCGTACGAGTAGAAGACCTCGACGCCGTCGGTGACGAAGAAGACGGCGTCGTTGATGTGCTCGTGCGGGTAGATCGACTCGATCTTCTTGCCCTTGAGGATCTCGGCCCAGGTCTTGCCGTGGTCGTGCGTGATGAAGACCTGTCGCCCGTCGGTGCGCATGACGATCGTCTCGTCGTCGCCCTGGCTCGAGTCGGTCCGCTCGAGGTAGAAGTACTCGCTGAAGGCGTTGCCCTTGAAGCGAGTCGCCTCGGTCGCGACCTTGCCGTCCGCCGGCGGCTTCGCCGAGCCGCTACACCGATGCTCGACCGGCTCGTCCTTCCGGACGCCGCCCTCGTCCCGTCTGCAGGCGTTTCCGGGGATCAGGCGGTAGCCGGGGCTGCCCACGAAGCTCCCTTCCTCGCCGCCCTTGCAGGCGCCGTCGGGGACGACGAGCGCGCCGGCCTGGACGCACCCGTCGCCCTCGCGGACGAAGTTGTAGTCGCACTCAAAGTCCTCGTCCGCGCAGGCGCACGGCTCGAACTCGGGCTGCGGGTTCTTGAACTCCTCGTCGACGAAGCAGTCGGCGTCCGGCTTCCGGCGCCGGAAGAACTGCTTGTGGCCCATGAGGCAGCCCGGCTCGCCCTTGCCGTCGAGCCTCGCGCACCACCTCTCGAAGTCGCCTTCGCCGCACTTGCGCTCGTGCAGGCCGTCAAAGTCGACGGAGTAGGCCAGGTGCCTCTCGTCGCCTTCCTTGCGGACGCCGAGGAGCAGGAACTTGAGGCTGGTCGAGTCCGGCGTGGTGACGAGGTGGCTCGCGCGAACGTCGTCGCCGAGGTCGGCCGTCTTCCAGTGCTTGCCGTGGTCGATCGAGTAGGCCATCTCGCGCGTCAGGCCGGCGTCGGCGACGGCGACGAGGACGGCGCCCTGGTCGCCAAAGGCGTACCTGTGCGGGCCCTCGCGCGTGCGCGACCAGGTCAGACCGGCGTCGTCCGAGAAGTACAGGTCACCCTTGCTGTACTTGTCCAGGTGGTCGCCCGTGTTGCCGACGCCCATGACGATGCCGGGCGCGGGGCTCGAGAAGACGCGGCCGCCGTCCTCGGGCGAGTCCGAGACCGAGTGGAGATGCAGGTGCTCGTCGCCGACCTTCAAGGGCCGAAAGGTACGGCCGTCGTCGAAGCTGATCTGGCTCCGCACCTTCTTCCTCGCCGACGCGCTCGCCTCGACCTCCTTCCAGTTGTCGACGACGTTGACCATGACGATGCCCTGGATGCCCTGGACCTTCTCAAAGTCGACCAGACCGCGGCGGTTCCGATTCGTGTGCTCGGCGTTGGGGGTGAAGTAGGTGCCGTTCGAGTTGCTCGTGAACAGCACGCCGAGCGGCGCCCACGGCTTCGAGCTCATGACGTCCACCTGGATGCTGTAGTTGGTCGACTCCAAGATCGTGTAGGCGTCCTCCTCGACCTTGTGGTCGCCCTGGAAGACGGCCCGATGCCAGGTGTTCGTGTCGTCCGTCACGTACAGGGCCATCTCGTCGGTGCGGTCGGCCTTGACGGCGGCGACCATGTACTTCTTGACCGTCGCCATGTTGACCAGGCCGTGGATGGTCCGACCGGGGCCCAGCTCGGGCTCGACCTCGTCGACAAAGTAGTTGTCCGACATGACCAAGCGATTGTCCTTCGAGTGGCGCGAGTAGGCGCCCTTGGCGATGCACAGGACCCTGTCGGCGTCGGAGAATTCATGGCCGGTCCCGAAGAGGTCCGAGGACCGCGCCCAGGTGCAACCGCGGACGCCGGTCCGGAGCGATTTCGGGTCGGTGGCGAAGCCGTCGGTGGTGTAGAGCGCCACCTCGTCACAGTCGAACAACAGGTTCTGGCACTCCTCCGCCATGAAGATGACCTTGTCGGTGTCCCCGGCGTGGAAGTTCAGCGTCGACCGCCGCGGGCTCGGCGAGGCGGACGTCTTGAACGGGTGCCAGGTCTCGCCACGATCGTCGGTGCGCCAGTGTCGATGGCCGGTCGACAGCACGTAGGCCTTGTTCCGGTCGAACGGATTCTGGCGGAGCTCCGCCACCTGACCCTTTGGGATGTCCTCGACCGTCTTCCAGTCCTCACCAGCATCGGTGCTGCGGTGGACGACGCCGAACTTGGGGTCGTAGGCGAGCACGACATCCGAGCCCTCGAAGTACGACAGGCCGTCGAATCTGTGCTCGAAGGCCGTCTTCGTGATTCGGGGTCCGGCATTCTTGGCCGATGCGAAGGCCGAACGGGTGAAGGCTGCAGCAGCCAGCAACGTCACGAGCAAGGAGAGCAGCGGTAATCGTGGCGGCGGCGGCGGCGGCGACGCGATCCGAGACGCATGCCAGAGCCTCATTGTCGGCGAGACGACACTGAGACGACGAACTCGGACATTCAAAGGATCCAAAGGAGAGACGAGAGACGAGAGTCGAGAGACGAGATGGCTCTAGCTGGAGTCAAAGTGAGATAGAGCCCAGAGATCGACTGGGATGTTTGCCGGAGCTGTCTCGTTCGTTTCTCCGTACGTACCAGTAATTGTCTGGTCCACTCGACCTGGAAATGGAACGTGGCAAGGCTGCGCTCCGGCGGAGATAGTGCTATGTAAGTACATATACCTGAGGCTTCTTGGAGTACAGGACGTATGGGGCGCCTCCGTACGTACCGCCCACGAGTCTGCGTGTACAAGTACTCGTAGGCCCTGATTATTCAAGATTCTTACCCAGCGGCGCACAGCAAAGGAGAGGGATAACATTTACCCGTGATTGGTCATCGAAGCCCGCCTTATGTAATATATTAGTCATCAGAACAGAATTTTTGAA
Source organism: Lichina pygmaea (assembly GCA_963422465.1). Taxonomy (NCBI): domain Eukaryota; kingdom Fungi; phylum Ascomycota; class Lichinomycetes; order Lichinales; family Lichinaceae; genus Lichina; species Lichina pygmaea. The sequence continues at coordinate 5,201,041 of OY730170.1, forward strand.
AACTCCCACTTCAGCGTTCGGCCCCCAGCGGCTGATACGAGTAACGTGCCTTCCGTGCGTATGTAAGCGTATGTACATGCTCCTGCTTGCAGTCGTCACAGGTAAAGCGACAGACTCGAGATATCTTTGCGACACTGTAATCCCACTACTATTGATTGCTACGGAAGGGTTCGAGGCTCCAAGATACAGTATGCCCAAGGTTGCCTTGCTCTGAGTTCTACCCCCAGCGATACCAGAGAGAACGAGGATGCAACTGAACATGCGACGAGGATAAAAGATGACAGGCAGAAGAGCAGGGACGAGATGGTGTGAGACCGTTGTGGAAAAGGTCGTCAAACCCCGTAAAGAACACCACCCGGATGAGAGTCTTCGCAGTTTCTCTCTAGTACGACCTGGACGAGGATCGAGTGAGCAGGCGTGCGAGTGCTCCATTGGCGGGGTCCCGTGAAGGTGGCAAGACGCGACGATGAGGGGGGAGACGTTACCTGATGAACGGAGCTACGGGCTTGCACTCGGCCTCGTCCAGCGTGTGCATCGCCACGGCTCGGTGGCCGAGGTCGACCTTGCTGTGGGGCTGCCTTTGGAACGTCAGCGTGTGCTTCATCCACTTGTCGTCGTCGCGCTTGGGATAGTCTTCTCGGGCGTGCGCGCCGCGGGACTCTTGCCGGTTTGCGGCGGATTCGGCCGTTTGTACGCTACGCTCCTCGTCAGTAGGACGCAGAGACGGACGGAGGAAGACGGCGGCGAAGAACCGAACGAGAAAGAGAGAGAGAGAGACGTACGCGCATGTCAGCAGGTTCCGCAGCTCCAACGTCTCGACGAGATCCGTGTTCCAGATCATGCTGCGATCCTTGATGCCGACCTCGTCGAAGCTCTCGTCGACCTTGTGCATCCGCTGCACGCCCTGGTCCAGGCTCGCCTGGGTGCGGAAGACGCTGAAGTCGGCCTGCATCGTCTTCTGCATCTCGCGCCGCACCTCGAACGGCGTCCGCGGGCCCTCCGAGGTTCGGATCCGGTCCAGCACCGCGATCGACTCGGACCCGGCCTCGTCGCGCAGCGGCTTGAGCGGCTGGCCCGGCTCGGCCTGGTCCCGGATCGTGTGCGACACGGCGCGGCCGAAGACGATCAGGTCCAGGAGCGAGTTCGCCCCGAGCCGGTTGGCGCCGTGCACCGACACGCAGGCCGCCTCGCCGCACGCGAACAGGCCCGGCACCACCTCGTCGGCGCCCTTGTCGTCGACGGTGAGCACCTCGCCCGTGTACCTCGTCGGGATGCCGCCCATGTTGTAGTGTACCGTCGGCAGGACCGGGATCGGCTGCTTCCGGACATCGACGCCGGAGAAGATCGAGGCCGTCTCGGAGATGCCGGGAAGCCGCTCGTGCAGCGTATCCTCTCCGAGATGGCTGAGCTGGAGGTAGAGGTGATCCTTGTCGGGCCCGACGCCTCTGCCCTCGCGAATCTCCATCGTCATGGCGCGAGAGACGACGTCTCGGCTGGCCAGGTCCTTGGCCGTCGGTGCGTATCGCTCCATGAATCGCTCGCCCTCCGAGTTGAGCAGGTAGCCGCCCTCGCCGCGCGACCCCTCGGTGATGAGGCAGCCGGCGCCGTAGATGCCGGTCGGGTGGAACTGCACGAACTCGAGATCCTGGTTGGGTAGCCCGGCTCGCGCGACCATGGCCATGCCGTCGCCGGTGCAGGTGTGCGCCGAGGTACAGCTGAAGTAGGCCCGGCCGTAGCCGCCGGTGGCGAGCACGGTATGGTTCGAGTGGAAGCGGTGCAGGGTGCCATCTTCTTGGTTGTAAGCGAGGACGCCTCTGCACTCCCCGTCTTCCATCAGGAGGTCGAGCGCGAAGTACTCGATGAAGTAGTTGGTGTTGTGCCGTAACGACTGGCCGTAGAGGGTGTGCAGCATGGCATGGCCGGTTCGGTCGGCGGCAGCGCAGCATCGATAGGCCTGGCCACCTTTGCCAAAGTCTTTAGATTGTCCTCCGAACGCTCGTTGGTAGCTAGGACGTGGGTTAGCCTGCGATTGCACCTCGAGCGGCGACGATGCGACATCTGTACATTTTCCCATCCTCGGTTCTCGAGAAAGGGCAGCCGTAGTTCTCGAGTTCGATGACGCTCTGGGGAGCCTCTTTGGTCATGTAATGAATGGCGTCTTGGTCACCAAGCCAGTCCGAGCCCTTGACGGTGTCGTACATGTGCCATCGCCAATCGTCCTTGTGCATGCTGGTAGATGTTAGCGTGGCCCCGCTCTCTTGGTCGAATGAATGCGCCGCTAGCAGAGGCCCTGCTCACTTTCCCAACGCCGCATTTACTCCTCCTTGAGCCGCCACGGTGTGGCTTCTTGTCGGAAACAGCTTCGAGATACACGCCGTATTGAAGCCCGCTTCGGCCAAGCCGAACGCCGCACGCAACCCCGAGCCACCGGCTCCGACAACGACGGCATCATATTCGTGATCCTGAGCGCTATCAGAGGGAGACATGGTGCGGCGCGCTTGGAGGGCAGTGACATACGATGACCGGATACTTGTGGCTCACGAGCGGCGACGCCTCCTTTGCGCGCAGGGGCTGGCTTGCGAATATCCGAGCTGTAGGCGACCAGTCAGCTTTCGGAGGCAGCTGGACTAGAGCGACCAGAGGCCGACGTACCAGCCGGCCTTGTGCAGGAGAACAGCCGCCTTTGGGATCGCCCAAAGCTCGACCAGTGCTTGACCGACCACAGGTTAGCGGGGTGTTGCTTCATTCTCCGATACGCAGATACGCTCACCCTGGGCTTGAGAGCAAGGCTCTTGGAGTAAGGACAGCTCATGGTGGAAGTTGAACAGTGGGATTGCCGGAGGGCTGAGCGGAGAAGTGCAATGGGAAAAAGGCCGCACAGATTTGTGAGGCGTATGATACTTCGCACGAGGGGCAATCGTCACCGACTGCGCCGGCGGAAATTCAAGTGGTGAGACGATCGCGCTAACCGGATGCGACGCTGGATCGCGTCTGCAGCTACAAGCCAATCATATGTCATGACATCGTCAGCAGATTGCCGAGGTTTCGTATGTGGTGTACAGTAAGCGATACACGATCACATAAGCACCATCACGTGATATTCCGAGGTTGATGTCTCGTCGGTACAGTGGCACGACACAAGCCTGCGTACACCTTCATACATAATCTACCTCGGGTTAGTCCGGAGGATCAATACATCATCAACTTGCTGCTGTCGCTGTTACTCTGATTCTGTCCCATTACTTAAGAAGATAGCAGCCGATGGGTTGTACCCATGTACGCAGACTTGTGTCGTGACACTGTAAGACTCAAGAGATAATGATATCGTGATGGTCGATAGATCACTCAGGCCTCAAAACACCGTAGGGCTGTGCCGGATGGATAAACAATCTACACGCATTCCTCGGAGTGGCAGAGTCAAAAGCGAGAGGATCAGAGAGTCCGTCTGGTCCGTGCTGGTGGATCATCGATGCCTTCCAATCTTGGCACAACGTCTTTGTCCCAAGAACCCAGAGACGAGCCCCGACCGGATCAAATTGAAAAACAGGAGCGAAAAGAGTTGTATCTTCCGGAATTAGTTGTACTGCATGTAGGTCGCCGTCGAGTTGAACTTGAGATTGCCCTTGATCACCTTGTCGACGGCGCTCAAGAAGTCCTTCTCCGTGGCCACCTTCCGGCGCGCTCGGATCGCGAACATGCCTGCCTCGGTGCAGACGCTCCGCAATTCGGCGCCGGTCGAGTTGGGGCAGAGGCGTGAGATGAGCTCCCATCGGATGTCGCGCTCGACCGACATGCTCTTCGCGTGGATGCGCAGGATGTTGGCCCGGCCCTCGAGGTCGGGCAGCGAGAACTCGATCTTCCGGTCGATGCGGCCGGGCCGCATCAAGGCGGGATCTAACGTCGACGGCCGGTTGGTGGCGAACATGACCTTAATGTTGCCTCGCGCGTCGAATCCGTCCAGCTGCGTGATCAGCTCCAGCATGGTCCGTTGCACCTCGTTGTCTCCGCCGGCGCCATCGTCGAACCGGGCCCCGCCGACGGCGTCGATCTCGTCGAAGAAGATGATGCAGGCCTTCTTGGTCCGAGCCATCTCGAACAGTTCCCGCACCATCCGAGCGCCTTCGCCGACGTACTTCTGTACCAGCTCGCTGCCGATGACTCGAATGAATGTCGCATCTGTACGGTTCGCCACCGCTCTCGCGCACAGCGTCTTGCCCGTACCAGGCGGCCCATACAGAAGCGCTCCTTTCGGGGGGTCGATGCCGAGGTTGACGAATCTCTCAGGGGAAAGGAGGGGCATCTCCACCACTTCTCGGAGCTTCTCGACCTGCTCCTTGGCACCACCTACGTCGCCGTAGGTGACATCGGGCTTGTCTTCGACCGTCATCATCGTGACGCTGGCATCGATCTTGGGAGGCAGCGGCAACAGGATCTGGTACTTGTGCCGGTCGACACTTTGAAGCCGAAGTCAGCGGCATCGCTACCGTACCGCGAGCGCTGGCACCTACCCTACTCGCATGCCCTCTTCGATATCCGTCGGGCTGACCCTTTCGCCCAAGTTCACTACGAACTTTGCGATTTGCTTGACGTTGATGACATATTTGCTCTTTTCACTGTCGGTCTCGTCGGCGATGATCTTCGTACATCGTGCCACCTGAAGTGGTTGCTCTTCTGCCATGCGCTGTCGATCGGCAGCTACGTCCCACAGGTGGGGAGGCGCAAGCCCGGTATCGGACTCCTATAACGCGGTCAGCCCGTTTCTGGAGATCGGCCGCGATCGTCGTTACCTTGACGCCTGAACGTGAGAAGTCAGCGGAGGCCAGATGGCTGTTCGATGTCGAGGAAACATACCAAGCTTCTCGTTGATGCTTTTCTGTCGATCTCTGATCTCAGTCTCGAGCTTCTTCAGCGCTGACGCATATGGTGCTGCGCCGTATGACTTGAGCACTTGGATATCTCTGTCGGCCGCCCTGATCAGCAAAGCCCAGTTTCTTGAGGCCAGAAGGCGCATACTCGTCTGTCAGGGGAGCGATCTTCTTCTCCGGCTCTTCGTCATCGGCAAAGGTTTTCTGGTACTTCTCCCAGCTCTGGCCGGTTGCGCTAGGCATGGCTGCGGTCGACGTTGGCGATGGGCAGCTGACCAGTGAAAGCTTTGCTCTCGTTCAAATCTGCTTTGAGGGAGACTAGAGTGTTGGCTTTGGGAAGACGGCCGCTGAATGAAGTTGGAAGGCTTTACATATACATACCAGCACCGGACCTAATCTGACAGTAGTCGCCCGTAGTGGTTAGTAAGCAACTGCTTATTCAGCATCTCTTCGAACCCAGCTCATTACCGAAAGGAGCTAGGCAGGTTAACAGGCTGAGCCATCTCATGGTCTAGCGCAGAGTCCGAAGTAACGGTACGAGCTACTCGTACGTACCTACGTAACGTACGTATGTATCGGTGACAGCATAGACTACGTACCAGGGGCGTACCTCCGTACGAGTAAACAGCTGTGGGGTGATTTGTGTGCGAGTGATTCTTGATCATCCACTTGCCATCCAGTCTCTTCTCTAGACCGGCTATACAGGCAAGATGGCTGCGACAAAGGTCGCCTCGTCGGCGAGCAATAATGCCTTCCGGGTATGTCCTGTCGTCAGCTCTTCTGACCACAGCTAGCTCATGACGAATTGCAGGACAAAGATAAGCCTCTGGCGGTTCGCGCCTCGAACATCGTCGCGGCCAAGTGTACTGGGCTCAGGCTACGATCCCTACAAGCAACAGACTGCTGACCCTCACCAGCTGTATCAGATGCAATTCGAACGGTAAGCAAGTCTGATGTGTGATCCTTCGAGACAGGCCGTCTAACGATCGCGTCAGTCTTTAGGACCGAGAGGAATGGACAAGATGGTGATTCTTCGTGGTCGAGGGGCCATAGATGCGGAATGCTGAACGGCGCATAGATCCAAACGGGCAAAGGGGAGACGATAATAGTCAGCACCCTCCCACCTTGATAGTTACACGACGCTCCTCTAATGCGTGCTCTGGGATGGCAGACGAACGACGGCAACACCATGCTAAAGGGCATGAGTGTCATGCACCCAGCTGCCCGGATGCTCGTCGACTTGGCTGCCGCGCAGGATGTTGAAGCAGGCGACGGGACCACCTCGGTCGTGATCATCGCAGGCAGTCTGCTAGGAGCAGCAGATCGACTGCTGGCCAAGGGTATCTCCGACAATCCCGATCCATCTGATCATGGCGTGTTGACGGACATAGGTATCCACCCTACGATCATCTCTGAGGCGTTTCAACGTGCGTCAAAGGCTTCGGTGCAGATACTACACGACATGTCGCGCCCAATCTCGCTATCAGACCGTGAAACGCTCTTCCGGGCCGCCTCCACCTCTCTGTTCTCGAAGATCGTCTCGGAGCACTCGGGCCTGCTGGGCCACATGGCCGTCGATGCCGTGCTCAAGACCATCGACGCAAAGACGGCGGACAACGTTGACCTGAAGAACATACGGATCGTGAAAAAGGTCGGCGGGACGATCGACGACAGCGAGATGATAGACGGCCTGGTCCTCACACAAGGTGTCCTCAAAAGCGCCGGCGGGCCGACGCGGATGGAGAAGGCAAAGATTGGACTGATCCAGTTTCAGCTGAGCCCGCCAAAGCCCGATGTCAGCTCTAGCGACGGCGCATGTCTCTTCTACCGGAAGAGCGAAAGCTGACACGTCACGCGGCAGATGGAAAACCAAATCATCGTCAACGACTACCGGCAGATGGACAAGATCCTCAAGGAGGAGCGAACGTATCTGCTGAACATGGTCAAGAAGATCAAAAAGGCCAAATGCAACGTCCTCTTCATTCAGAAATCCATCCTCCGGGACGCCGTCAACGACCTGAGCCTGCACTTCCTCTCGAAGCTGAACATTCTCGCCGTGAGGGACATTGAACGAGAAGAGGTCGAGTTCATCTGCAAGGTGCGAGCGGGATGGTACAAGCTACAACGTGCACGGAAGCGCTAATTCATCCGCCAGAGTACCGGGTGCAAGCCCATCGCCGACGTCGAGTCCTTCACCGAGGACAAGCTGGGCTCGGCAGACGTGATCGAGGAGGTGCAGTCGGCCGGGGCACGGATCGTCAAGGTCACGGGCGTCAAGAACGCAGGGCACACGGTGTCGATCGTCTGCCGGGGTGCCAACTCCCTGGTGCTCGACGAGGCCGAGCGGAGCCTACACGACGCCATCTGCGTCGTCCGCTGTTTGGTCAAGAAGAAGTAAGTCTCGCTCGTCCCCGTGGACGAGTCCCTGCTAAGAGGGCACGAAAGGGCGCTCATCGCCGGTGGTGGCGCTCCCGAGATCGAGATTGCGCACTCTCTCGGCAAACAGGCGCTGTCGCTCGGTGGGACCGAAGCCATCTGCTGGAGGGCCTTTGCCGACGCGCTGGAGGTGATCCCGACGACGCTGGCCGAGAACGCCGGGCTCAACGCCATCAGGGTCGTCACCGAGCTCCGGCATCGACACGCGCAGGGCGAGAAGAACGCGGGCGTCAGCATCCGCAGCGGCGGCGTCAAGAACAACATCGCAGACGAGAAGGTGCTGCAGCCGCTGCTCGTCAGCACCAGCGCCGTCGAACTGGCCGCCGAGACGGTCAAGTTGATCCTACGCATCGACGACGTGGCGCTGTCTCGTTGAGCATCTTCACGTGCCCATCCCTCGATCGTGGCATCAGGCCAACGTACCAGCTTTAGCCATCTCCGTCGCACCTAGAAAAGGTACGGCAACGTGAAGAACAAAGGTTGAAGATGCCCCATCCCTTGGTTCTCTCGAGTCTTGGCGCGGCGTAGCGGCTTTCCACCGAGCAGCACAAACGAACCATACGAGATGTAGATGGAACGAAGGCGAATGTAATCTTACGGTGCACTTGCACATTCTACACATCAAGGGCAGTGCGAATCTCCTGGTAGCAGTAGAACCGGAGATGTGACAGACTGTTCTCTGGTCGAATCATGTCTTTGAAAAGACTAGAACAGGTCAACTTGGCACACCAACTTCTGTCTGAGAACACTACAGATGCTCGATCTCTTGGTTCTGAAGACACCAGCTGCACATCCCTTGAGATTTCTTCCTTGAGATTTCTCTCTAGCCTTACTCAAGTCCCAGTTTTGGTTCCTTCAAATGTTCTTTAGGATGACAAGCATGTACCTAAGTTCTGCCTAGCTCATCGGCCAGGTCGGAGTAAGAATAAAATGGAATGAAAAATAATATGACCAATGCTGTGGGAGTAAAGAGCAGCCTGTGGTCATCAGGCATGCTTGGGGATTAACGTCATGTGCGTGTGTACTGTACCCGTACGTATGGCCCAGGCCTGGCAGGTTCCGGCCAATCCCGACCTGCCGACATCCGACGATAGCGGGGCTCCATCTCGGTCATATTTTCGTCGAACGTCGCAGGCTGCCGACAATGCCGTGAGTGCGGAAGTATCTAACGTGGTACGTAACGTACAGTAGTTCCATTCTCAGTATGCATCGGGGCGTCCTATCGTATGAGGAACCGCAGCATGGGGTGGTTTTGTCATTGGCGCCGGCTTGGATTTCGTCTGGTGGAATACGTACCGAAGTACGGAACGTACGTACCGTACAGTACGTCACCACGGTCACGTAGGCATTCGTACTTCGTACCAGTACTGCGCTGATAACCACTGAATCTAGGCTCGGTTTGCCAAGCAGTTACCGTACGCTCCAGTGGCCGCGACCCTGCGTGTCCAGGCCTTCCAAGCGACGGCGGGGTAGGCTTTCAAAAGTCGCGAACCCAACCCCCGCATCCGTATGGCACTACAGACCACGTCGGCAAAGCAAGCGTCGACGACCTCAGCCATCATGTCGGCGCCGAACGGGATCGTCATCCCGCCGGGCCCTTCCAGCACCGAAGCTGAGGTCGTATCCGAGAAGGCCAAGGAGGTCGACGGTCCTCAGCGGGCCAACATCCTCACCGGTCGACAAGAGCATTGTACCGTCGTCCCCAGCCCGGATGCTCTTCGGGACCTTCAAGCTCATGGGTGACAGATCTCAAACGCGAGCTCATGTGTCAACAGGTGCACCATGAGATCGAGGATCTGTCGTCGCCGACGGCGCTGCAGAGGTTTGGAGCGCCCTTCAGATCCCACTATGGCGAGGTGGCCCCGGTCGACTCGGACTTCCCCATCCTTCGGTTCATATTCGTCCATCACATCCGCAACTTTCCGTTCCTGGATCGAGCGCGAGAGAAGGAGTTCTGGCAGGACAAGCTGCAGGTGGTACGGCGGCATCGTCCCCCCCCCCCCCCCCCCAAGGCGCGCATCGTCGCGTCGTGCGGCATCGTTGACCACCGTCGCAGTTCTTGGAGTCGTTTGCGAACAAGCACATCTCGTCGTCCGAGGACCGTCTCGAGGAGACCAAGCGCCGGAAGCTGGCGACCAAGAGCGAGAAGGTGGTCGAGCTGATGATGGTGTCGGGCATTCCTACCGCGTCCGGTTACGAGGAGCGGATCAGCTTCTCCGAGATCGAGGTGGTCGAGCGAGGCGCCAACGAGCAGGGCCTTCTGGTCAACTCGCCCGACAGCCACGAGATCAACGGCTGGGACATCAACGTCGCCGGCGTGCGGACCGTCTCCCTCAAGCGGACCGTACGCTATCATTCACACGCCGTACGTGCCATCTGCTGCGGGAACCCTGGCCGCGCGAACCGTCGCCGGGTAGCCCACTCCAAGATCGAACGCTGATCGTCACGCGACGGTGCAGGAGTTTATCCTACGGGTCAAGCCCAAGGGAAAACAGGAGTACTACATCGGTCGACGCTACGGCGAGTTCGCGAACCTCGTGAAATCGTTACGGACCGAGCTTCCCGGCAAGGTCCTCCCCTCGCTGCCGGGGAAGATCAAGAGCTCGACCACGTCGAACTTCCTCGGCGTCGGCGGCGAAGACGACGACGGGTCCTCCGTCTCGTCCATGTCCACGCAGGGCGCCCCCGCGGACGAAGGCGGCTCGGTCCGGAACTTGGTCGCCGGAGCCCGTCGCTCGAGGTCCGCCAACCCGTCGCCCAGCGCATCCTCCGAGGTCCTCGCGCGACCGGTGACGCTGTACCGTGAAGAACAGCGCGTGTCCCTGAGGGCCTTCCTCCGCACCCTGCTACACAACCATCACGTCGCCGAGACCCAGGCGATCCGACACTTTCTGACGGCGAAGCCTCACCTCCGACCGAACGAGGAGGAGCTCGACGACATTGAGAGGCGTGGCGTCATGGACCGGAAACGGATCGACGAGCAGAAGAAGTTCTACGAGATTGCGAGACAGCGAGCAAAGGAAGTAGACGTCTACATGGAGCGCTTCCGACGGGACATCATCGAAGACAGTCCGTCATCGAACCGTCCCCGTTCGTGCATGCGGCTGACCGACCCTAGATGGCCTGACCAAGCTTTTCCGCGAGATCCGCGAGAAGGAGAAGCTAGACGATCTGAGCGTCCAATACAAGAAGTTTGCCGAGTGGCTGCGGATCGAGTGAGGACCCGTTCCCGGCCTCCTCGGCGGTCGCCGCTAACGAGTTGCGCGTGAAAAAATAAAAAGGGTCGCCGCGACGGTCTATCACATCTTCCTGGCCGAGGACAACTCACCCGAGTTGTTTGCCCAGGCCAAGAGGGTACACTCGCTCGTGCCGTATGGCCTCATCAAGAACGTCATCCGGATAGCAAACCCGGCCATGGTCGTGTCGGGCGTCATCGACCTGTTCTGTGCCCAGCCCTTTGGCTCCCGGTCGCTGCTGCAACGGATCTTTGCGATGACGATGAACGACGGCATCAAGAGCTTTCAGCGGTCGATCGAGTCGCTCGTCTCGAGGGTAGACGACTCGGTGCTCTGCGCCAAGCTGAAGGATTTCACCGAGGCCACCGAGGACGTCAAGAACGCGATCCGACAGGAGGCTGCCGAAGACGGTATCGACATTGTCGTGGCCATCTTGCGATCGGAGCTGATCGAGCCCTACCTCGGACCGCAGCAGATCGAGAAGCTGTTCAACGCCTATGTGGCGTGGAACAATGTCGTCGACAACGTATGCAGCCCTTTCCTGTTTGGGGGGGCTAGTTGACCGTCGGCGAGGCTCACCCGTGGACAGGTCGACGCCGAGATGAAAGCCGGCGCTCAGTTCTTCGCTCACTTGAAGCAGCTGCTGAAGCTGTACACGAGACAGCGGGACAAGGCGATGATGCTGAGCATCGTCGAAGAGGTCAGCACCTTGCCCTACCACGCAACGAACGTATCCCGCTCACACCGTGCGCCTTTCTAGCCGGTGACGCTTCGGCTGTTCAAAGATCTGTTCATGATCTTCTACGAGCCTCTGATCCGGGTGTACAAGTCGGCCAACGTCTACAACAGCATCACCGACTTTGCCGTCTTCGTCGACGACATGGTTCAGGTGGTCGAAAGGGCGCAGCGACAGGACGTGTCGGCCGACCCCAACCAGACGGTGCAGTCGTTCATCGACCTCTGCCAGCGCCACGAGCACAACTTCTACAAGTTCGTGCACGAGGTGCACATCCACGACGACGGCCTCTTCGAGCAGCTCATGGGATGGCTCGAGGGGATCCTGCATTTCCTGCGCCTTGGACCCGGCGGCGGCAGGCTCGACATGAACGCGCTGTTGCAGGGCGCTGTGGACGCAGGGCGCATCGACCAGGACCTGGCCATCACCGAGGTCGACGCGCTCATCAAGTGGCACGAGGAACGGAAGCGATGGCATCAGGACAAGACACGGCAGAAGATGGCGGCCGAGGGCACGGCCGACCCGCTGCCGGGCGCTTCGGCCTTTAGAAGCAGCGACTTTGGTCTGCACGAGGTGAGAGTCCTTTTTTTTTTTTTTTTTCCCATTGCCTAGTCCATGTGGTCATTTCTTTTTGTTCTGTTCTTCGTGGCCGTCCTAAACCCCGCTCTGTTTCTTTTTCTCTTACCCCCCCGCAAAGCAAACACTGGCTAAATACAACATGGCTCCAGGCGGACATTCAAGACCTCAACATCGACGCCGCCGACGACGAGAGCGAGGAGGAAGACGAAGCCGACGACGAGCTGGATCCGATCGCGGCCGAGCGCAAGCGTCGGGCCAAGAAGCGCGATCTGCTCCGCCGTTCGGCCGGCGAGCCCACGAAGCCGGAGGTGTCCGAGCTTCTCAAGCTCAAGGATGGTTTCTTGGACATGTTGAGAAAGGTGCTCGCGGACTGAGCGTATCGCACCGTACCGTACTGTTAAGATACTGTAGAAAGGCTCGAAAGGGCCGCTGAAGACTTGGGGCCCGGATGGCGTGATATGATACACAAGAAAAGGGGGGGGGGGGGGGGGGGGGAGGCGAGCCGGTCAATAGTGTAGAGGGCAGTTGCCATGATTGAGTTGACTTCTTCATCGGTACCCATGGGACAGTTGGGGGCATGTCATCATGTGCCACAAGAGAGGTCTTTCATAAGAGGGTCTTTCACGAGAGAGGTTTTCCACAGGGGGGGGTTGTGGGAAGGCATGTGCTCTATCTCACACACAGGCACACTCTCCCGTGCTCACATGAGATTCATTGCTAGACCTTGATATCTGTAGTGCCAGAATCCGATACTCGGTCAGAAGAAAAATGGATGGTTTGCTAGACCTTGATCGATCATCTGGCAGAATCTGATAATTTTGCTAGACTGTTGATGTTCATCTGTCACGGAGTAAGTTGATGTCATCTGCTAGAAATTTTTTAAAATTTTTTAAAATTTTTTAAAATTTTTTGGTTTGAGATCCCTTGCTAGACTACAACGGCCGATCCGGCCCAGAACCCGATACTGTATCTGCTGATCGGATCTAGAGTTTCATTGGCAGAGATCTGATACCGTACCTGCTAGAACCTGATCCTTGGGCCAGACCTCGACGTTCCATCGTCGGCAGAGCTTTTGATCCGTTGCTTACGGTACGGTCACTCGTAGAACTCGATGTGCGCTGGAGCTAATAGGCAATGGCCTGCTCTGAGAGGGGATAAGAAGACGCCCTCTCGGACCCGAGGGCTGTGTGGCCCCCCTATCGAGCTGACTAACACCATTGACTAAGCCAGGCTCACCCCTGGCCATGCGGCCGCAACAAGCTGAGTCGAACATGCTTTTGATCAGCCCGTACGTACCGGCGCACTGTAACATACAGTGGTGTAAAATAGGCTTCAAAAGGACTGACCGACAAAGGATTGGAGGATGTACAGTACAGTACCGTACTGTACGGCCCCGGACGGACAAGTGAAGACTGGGAGTTCTTGGGGGGGGGGGGGGGGGGGGGGGGGGGGAGTTCTTTTGGGGGGGGGAGTGGGCCAGGCAGAACTGGGGAGTCCTGTGAGTGGGGACAGCAGTCTTGGACACTCTAGAAATGGAATGAGAGGGGGAAGTGGGGAGCAGAGAGAGCCAGGCCGGACTGCTACAAAATCTTGCCAAGTACCGTAGTCCAAGGAGGAGGAGGAGGAGGAGGAGGGGGAGACATTTTCGAGAATTATCGATTGACAGATTCCAGACTTGACACGACATCCAAGTGGACCAAATCACTCTATACAGTACCGTAGCTGTACAGCCAATCTGGCTCCTTTTGTACGTTAGACACAAAAAGTGCCATCAACCCAGATCCATCCACTACTTCACCAAATGGCACAACTACTGTACATGGCAACCGGCCTATCGAGAAAGGGGGAGGGGTCTGGTCTATTGAGGCTCTCGCGGGATTCGAGGGTGATATGCCCTCCCGACTACGTAGCTAGCTGACTATGATAACGCCACTGACTAAGCTGGGCCTGGGCCTGGCCCGGCTACTATCAGTGATATATCTCTCTCTTAGTGCTGGAGCTACAGTGGCACGACAAAAGTCTGCGTACGCCTCCGTACAAAAATCTACCTCGGGCTACTCCGGAGAATCAATACATAGCTGCAGGTCGTTACCGGTGTAACCTCGCAATCTAGTCGTATTACTTATGAAAGCAGCAGCCGACAGCTTGTACCGGTACTGATGTACGCAGACTTGTGCCGTGACACTGTACAAAGGCATCGGCCCTGCTCCGAGAGAGGAGAAGACTCGGGGGCTATAAGCCCCTTATCTAGCTGACTAACGCTACGGGTACTGACTTACCCTAAGCCAGGCTCAGCCCCGGCCCTGCCCGCGGCAGGTAAACTTACGTACGGTAGTGGTGAGAGGACCCGGCGGCACCACCCTCGCCGTGGATTGCACTGTAAGCGGCGAAGGACCGGTGGGACAGTACAGTACAGTACTCGAGTGGAGTAGGAATACTGATGCCGATGCCGGTGCCGATACGGGATACCAGTGGACGGAAACACCAGTCGATGGAAAATACCAATGAATGGAAATACCTTTCAGTGGAAAACCCCCGACGAATGGAAATTTCGATCCTTGGAAATCAGATGGGAAAACCCAATAAGAACCAATGGGAATCAATGAGAATCTTGAACACGGCCTCTCTCTTTCTGCTTCCCCGGTGAAGAGCACCGTATTGTACTGTCCTGTACGTAGTCCGTTCCAAACGGGCGACCAACTCACCTTTCGTCCAAAACCACGGACAAGTATCCAGATGACGAGAGAGAGAGAGAGAGAGAGAGAGAGAGAGAGATGGAGGATCACTGACGTGATCAGGATCAGAAGTGTGGATTGGGGATGGGGATCAGAGGTGTGGATCGGAGATGTCGATCAGGAATAGGGTCGAGATGTGGATCAGGGTTTGTGGATTAGGGATGGCAGTTCAGAGACGGCGGCTTCTGTACACTAGAGACGTACTCTTAGGCAGGTGGGAAATATCCTGGAATATCCTGGAATAGCCTGGAATAGTACACTACCCGCCACCACCACCACCACCACCACCGCCGCCGCCGCCGCCGCCGCCGCCGCCCTTCTTCGCCCTGCTGTCGCTGACGACAATCTCGACGTTGCCGTCGGGGATCTTGCCCGGACCGTCGCCGACGTAGTTGTCGACGATCCACTCCTCAATCTCGTCGGCGACGTCGCCCTGCACGACAATCTCCTCGGCGCTGCCGGTGCCGCCCGAGCCGGTGCCGCCTGCGCCGGCTGCCGCCGCGGTCGTCTTGGTCACGCTGGCGCCCGTCGCGAACTTCTTGCCGAAATCCTTGGCGACCTTCTTCAGGTCCAGGCCGTGCTGTTCGAGGCCGCTGATCGCCGTCACGTACTTTCGCTTGTTGCGCTCGACCCGCTTGATCTGCACTCTGGCCGTGCGCCGTTGCTCTTCGGCCGCGGCCGCTTTGGCCTCGGCCTTGGCCGCCTTCTTGGATGCGTCTCGCGTCGCGCGGGCTTGGGCTTCGACCGAGAGCGTGCTCAGACTGGCCGTGACGGCTTCTACGAAGGAGTGTTCCAGGGTGGTGGTCAGCCAGTGCGCGTTGGTGGGTCGGAGCGATGGTAGTGTAGTAGACAGGGCACCAAGGTCAGGCCGTCAAGACTCAGGAAAGGCCCGATAGGTAGGTCGATGGTAGGCGTAGAGGAAGAGTGCACCAAAGATTGGCTGCGAATAGGGAAGCTCGGTCAAACGACTCTTACCATCGTTATACAGCCGCTCGTGCAGCTCTGGTCCATGCTGCTTCAGCCATTCCTCGCATCGTTTGATCGTACCGCCAAACTCGCAGTACTACGCTCCTTGCCGCGGTCAGAAGGGTCCTTCCAGCGCTCAGCGGCGGTCGGTATGAGTCTGGTCGGGGACGCCCCAGCTAGCGCAAGACTTTGCTCCAAACAGCGCTCTCCTCTTCTTACTTCAGGCGGTAGTGAGCAGACTGCCGACATGAGAGGGTGTTAGCTCAGATGTCTTGCTCCGCCAACCGACAGCGGCTTTGAAAATCACACGCCATGTTCTGCTGGAACACTGCACTGGAGAAATGTACAGAGATACTCTAACTTTTGAAGCATCGATCAAAGGATGGCAAGGGGTAAGGCAGGTTGGCTATGTAAGCATCATGGCCTTCCCTAGGGCCAAGGTCCAACAGGAGATCAAATAGAGACGTGAGTGGTAGACGGTGGTAGCTCGCACGCAGGCTACCCCACAAGCTCCTCGAAGAAGGGCACGATACCCTCCCTTTACCGAAAAAGAGAATCCTGGCATGCCCTGCAAGCCGGGCAGATCCCAAGGGCACAATCTCCCACGACTCCACCAACAAATATCCACAGGAAGACGATATCACGAAAGATGCAGCCAGGCATTGCAAGGGCAGACATGGCAAAGAAGACGCATCCAGAGCTTACCTGCACAATAGACGACCTTCCGAGGCCGAACCACTTCTGGGGTCCTTCCTGTTGCCGCCGTCTCGGACGAAGGTGCTGTTGCCGAGGCCGTCGTCATATCGCCGGATCGCGAGACGTCCAGGCAGTTCCGATTTGCTGTTCGATAATACCGCCGTTAAATACGGTATGTCCTAGGAATCGGACCTCTATTCGGCTATTCTGTCACAGACGATGACGCGGTAGTCAGGGCTCTCTTCAGCGACAGAGAACATGTCAGATTTGGAAATGCATTGAACGGGAGGCAAATCTTACCGAGCAGTATCTCTGTGATGCTGCTGCTGATGGTAGGGCTATCATAACTGACGTACGCACGCGGCAAGGCAGCCCTAAATTGCCAGTGGCTCCAGTAGCCTAATCATCAGGTAGGAAGTGCGTGGCTTTCTCTCGGCTCTCTGGAGATGACGGAGTTCGTCGTAAGAAGCAGCTGCCATCACTGTGTTCTACTTCTATTCTAATGTACACAGAGACGGTTGACTTGGTACACCGGTAGACAAGACCATGACTAGGAGCCAGGTTTTGCGGTAGCTCCAACCTGTATACTCCACCAAATCAATTTACATGACCAAGCACATGGGTCCTGTCAATGGGAATTGTACATCTGTTCATGAATCAATCTCCCTTGGCTGGAACTGGTCTCGGTGAATAGCTGTCTACAATGGAGTGCGCAATACGTACTCGGCGACGTAGCCTCGAGATCCGTCCGATCCTTGAATCTCGCAAGTCCATGACAGCGAATGCTGCACTTGATCTCCTCCATCCAGCGCTCCATCCCGGACAAGGCGGCGTCCCCTGCTGGTCTCAGCGACCGGCAGGCATCTCGTGTGTACGACCGTAGGGCACAGTCTCTCCGTCGATTGCGCTTCATCTGATCCCCTCGTACCCCCTCCATCTCGAAATCCGATTGCTCTGCCACCATCCACGCAGCTCGTCCCATCATCTCTGACGCCAAGTTCATATCCCTCTCGTGTTGATATGAGACATCTGTCTCTCGTCCCCTCGATCGCTGCACACAATAGGCAAGATCAATCATGCATCCTCCAGAAAGAAAGAGTTGCCAATACAGAGCAAATACCGAAAGGGAGCCAGTCGCGGTTCAGTTCAGTCCACGATATCTGTACCCTGGTCGTGGCAAGCAGCCGACCAACGAGACTATAGATAGCCTGCTCGCTCGCATTCAACATGTCGTGATGAAACAGCTGTCGTGAGCGAACGATGATGCTGCCCCTGACCCCACCGGCCGGCGCGCCGCAGTTCTTGAGCCGTCTTAGTATCGCACCCCGACTTGGCCGCTTCTTGTCTTTTTCCTTTGACTTGTGCCGCGAGGGGAGGTACTTGGGGCTTCCTGAAAGAAGTGCGGTACGTAACGTACAGTCTGTCCTCCGTAGACCATCCCACGCGAGTCGGCGAGGGCTGATGTCTTACACACCCGATGACGAAACACTCGACGCAGTGACCGATGAAAGCCGAGAGCAAAATCATATGCCGGAACCCTATCGACGCTTGCCTGAACCGAGAGCCATGCCCTTTCTGGCTGGACGCTGGCTAGCCCCTCAACTCGACTACGCCCTCGCGGCCCTTCATGTCTCCTGTTGTGACGCCGCCTGTGCTGTAAAGCTCCGTTCGTAATGCCGTGATGGCTGAACAAGCTCTGCGACCGTGGTGCGTCCGATGGTGGCTGTGCGTTCGGGCTACCGTTGGCCTTGGGTCGGGTGGGGGGACGCGTCCGGCACCTGGCACCAGCGCTCCGCTGCATCTGTCTGCATGGGCCGCGTCTCGCTTGCGAGGGGGCTGGAAGCTGCAGCATCTGCAGCCAGCAAGGCTCGCCGATCATCCAATCAGCGCGGCATTCGCAACACCCGTGCGCCGGCGCCATCACGATCCACGGCCCTCTCGACGTTCCACCGTCTTTGAGAGCGGCGCAAAAAGTGTCTGGGCCAGCCAAGCTCTGGCCCCTCCTCAACATTCCAAGGTAGCGATCGGTCGTCCCTTCGCCTGGTCGACCCCCAGAGACAGCGACGTCCCGAGTAAGACCGAAGAGAGCCTGTCGAACGAGTGGGGCCGATCGACCGTTCTCAGCTGGGCTCTCTTTCGCGTCGCCGAGCGCCACCGTCGCGGCCGTTCTCGGTCGTGCACGAGGCTCGATCTCCGCAGCGCGCTCCAGTCGCTCCTCAGCACTGCAGGCCGTGGTCGAGCGTCATGTCAAACGGGAGGAGTAGGGTGCAGAGACCGGGGCGCCGTGCCGAGCTTCCGAACGCTATCAGGTCTCGTCGACAGACGCCAGACTTGCCGTCGTCCTCCTGGAGATCTTGTCCGCCCGGCGACGCCACGTACGGTCGAGAGGGTAGGGGTGGTGGTGGGGGGGAGGATTCGAGACATGACTTCGCCTATGCGGAACGCAGAGTCATCCGTAATTGCTTACCGCCATGAAACACATCACAGAAGATGTCCCCTTCGGGGCAGCGCTGCCTGGTGCATGCGCTCGGCAGCGCCAACGGCGTACGGCATGATGGAGCGGGCGTCCTCGACGGGCCGAGCAGGAATCGGCTTCGACTGCGTCTCCCAGCGTCGCAGAGAACAAGCGAACGACGTGGTCCCTCGCGGCGCGGGCCTTCGGTTCCGGTGCTCGCTGCCGACGCTGCCGTGGTGATTCGTCCTGTGGCGCGCACCTTTCCAGGCTGGAGCCCGGCCCGGGTCGAAGATCTCGGTCCCGTGAAATTGTCTTTGGCGCCGGCGCCGTCGACAGCGCACCAGTAGCGGCCGCATTGGCCTTCTGCGGCTCGACCAACGGTCTGGTCCGGGTCGGAACGGTGTCGACGTCGTAGTACATACTGTAGGCACAGTACCCCGTACTCACGTCAGTACGTGCCTATCGCGGCGGGGCTCGTATTGGTGGCAGCAAACAACCTGGTTCAGGGCTGAGCTGTCAGGACATCCGTGCAGGACAAGGCCGGCAACGGCCTGGACAGGCGAGCAGCATGGAGCCATCCTGACAGATCTGCCGTGATACCCCAACATGACCTGCATCCAGAGGACCGCGGCGGCACTCGACGCGAAGCGGGTCGGCGGTGCTTACGTAAGTAAGGAGCAAGTAGCGAGTACCGCTTCCGGCAACGACGGCTCAGGTATCGGGACCGTATCCGACACCTCGGAGCGGTTCTTCGTCGTAGGAGGGACGGTCGTGGTACAGACGTAGCGTTGACGTAGTTCGTGCGCCGTACGTACGTCCGTATGGCCGAGCTGGGCGTCGACAGGCTTCTTGGCCCTATTGTGTACCCATACGTAGCGTGGCAGTGCATGGGTAGCGTGCGTACACACTCGTATATACGTCGTACGTAATGAAGTACGGAGTACCTACGTTCTCCCGTACAGCAACAGCCCAACTCTGCGTAGGTTCCGTACGGAAGTACGTCTGTACAGTACGCGCAGTACGTACAGTACTTCCGTAGGTGTTTGAACAGTAAGATTTAGTGGGTCAGACCCTGTTCTAGCCCGTGTTTCGAGCTACCAGGGTTCTCGTTGCCTGGGGCCTCGCAGGATCGAGAGCGATTACGTAACTCCAATCTCTCGCCCGTTGCGAGGGAACGGCCACACAGGTACGTTACGTACGCACGACAAAAGTCAGCGTACACCTCACTACAAAATCTACCTCGGGCTGCTCTGGAGAATCAATACATAGCTGCTTTTTGCTACTGGCGTAACCTCTCGATCTAGTCGTATTACTTATGAAAGTAGCGGCTAACGGCTCGTACTGTTGTACGGAGTACGCAGACTTATGTCGTGACACGGTACGGGTACGTATGTACGTACCTACGTATGTCATTCTACCCCCTCCTTCGGGACGATCTTTCACCGCCCGAGACTCAGGCCTGTCAGGAAGCCCCTCGTCCGCTCGTCCCAGTTTTTGGTCGAACTCCGGCGCGAGAGTCGGACTTGGATCCCCTCCACCCGGCTTTCACCGAGACGGCCGCCGTCGACACTCCAGCAGGACCTTGATCTCATCCAAGATGGAGACGGCATTGTTCTGGTCTCGCACACTGTGTAGATCAGCAGAGGGAGGGCGAGGGCGAGGGCGAAGGCGAGGGCTCTGATAACCCACGGCATAGTGCTCCGCAACCTTGAGATGGGCGATCGTACAGGTGCTGTGGCGGTACAGGTGATCGGGGTTTAGTCGTATGGTGCGCTGTACCGCAGTTGCTCGTGTAGACGCCCGACCATCTCAAGTACACGGGTCGCATCACTTACGACGGGTGGACTTGGCGCCGCGGATACGGAACCTGATGTCAACCTCCCCTGGCCCGGGCTCGGCCGAGTGAATCCCACGTCGACCGTCGAGGACGTTCCCCCCTCCGGATACGACGACCGGCGCCAGCCCAGAAGGTCGAGCACCTGTGCAGTACCTAACGTACGTACCGAACATATCTTCCGGCGCCCTGGCATCATGCTTCGACGTCGACCTCGCCGTACTCCGTAACGGCCGTCGGAGACGACTTGATATTGCCATCCGGAACACAGAAAAGCCACTTGCGAAGAGAGTTCACCTCCTTTGACGAAGTCGACCTCCCCACAAGAGTAGCTCTGGCCCAGGTTTGCCCTCCCGCTCCCTCTTTCTCTCACCCTCTCCTTCACTCGTTCGCCACCTCCCTCTCGTCCTTCTGCCTCGCCGGGGAAGAGAGGGAAGACGAAAAGCAAAAGACCAGAAGAGCACCGGTCCGTGTCCCTTTCGGGTTCGGGGCTGCCGCAACGGATCGTCTGGTGAGCGACGACGACGACGACGACGACGACGACGACGACGACGACGACGACGACGACGACGACGACGTACCGTCTTCAAGAAGGCGCAATCGCTCCAGAGACCGGTCGCGCTGGGGCCAGACCACCGACGAGTCGAAATTACCACCCTGCCGCTGCCGTCCTCTCCGCATCTTGCTCTTCCGCGTCGACTGCCAACTGCGACTTCATTTCTTGAAAGGGCTCTGTTCCTGCTCCGGCCAGCGAGAGGGAGGAAGGGAAAGAAGTGCGTAAACGTTCGACATTGTCGAAGACGGCAACGGTCGTGCCAGCGGGCGCTGCCATCGTCGGTGTCGGTATCACCACCTCGAAGACGCCAGAGTGGGCCAACCTCGTCCATCGGCCAGGGCATGATTCATCCGTGGCCTCCTCCTCAGCAGCAAAGTCGTATCACGCCGGCCTGCCAATCGGATCATTCTCACCATCATCATCGTCATCTCCGTCTCGACAGGACCACAGCCTCATCTTTCTTCCCTCCTCATCCGACTCGTCCGTCTCCGCAGATTCCCCTCGTTGTCGACGACGGTTGAAAGGATTCGAGGTCGCCGTGAACTAACCGGACCACTCTTGTTTTTTAAATTTTTTAAATTTTTTTTTTTTGGAAGACTTGCCGTCGCTCGTTGTTTCAGTGGCCGACTCGATTGAGTCTGATCTCGCGTTTGGTCCCTCGACGGCCTTAAATCCTCGCGGTCCGAGTCGGGACAAAGCTCGCCGGAGCGTCTTGTGTAAGTTTCGAGGGGGACGTTCACGTCTTATCGTCCTCTTCGACTACCCCGCCCCTGACGTGATGTTTGAATGCGGCTGTTACCGTTCGAGGCGATGACGCTGACGGCGGCGACGAAGTCCTTGAGGGCCCTGCTAGATGTTTCTCACCGTACCTTCGGCCACCTGAGGCGAACCCTGAGCGGTGGGAATTCGGACGTGGGAGGCAAAGCTTAGGTGTTGACGCTCGAAGGAGCAGGCGTCGTGTTTCCGTCGAGGGAGGGAACCTCTCCAAGACCAGCACGAACTGAAGAGAAGCCGCAGCGCTCGTCCGTCGCCACTTCGACGGCCACGGCGACGACGCGACCGCCGTACCGACCACCACATTCGCCATCACCGTCACCACCACCGTCGCCATGACTGAGGTCTTGCCCGTTCCTCTCCCGGTCGATGCGACATCATCCTATCTCTCCGCCGGTCGACTCCGTCGCTCGGCCTCCTCCAAGGCGCCGTTCTACGCCACCTCCGCGAGCTCGTACGGACAGAACTTGCAGCAAGGCCATCATGTCCAAACCGAGAACGGCTATCTTGCCGCCGCCGGCGCCCATCACCATCGGCACCGGCTGCCCAGTCGCATCTCGACCTCGCTGCCCTCGTCCGCGGCCTCGTCGCCGCCCATCTTGTCGTACCACGGCTCGTCTCGATCCAGCCCGAGCACCTCGACCCCGGTCAGCTGCCTCTCGCTGAACGCCAAGTTCGCCGCGCTCGACGCGGCCGACGACCCGATCATCTTCCCGTCCTACGAAGATGTGGGCTTCGACTCTCCCACGCTGGAGCGCGACGACCACGGCGACGACGGCGACGACGACGACGACGACGACGACGACGACGACGACGACGACGACGACGACGACGACGACGACGACGACGACGACGACGACGACGACGACGACGACGACGACGACGACGACGACGACGACGACGACGACGACGACGACGACGACCGCGGCGAACACGACGACGACGACCGCGGCGAACACGACGAGGACGACGCCGACGCAGGCACCGGCACCGCGGCCCGTCCCCGTCTGCCCCCGGCGCCTCCTCCGACCAGCCCCTGCACCGACGCTCCCGACTTTAGCGTCCTGATCCCCCGGCCGCAGCCGACGACCAAGGTCGGGCCGTCAAAGGCCAGGACCTCCTCGGACTCGCGTCTTCCCGAGTTCCTCGTCACCGCCGAGGACGACATCGCCCTCAGCGTCGAGCCCTCGCGTCATGTGGACTACCTCTCGCACGAATGGGTCGAGGAAGACGTCTGGGTCTCGTGGCGACACATTGTCACGCGTCGCAAGTACTACGGCAACGCCGCCCGCCTCGAGAACTCGTCCTGGCGAGCTTGGGGGAAGATGAAGTACCGGCTGCGCACCGTCGCGCCCCACACGCTCAACTGGTCAGCCTCGCCCGCCTCGCCCGCCTCGCCCCCTCCCTTTTCCTCCTTCGCCGTTCTTCTTTTCGTCCGCGGGCCCGACGTTGATGCTTTCGTCTCAGGCTCAAGGATTATGACGTCACGTGGCTGTACGGCCCTCTTCAGACGCGACGGACCAGGACCCTGGTGCCCGGTGACACCCCGGCCGGAAGCCGTCTCTCGCAGACCAATTCCTTTCTCGCCAAGAAACCGATCCTCAAGAAGCGCAGCATGTCCGAGATCATGCTGCAGAGGTCGCTGTCGGCCTCGTCCCTGCTCAAGCAGGCCGCCGCCGCCGTAGAGGCCCAGCGCCGCACCGGCCTGAAGCTGCCGGGCAGCCGCGTGCAACACCGTGGCGTGGGCCGGGGCACGGCTGACTTTGTCGCCGCTCGATTCGAGCCGTCGTGGACCTCCGCCGCGGCGACGACGACGACGACGACCGCCGTCACCGCAGCCGGCGGCGGCGGGACCAGCAGCAGCAGCAGCAGCAGCAGCAGCAGCAGCAGCAGCAGCGGCGCCGATCCGTCGACGTCGTCGTCCTCGGGACTGGTGACGCCTGGCGTCGGCGAGCGACGACACATCCACTTCAACAACGAGGTCGAGCAGTGCATCGCCGTCGACATCCGCGACGAATACGACGATGACGCCGACGGAAACGTTCGGGCCGTGGACAAAGAAGCGGACGACGACGAATCCGACGGCGACGTCGTCATGATGAGAGCGTCGTCGACGAAGGCGTCGTCCAAGGTCAAGATCAGCCGGCGCAAAGCGCCGTGCACGAGCCTCAGCGCCGAGAGCAAGACGATCGCCATGCTACCTTCTACGACGCTCAAGTTCCGAGACGAGATGTCTGAGCCGGACGAGCTCCGCTCCGAATTGTCGCCCCGGCCCTGGAACACGCGAAGACCGTCTCCGTCGCCCTCGCTCGAGACGCTCAGGCCGTCACGGCCGTCGACGAATCTCTTTCTGGGCGGCGGCGACGACGGGGACGACGACGAAGACGACGGCGACGACGACGACGACGACGACGACGACGACGACGACGACGACGACGAGAACGACCCTGACGAGGACATGTCGTGGGAGCCGGCCGGAGCGTTCATCGCCGGGACCGGAGCCGGACCTTTCGCGGCCATGTCTTCGTCTCACGAGAGCGGCGTCGGGGAGCCCTACGGTCTCCGGCGGACGGCCTCGGGCATGTTCATGCCGGATCAGTACGACGAGGACGACGCGGCCGGCGCCGGTCTGTTCGGACGGGTCGCCGACACCGTGAACACGGCCCGGGACATTGCCCACGTCATATGGAATGTCGGCTGGCGCAGATAGCAGACGACGGAAAAGCCAAGCGATGTGGTCCTCGCACCTTCACGACCTTTAACGACTCATGATTTCCCCTGCCCCTTTTTCCTCTTCTACCCCTCTGTCTTTCTTCTCATCTCCTGCTTTCTCTTCTTGACCAAAAGTATCTGTCTGCCCTTGACTGTGGCATTTGCCAGGGCATGGTGTGTGTGCTCCCGAATTTACCTGTTTCGACCTCCATCTTCTTCATCTCTCCTTTCGTCTGCGTAGTCCGTGGGGGTCTTCATCTGCGGAGGTCAAAGGACGGCGGTGATGGACCGGGGAGGGCCTTCGGCGCTGGCGGTGTTTTCTCTTCAGGACCGAAAGGTCTTGGTCTCTGTCCAGGGCTGCGCCGATGCGGCTCACCGTCTGGGGTTGGTGGGGTGTTACTGTGGTGGTACATGACGCCAGCAACTGGGCTTGGCACGGTTCGGTCGACGGTTGCCGTTCCGTGTGTTCGTCGACTTTCGGTGGAGCGTGGGCAAGTTTTCATCCAGCGGTATCTTACAACCCCCAGGCTGTGTGTGGGGTTGTCATAGAGGGATCTTTTTGCGTATCTAACGCTCTCTCCTACGCAATCCAGCCGAAAGTTCAAGCGAGCGAGTTCGGCTCGCGCTCCTGTTGTTAAGACGCATATCAGGCTACGATATGACTTGGTGGACGTGCTACGTTCGTGCTGGTGGTGTAGCGACGAGCCTCGGTCGACGGAAGATGACGTAGGTTCCGGCCGCATTATGCCCGCGCTTATCGAGCGTGTCCCGCTACCGAGTGCTCGGGAGCTGCCCCACTGTTCGGGAGACGAGGATGCGTCTAGCGCGCCTAGCGCGTCCGCAGACCGACCGTAGCGCCCGACCCGTTGCGCCCGTTCTCGCGCCGTTCAGACGTCGTGGAGGTGCTGTACCATCGTCGACGGTCGACAGATGCCGAGCTGACGGCGGGGACACCTACAACATACGAGACCAGCACGTTCTCTGGGTATCTGGCCTGGCGTCTACGACTGGCAGAGCTGGATACGTCAGCTCATCGCTTGGGCTGACCTCGGATCAGAAGCAGTCCAGGCTCATCCGGCGCAGTATGGTAGGCCCTACAGACCTCCGTCGTTTTAAGACCCGGGCCGTCGCCTGTCTGAAGCGCGTGTGTTCGGATCCAGGCACGGTGCTGGTTCGACGAGGGCTGATCATGGCTTGTAGGTCGTTTCGCTTCCCTGAGGGGTGTGCTTCTTGGGATCGAATCGCAAAAGGGTCACGGGAGTCCGTCGACAAGTCCGCCCCACCGCTTGGCCTCGCGATAGAGACATAGGAGATCCAGGGCCGGACGCCGTCCGACTCTTCTCTCTTGAGGGTATGGTCGTTGAAGACGTTGCCCGAGCGAAGAGCCCGCTGAGATCCCAACTGCAAGCTGCTCTAGTCCCACGTACAGCTCGCCTCCATGGAAGCCGTCAACGTCCGAGAGCTGGTCGATCGTCTCGGGAGCAATGAAGACGGTGCTCGAAAGAAGGCTGCCTTTGGTCTGCAGACCTACATCGGGGATCCGTCCTTTGCGGACGTCTTCATCGCGGAGGGTGGCCTGACCAACCTGCGCCAGCTCGTCATCAAAGCGAAAGGCAACACGTTGGCCTACAGCTTGACCTCTCTCACCCGAACTCTCGAGGTCGACAAGGGATGGGAGTACGTCGATCAGGCGCTGATCGAACGGGTGAGACGTCGGCTTGCTCCCCCGGCTGACGCGTCTGTCGTTGGGCTGACGACGTTCGCCGTTCCAGGTGGTCGAGCTCGTGGTCACCCACCCGCTCGTCAACATCCTGCGAGGCGCCATGTCGATCCTGGTCGCCATCGTGACGCATTCGAGCCAAGGCCCCAGCGCCGAGCGTCGCGGGCCGTCTGGGTTCGGGGCGTTGAAGCCCGCCTTGGCCAAGCATCCCGACTTTCTCGAGATGCTCGTCAGTCGACTGTCGTCGGCCGACCACGCCCTGTGCGCCAACGCGTTACAGTTGATCAACTCGCTCATGCGAGATGCCATGATGGACGACTCGGACCTCGAGTGGCCAAGGTTCATCCGACGCCTGCAGGACCTCGGCGTGATCAAGGCCGTCTACTCGCTGATGCAGGGCTCGGCCCTGCAGGACCTTGCCCATCCGCTCCTCGAGTTCCAGGCGCTGACGAAGGTGCTCCTGCGCAAGTGGCGAGACGTGCCCGTCGACCAGGACAGACCGGAGCACCGACGCGCCCTCAAGGGGCTGCATCTCGCGAGCAACCCGGAACGACCGGACAAGGCCGAGACGACGTCGGACGGGAGAAAGGTCCGGGCGCACAATCCGGAGAAGTGGCGGCGACTGGGCTTCGATACCGAGTCGCCCGCGGCCGAGTTCTACGACGTCGGGTACCTGGGCATGATGGACCTGACGGATTTTGTGCGACGACACGAGGACGGGTACCAAAAGGTGGGGGGAATGGTCCGGGGAGGTTTGTGCACGGCAGAAACGAGGCTGACGCGCAGAGCCGTACAGCTGCTGCTCGAGCAGGCGACGAGACCGGCGGAGCAGAGATGTCCGATTGCGAAGGCGAGCCTCGCCGTCACCCTGATCCTGTACGACTACTTCGACGTCGACAAGCCCGACGTCGAGGACGCCAAGAGCTACCTCGCGCTCGACACGCGCGCCAACTTCGACCGCGTCTTCCGTCCGCTGCTGCTGCAGTGGTCTCGCCTTCACACGGCCGCGCTGCAGGCCGCTTTCCGGCTCTGGAAGTCGACGGGGGCCGAGGTCGACGACTTTGAGAAGGTCGAGGACCTCGTGCGCATCTTGGTCGACCACGTCGTCGGCCAGGCCTCGTACAGCAAGGACATTCGACGCGTCGAGGAGGAGATGAGCGAGATGGATCATCTCCGGCTGCGCGAGCTGCAGATGGCGCAGCTCGAGGCGACGTACGAGAACGCCTGGGGACGGCATCTGCGGTTGGTCATCCGTTCCCCGTCTCTCTCTCTCTCTCTTCTCTCTTTTCGAATTCCGTCATCGCTTGTCCGGGGGGGGGGGGGGGGGGGGGGTCAAGACTCGCTGAACGAGTGCCACGCTGACGACCGACCAGACAAGTCCGCGAGGAGCTCAGACACGAAGCCTTTCAGTTTGTGCGGGAGCAACGCATCCGATGCCTGCTACGCGGCCGCTGGTTTCCCCGCTCGATGGAGTACAAGTCCGAGCAGGGACCGGTTACGAGGCAGGATCTCAAGCGCTCGGTGCCGTCGGCCTGGCGCTTCATACGGCTCTCGCACAACCGACGCTACTTGCATTTTGCGGACTATGATTCTCGCAGGGAGTACGAGCCGGGCCTCGAGGCTTTGGAGGAGAAGGGTAAGCCCCGACCGCCGTGGGCCGTGACGTTCGAAGCCCGTCTTCGGTGGGCGTCGCTGCTGACGTGTAGCTCTGTGTGCAGTCGACCTAAGCACCGCTTCCTCGGTCGAATGCAACGTCCCAGAGCTCTCTGTGCCGGGCGGGTCCGACGCGTCTGAACTCTTGGACGATGCCGCCGACGACGACGACGACGACGACGAAGACGACCCGAGCCAGACCGCGACCACGACCACGCGCACGAGCATGAAGATCATGATCCACGACGTGCGACAAGGCGCCGACTCGGCTTCGAGAACCGCCGGTAGCGGTCATCAGCAGCAGCAGCAGCAGCAGCAGCAGCAGCAGCAGCAGCAGTCGTCGTCGTCTCCCGCGGACGACGCGTCGTCCGTATCCCTGACCTTCTTCCCGCAATCGAGGTCTGTGGCGTCGGAGTGGGTCGACGGGCTACGCATGCTTCTGCATCAGCACCAGCAACGACAACAGCTGGTGTCCACGGATACAAGTCATCGCCGTCCACCATCCGCCCCGGACTCGACCAAGAAGGCCGGCACCGCCATCAACACCGCCGCCAACAACCACAACCACAATCACGCCAAAGCCAGTCGTCAAGACCACCACCACCACCACCACGACTCGAGCACGCCGGCACCTGTCCCCGCAATCGACCAAACCCAAACCCAAACCCAACCGCAAGCATCAGCACCAGCAGTAGGCGATATGGAGGTATCCTCGCTCACGCTACCCAGCCGGAAACTCGTCTCGTTGATCGCCGAGTACGGCCAGAAGATTCGTCTCTTGAACCTACATCTCAGCGACTACGAGGCTGGCTACGGCTACGGACAAGGTTATGGGGCTGGGGCTGGTTATGGATATGGAGCTGGGGCTGGGGCTGGGGCTGGATATGGGGCTGGGCCTCAGACATACCAAGCGAGATACGCTGGCACAGGTGGATCGGTCGGTGCAGGCGTGCCTGCTACTACTACCTGGGACGGCATGAATGGCATCAGCGGCATCAACGGCATGAACAGTATCAACGACGCTGTTCGAGCAGCTGCTGCTGCTGGTTCTAGCGGTCCTCCTGCTGCGGCGGGCACAGTGGCGGCGGTGGCCGCGGGTCTGAATGGTACGAACGGTATGTCTTTTTTTCCAGTTCCTCGTGTTTCTTTGTCACCGTTGTCATTGGTGCTTTGTCATCGCCAGCGTTGTCAGCTGTCATCTCCTGCACAGCTGCTTGTTCTGCTCTCTGTTCTGCTGCTTGTCGTTTGGGTTTATACTCTTCGCGTCAAGACACTGCTCTTGCTACGCAGCTTCCCGCTTGTTGTTGCTGTTGTTGTTGTTGTTGTTGTTGTTGTTGCTGTCGTCTTCAACAAAAGGTCATCATCGTGCCACTGCTGTTGATACCTGTTTTCATTCACATGCCCATACCCGGACATGAACTTCTACCCTGACTTATGCCTATGCCCACGCCTTGCCCATGCTCATGCTCATGCTCATGCCCACGCTCACGTGAATACCCACATCTGTACCTATACCTATACCCATGCTTACACTCCTACCCACATCTACACCCACACCTGTACCCACGCCTACACCTACGCTCATGCCCATGCTCATGCCCATACATGTTTCCATGCCCGTTCCCACACCCATCCCGTCCCCATGATACACTGCCACCCATCCTCGTATCCTGCTCACACCCACGCTTGTGCTCATCTAGGTACTCACACAAGCCACGTCAACGGCACCGCTGGTGCTGCGAGGGGCCACGACAACACTGGCCGCGCCGGAGATCAACGTATCGATCCACGACGACGTGGCTCATCTGGACCCGGCGCACTCGGCGACGCCATGGCACCCGGCCCTCTAAACAGCCCCGCAAGCTTCAACCCAGCCACAGGCTTCAACGCAGCTGCAGGCTTCAACGAAGGCGCAGCACCAATAGGCGCGGTCGGCCCACCGATCGGCGCAGCAAGGCTCTTTCTCGTCCAGCCCTCGCCCGTCTTTCACGGCATCGACAGGAACGACGCTCCGCCCGTGCCTTCTCGCCAAGGACTGGACGAGGACGAGTTCTACTACGATGTCTTTGGGATTTGAGAGCTCTTGAAAAGGAGGCTTGATCCTCGAAGGATGCTTGGTTCTTGGGAAGACACTTCAATTTTAAATTGGGGTTTTTTTTTTTTTTTTTTTTTTTTTTGGAAAGGAGCGCTTAGCTCTCGCTCAGCCCTTGAGAGGACGCTTAATTCTTGAGAAAGTCTCTTGGCCCTGCCACTTTAGTTCTTTGAAAAAAAAAAAGAAAAAGAGATGCTTGGTTCTTTGGGAAAAGAGATTTCCTTCTTGAAAAGAGGGCCTCCCCCCCCCCCACATCTCTCTGTTGGAATTGGACGTTGTGGGTGTGGAGCCCTAAAGCACTGTCATGTTTGCTCTTGCCCCATGTATTTGGGACGGTCACCGAAACCCTAGCTAGTTCTCAACAATAATAACAACAACAACGAACAAACAAACAACTTGTTCTTCTACTTCTGCCGTGCCTCCAGAATCGATCAATTCCTTCCTGAGAATGAAAGGCCACTTTCTGAAACAAAACAAACTACATTTTTTTGTTTTCTTGCGTGGACAAGTGATCATCTGCTTTCTTTCAGTTCTTTCTTTCTCTCTTCTTCTCTCCTCTTCTCTTCTTCTTTTTTTTTTTGGGGGGGGGGGGGGGGGGGGGGGGGGTGGGAGGGAGGTGGGAGGGAGGTGGGAGGGGTAGAGGTGGGGGTAGGGACAAAGGTGTACTGTCTCCACTTCTCCACTCTGTCTTGTTGGTCTTTGTGAGTGAGATCTGTGAATAGACTTAATCATTGTTATATCTGTACAGTGGTATTCCGTTTGTGGGTGAGAGAGAGAGCGAGAGAGTGTGGCAGGAGGAGTCCAGCGGGCAGGTGACATGTGACCCTGAGGCACATGACTAGGACTTGGTAGATATAGAGGTTCTCGGTTGAATCCTGGAGCCACTAGGATTCAGTCCCTTCGTCGACGGAGTCTAGCCCTGGCGATAGTCAACAAGACCCCAGTTCTATCACAGAGAGAGAGAGAGAGAGAGAGAGAGAGAGAGAGAAAGAGAGAGAGAGAGAAGGGTGAGGTGTGGTGCGGTCCAGTGCCTGCATCCATTGATCATACTGCTCTTGTCTGTGGTGTTCATGTGATTCTGCTTTGTAAGTTCTCTTTCCCTCTCTCTTCTACCTCTGCCCTCTCTTCCTTCTCTGCTGTTCCAAATTTCTTTAATTCTTCCCTTCCCATCTTCTATCAAGTCCCTATTGGAAATTTCTCGTTAAAGAAGCCAGATTCAGCTGTCGTACAGAGCGAGAGAAGTATAGGATGAGATGCAAATAACCTTGGACATCATACCAATTCACGTCGATTCATGTCGATTCATATCAATTCGTTCAACCGCCCACGCACCCTCTCAAAGAGCTGTTCCCGTATTTGTTCTCTGGCGGAGTACGTTTCGCGTTCATCCCTCCATAGATCCATGTCTTCGTTCTCCTTGTGCTCGTCGTCCTCCTCCTCGCTGTCATGCTGCTGCGTATCAACACCGTCGGCCCTCGTGTGTCTCGTTGGTGCATCGCGGTGATGATGCGGATGACCGTGGTAGTGATGGGGATGCGACGGAGCTGCCTCGGTATTGTTGGTGCGTATGTTCACGTCGAGATTGTCGTCTATCGCCCTGTCGCCGGTCGTGACAAAGGGTGTCCTCGCATGGGCTGGCCCGACGCCGCCAAGCTCAAAGGGCGAGAGAGAGAGATGTTGTCGAGTGTAGAAGACTGCAAAGACGGCCACAGACAAGGAGAGGAGGAGCCATAGCAGGCGGAGACGGCCTTGACATTCGTTAGTAGGCTGCCGGAGGCAACGACAGAGCAGACGAGCCGTGGTCGAGGGATACACGGAGAAGCCTCCGATGCAACCTCGCCAAGCAGGCTCAACACTCACGTTGAATCCCATCCCTCCACTGCACCTCCCGCCTCTCCCACACCGTGACCATCTCCCTGACCCGGTCCAGCCGGCCGCTGAGTTCGCCGACGCGGTCTCTGCCGTGCTTGACGCGTCTGCCGAGGCCCTCGATCTTCTTGCGCTGCTCGCCAAAGGCGCCAAAGGCCGCCACCTGCGCCGTCACATGCCGTTCGACGTTGCGTGCCTCGTCGTCAAAGTGTCGGCTCAGCTGCGTCGTGGCGGACGAGATCTGCTGGATCGACGACAGCGTCGCTTGCAGCTTCGACAGCGACTCCAGGATCGTGTAGTACGTGTCGTCCAGCCTCCGGATCGCGGCCGTCGAGGACAGGTCGAGTCCCGCAAGCGTCGTGCTGATCGTCCTGTCACCAAGCCGGGGTCACCGGTCAGTCCGAGACGGTCTCGAAGATCTAGGAATCAAGGGACCCAACTCGTCTTGGAGCTTCCGCTGCTCCCGTAGCTTGCTCAGGCCAGCTTCCGACCGGCCGTCCGTCTGCTGCACGTTCTCGATCCAGAGTCTTGGCCGCCTGCTCGAAGTGCCTACTTCGACGTCCCGTTCCGCAAGGTCCTGGGGACACGGCTGGGCCTGGCGACCGTCGTCTCGCCCGGGGTCCGACGACGACTGTCCCGTCTTTGCGCTCAGCACTTTCGCGGCGACTTTCGTCTCAGGCCCGGCCTTCGAAGACGCGCCGCCGGACCCGGATCCCTTCTCCTTTGCACCATGGCGATCCCTGTGGTTGTGATTAGGGTGATGGTGATGCAGATGTAGGTGCGCGTGCCGCTTGATCATCGCCGCCGGTGTTGACGTTGCGGAGCTCGTCGAGTCTGGCCGGGGCGGTGGCGTCCGTCCAGATGCGTCGTCGACGTGAGAGCTATGGTCCGCCGACGGTATGACAAGAGAAAGTCTGTGTCTCTCCCGGCCCTCCATCTTGATACCTCCTGCCACGTGAGAAGGTATACTTCCCCGGAACGTGCCTAAGCTGCCCGTGGTAGGCGCGGCCCCTTGCCGACGGTAGACGCAAAGCAGGGTCGACCTCGGGAGAGATGGTGGGGCTCGTGATCGACGTCGGCCGCAGCTTGCGGCTGAATTACGAGAGTACTATGCAGGAACCCCTCGCGCCTGCTCACAGACACCATCAAGGCCGACAAATTACTACAGCTGTACAGACGGAGCGCATGGCCCATTCAATATGATAGTAGAGAAATGTAGAAAGTCTGCCGACGTGCAAGCCGCAACGCCGCCGACATGTCGCCCTTGAGAACCACTCGACCAACGCCTCAAAATGCTCCTAGCCTAGAAAGCTAGATCATGAATTCAGCAGCTTGTTCCTCTTCTCCTTCCGCTTCAGCCGGTCCACTCTCTTGCGGTGCATCTTCTCTGCCATCTTCTCGTATCGTGCCTTCTCCTCCTTGGCGGCTCTGCGATCTTTGATGATTTTGATGCGTCTCTGAGCAGATGTTCACGATCAGACGAGTCGATCGGTCCCCAGGACGCTGATGCCAACACACCTGTCTCTCCTCCTCCTTCTCGGCCTTCATCTCCCTCTCCTTGGTCTTCACGGCTTTCTCTGCCTTTCGCACCTCCAGCCGTTGCGACCACGACGACAGACCCGCACAAGGTCGGAAGGCGGTCTTCCGCTCGTGCCATTGCTTTCCTGATATGGTCAGACCGTCGTCTCCAATGTCAATCATCGGCTTACCGTTCTTTCGCGCTCCATCCACGGCGACAGCCATCGTCTGCTCACCACGCTCTCGATCAATCTCCTCGGAAGTTGTGGGCCTTCCTGAGGAGGAAGGGGGGTGGGGGCTGACGTAATCACATCTCGGAAAATCCTTTTG
Source organism: Lichina pygmaea (assembly GCA_963422465.1). Taxonomy (NCBI): domain Eukaryota; kingdom Fungi; phylum Ascomycota; class Lichinomycetes; order Lichinales; family Lichinaceae; genus Lichina; species Lichina pygmaea. Next base: position 5,234,803 of record OY730170.1, read on the forward strand.
CCGGCGGCTGCCCCTCTGGTGTTCCTCGCCGCCTACACCAAACCTAAACCCTCTTCTGGTCAACATCGAGGATGTTCCCCGCCGTGCCCGCCAAGGAACTCAGCGGGCTCGAGTAGTGCGCCGGAGGACATCATCGTTGGATGGAAGCTGCCACAGACGCGACCTCGACAAGAGGCCTGCCGTCGACGGCAGTGACCGTCCGACCGGAGTCCAACAGCAGGTATGGAGCCAATGCGACCAAGGATATTGTCTTTGGCTCGGTGTGTGCTCCGTAGACCGGCACATGGACTTCCTCGGGGACTAACACGACGCAGTTGGCTGGCTTGGTCGGCAAGATTGTCGAATATCCATTCGACACGGTCAAGGTTCGCCTGCAGTCGCAGCCGGATACTCGACCAGCCCTCTACAGCGGCCCCCTCGATTGCTTCAGGAAATCGCTGCACCATGAAGGCTTGCGCGGCCTGTATCGGGGCGTGAGCGCCCCGCTGGTTGGCGCTGCCGCAGAGTCGAGTAGCCTGTTCTTCAGCGTATGCTCTCCAACACTCGGTCTTGATTCGCGTCGGGCAAGCCAGTGGCTGAGTTGGGGTCGTGCCAGTACAACGTCGCCAAAGACGTCCTTCAATCGACCCTCTATGGCTCGTCCTTGCCTCCGACGTTCGAGCTGCCACTGGCAATGCTAGTCGGCTGTGGCGCGGCCTCGGGAGCCTTTACGTCTCTGGTCTTGACGCCGATAGAGCTCGTCAAATGTCAGATGCAGGTGCCCGTCCGGCCAGTCTGTGCTGTCGCACAGCAGGCGCAAGCGCCCCTTGCGCGTCCGGGTCCGCTGGCCATTGTCGGCTCGATCTATCGTCGCTACGGAGTGCTTGGATTCTGGCACGGGCAGCTGGGGACCTTTATCCGTGAAGCAGGGGGTTCGGCGGCGTGGTTCGGCAGCTACGAAGCGGTGCTCATCCTGTTTCGTCGGTTCGCCTCGGGACAACCTTCGTCGGCGACGACAGCGGAGTCCATCTCTCATTCCGGCAGCGCGTCCGGCCCTTCCTCCCCGGCAATCTACCAACAGCTCCTCGGCGGCGCCGTGGCCGGGATGAGCTACAACTTCATCTGCTTCCCCGCCGACACGATCAAATCCCGCATGCAGACCGAACAGCCTACCCTGTCGTCGTCCCCTTCCTCGTCCCATCACCGTGCCAGGGACAGCGAGCGAAAGTCGTTCCGGCACGTGGCCGGCGCCTTGTACCGACAACAGGGGCTGCGAGGCTTCTACGTCGGCTGCGGTATCACCGTGCTGCGTTCGGCCCCGAGTTCGGCGCTCATCTTCACTCTGTACGAGGGGCTCAAGGAAAGATTTGGATGAAAAAACCTGCACGTCAGCAACGCTCTCCTTTCTTTCACCGACCGAGATTACGATAGGACCCTTTTCATCTACCTGGACATGACGAGACCCTCGATCGACCTGTGGACTTGAGCATGAAAATCACCATATAGCGCAGACCCCCACATCTTCCTTGACGTTCTCAACCCAATAAACCCCTTCTCCCTCCATCGACACAACTTTGGACGAGAGACGAGCTAGTCTTTACTCTTATCGTAACTTATAAACTCCACTAACCCCCCCTTTCCCCACGAAAGGAAAAAACTTGTCGTTTCAGGTCCGTCTGTTCGACGACTGAGTAAAAAAGGTCCGTCTAGCCTTCTCCATCTTTTACATTTCACAGCAAATCACAGCTGAAGCTCCGTCTCCATCATCATCATCATCATCATCACCATCGTCGCCGTCATCACGACAAGCTAGTCTCTTCGTGTATATCCCCCTCTGCTCGTAGCCTTTCTCTCTCTCCCCCTCCCGATTTTCTTGTCGTATTTCCAGTTCTCCCCCCCCCTTTTTTTTTTGGGCATATACCCATCCGAAAATACGTTCGCGTCGACCACGTTCGCTACTCTCTTCTAGACATCCCAACTTTTTTTTGGGGGGGGGGGGAGATTGGCTTTCCATGGCCACCTCACCTTCGTCGGCGGTGAATATTTAAAGTCCGGTAGCTCTTGCCCGTGTGTCTCTCGTGAGATTCGGTAGGCTCTCTCTGATCGTCTCCAATCCACGTGTTGGCCAAACGGCGGGACCATTCTCCCCCCTCCCTCCGTTCCACGCTCCCCGTGCATGTTGGTCCCGTCATTCTTTCGTACGATCCCACAGCTTCATCTCCCCAGCGCCATCGTCCCAGCGAAACACTGGACTGTCCTCGCGGCCGACGTTGTACCGGTAATAGTTCTGCGTGCCGGCCGGCGCCAGCGCCTTTCGGAACGTGATGTTGATGCGGCCCTTCTCGGCGCCAAAGACGGCGGCGGCGGCGGCGTCTCCCTTGCGCTTCGGAATGCTGTGCAGCCAGTGCGACTGCGTGGCTCCGCGCATCAGGACCATGGCGCCGCACGCTAGAGATAGTTTCAGCTGCGGCAGCGGAGTCGAGCCTTTGCCGCTCGCCCTGTCGAGCTGCTTCGCGATGTTGTCCGACGGGGGTTCTGTTGGCCGGGGGGACCTCGTGTTTTCGACCGGTTTGTGGCGCATCAGGAAATCTCTCTTGGCGCCGAGCGAGAAGGACGCGATGACCGGGTGCTTGCCCAGAAACTGCTCGTCGTCCGAGTGATACGATATGCTGTCGTTGCCCGAGGCGTAGTAGTTGACGAGGCAGAAGTTGAAGGCCTCGCCTGTTTGCAGCTCGACGTTCTGTTTGCCCTCATCGAGGCAGCCGGACGTCATGAGCAGACTTTCAGATTTTTCGCCTGAGGTCCGGGGGAAATGCATGATGGTCTTTTTTTTGTCTCCTTGTATAGCCCAAAGCTTGCGGGTGGGACGGAGTCCGCAACGAGATGGCTGTAGAGCAATCGGAATCTCTCGCGGACGGACTGACCTTGCGTAGAGCATCCAGACACTGCGGGATGGGTCTGGGACGACAGCCTCTGTATCGATCGGCCGGAGCCGGTCTCGCCGTGGCAGCGTCGACCACGTCCCCGGACTCGGTGAAGCGCGATGTCTCGTCGACTCCGAAGACCGTCGTACTAAAGTATCATTCGTTGGCATTTTGGTGTGTGGAAACCCGCCAGCTCTTGGGAACGTCTGCGTCTAGACTCTCGTGGATTTATCGAAAGGGAAGTCGAAGGAGAAAGAAGTGCAAATAGATACAACGTCATGTAGCTATCTGATGTCGAGATCCAATACCGGTACTCGAGAAGAAGAAAGACAACATCAAGAAAGACCACGTACAACCGAGGTGTCTTGACGTTGATCACCGCGCTACCACCTCTCTGGATGGCGTACTCGACGCGATAGAAGAACAGCTCTCTGCGCAAGAACGCAAAGTAGGCATCTCCAATTGTCTTGGCGAGATACGGCTGGAAGTAGAGCAGGTCGAGATGAGGTTGATCATCGATGACCCGGCCACGAGAGGCGGGGATCGTGACGAGGCCAGCTGTCCCTTGGCCTGGGTCATGAGCGCAGGAAGATCCATCCAAGCTCCCAGATTCAGGCGTGGAGCCTAGGAAGAGGGACAGGATGTGCTGGGGTAGGGCGCGGACGGGGAAGGGATAGGTTTTGTGTGCTGATGGGGGGATGTTATCGATTCCTGTACCGGTACCGTAGAATCCGCAGGTGGTGATTTTAGAGGGTAGTGATACTGATGGTACTGCTGTGTCAGGTGTGGTAGCAGTGGTAGTAGTGGTAGCAGTAGTGGTAGTATCAGTAGCAGTAGCAATATCAGCAGCAGCAGCGGTAGTAGAAGAGAGCACGTCTTGAGACCTAGTCTTCTTTGCAGATGGCTGGAAGAAATGGTCGATACCTCGCTTGTTGGCCATTGGTCTTGTTCGCCAGCTGCAACACCAGCTGCGCGTAGCGCCTAGCTAGGCACAGTGTCGGGCCTTGTGTGCTGTACGTAGCTCTGGTTTGACGGTGGTAGGAGCCTGTGCTACAGTACGCTTGTAGAACTGAGGTGGGGTAAGCAAGTCTAGGCCTTGATTTGGTGCTATACTGTAACGTAACGTACTGTAATACGTACGCTGATTTCAAGCATTTACGTACAGTACGTAACCAGGGTACGTAGGAACATGTTTGGACGTACTGATACGTACGTACTACGGTACAGTGGGGATTGGTAAGTGTTAGAAAAAGAGTTCTTGTGACTTTTGTAGTTCCTTCTGAATATTTGGTTCATCCGTCACCTGCTCACAGAAGTATGAAAGACTTCCTCCAGCTTGCAGACTTCTGACCAGCTCCGTAGTGGCCTAGAAGCTCTGATCGCTCAGGTGGTGCGAGTTTTTTGCGTGGAGTCTCCCTGAGTCGAGGCATTGGTTGGTGGTTGCACGTAGAGTGGGGAGTCGAGAGAGACTACGTCCCGTACCGCGAAAGTTGTGAGAAAACTTGTTCTAGCACTTACCGATCCCCACTGTAGCAGGCTCATCACCCTCGTCAGTCAGCCAGAGACATCGCCGTAACTACGCACGCTAGGCGCAGCCGCGAGCAAAGCAGCATGTTTAGTCAGCATTGAATTGCATCCTACGAGGTACAAATGTACTTAGGTACGGAAGTACATACGTACTGTACCTCGTAATACGTACGTTCCGTACGTGGGTCCTGTTATCACGACACCACACTTTGTTAGCACGACCCTACCCGTGCCTTGGAGGACTCGGTACCCTCGTACCTCCCGCTCCCTTGCCAGCTCGGTCAGGACACCCTTACTTCGTAAGGGTGTCTGACAGCGCAACGGTGTGGACAGCGCAACAGTCCCACACAAAATTAACCCAAATCAGTGTCGACAACCTTCAAACCACGATAACTTTTCAACAACATAGTCAAATTGTACGCTGAAGTTGAGGATCGCATCCAGGAGGCTCTTGGTTCCATCCTCCCCGACACAGAGTTCTCAATCCCTGAATTAGCTAGCAAATTTGATGTTCCTGTACGACACCTTGAAAATCACCTCAAAGGTACCCCATCTTGAAATGCCCAGATTCCGGCGAACAGAAAGCTCTGTCCAGCTGAACAAGCTGCTGTCTGTCACTACATTGATAGACTTGATCAGCTAGGACTGTGTGTTAGGCCACAAATGCTTTATAACTGTGCTAATGTCATCTTGGCATGGAACCACGACAGAGATGATCCTCCCCCTACAGTGAGCTCTTGATGGACTTGAAGATTTCTGGATTGTCATCCCGAGTACTTTGTACAAAAGCAGAAGGCAACAGATCTAAAGTGGAAAGTTGCCAACAATGCTGAGTCAATTTTTATTTTTATTTCATTTTATTCTTACTCTGATTTGGCTGGTGAGCCATGCAGAACTTCTAGATACATGCTTGTTTTCCCAGAAAACCTTTGAAGAAATAAAAACTGAGACTTGGGTAAGACTAGAGAATTATCTGGAAGAATATGCAGTGTCTGGAGAAAATAAAATCACAGAGATGATAGGTTTTCTGGCAAGAGTTGGTGTGCTAAGTTGAACTGGTCTAGTCTTTTCAAAGACATAAACCAGACAAGAAATTCTTTAAGCACTTTAGGCTTTTGAAGTAAAGTAGAGAAATTGTAGGAAAGAAAAGTGGCTTGCTGTCTTTGAGTAAGAAACTTGTTACAAGAGAAAGTGATATGTTAAGCAGTCTCTTCTCCAAAACCACAGGAACATAGAGGGGATTGGGAGTCTGGAACATTTGCTCTGAAAAGAAAGCTGGCTAGTCCTATCCTTGCTGATAGAATCTGCAAGTAAAGACTAGCTTCAGCTTTTCTCAAGTCTTTGAAAACTTTAAGATTTTTCCTTTGGGGTAGTCTGCAAAATAGCTCCCAGACTGGAGAACACTTCTGTCTGTTTGCCTGCCATCTGGCTTCCCACTCTTTCTGAAACACTTCTTGAAATTGTTTCTTAGAGTAATCTTGGTTAGTGGTTAGTTCTTCTAGCCATCTTGCTTTCCAGTTAGGTGTGACAGTAGACAGAGACTTTGGAGGTGTTCTCAGAGTAGAAACAAAAATAGTGATCTGGGAAAAGAGCTTATAAAGAAGTGAGGAGAGAGGATTAGAAGAAGTATTAGAAAAATAGAAAGATTGTAGGAAAGTTGCTGTTCTGAATTTGAAATAAAGATCAAGAGGTGGTAGGAATAGTTCTCCTTCAATAAGAAATGTAGGAGTAGCTTTAAAGACACCTCCTATAGTTTTTAGACACTTAGTCTGGAAAAGATTTAGAGAAGAAATATTAGAAGGTTTTTTGTGGGGATTAAACCAGACTCCTACTGCATAGCTGAGAAGTGATCTCAGTATTGCAGTGTAGACAAGTCTAGCAGAGAGAACAGGTAGACCCCATGTAGAAAAAGTAGTTCTGGAAAGTGCTGAGAAAAACTTGGAAGCTTTCTGTAACATGATTTTCTGGTGTTTTTTCCAGAGAAGCTTGGAATCATAGTGTAGTCCCAGAATACGCACTTCTTCCTTAGGCTGTAGTACTACTTCTCCAAGTCTTAGACTGAGCTGAAGATTATCTGTTCTTCTTCTAGAAAAATAGAGAAGTTCATACTTTTCAGGTGCAAACTTCATTCCATGTTTTCTTGCCCAGTCTAAACACTTGGAGTGAGTAGACTTTAGCTTCAGGAGATTGCTTTTAAGAGAAGGGGAAAATGCCAGAAGGTTTGTATCATCTGCAAAGCCCAGAGCTGATACATCTTTCTCTGGTGTATGAACAATATTATGAAGATCTGAAATATAGAAAAGAAATAAAATAGAAGAGAGAGGTGAACCTTGGGGAACTCCACAGTGTACTGGAAAAAGAGAAGACTCTGAATCATCAAAAACAAGAGAGGTTTTTCTTTGGGTAGTGAAAGAAAAGATCCAGTTAACAAACTAGCTGGGAATTCCTTTTCTCTCCAGGATTTTCTTGAGAATTTCTGGCAGAACTCTATCATAAGCTCCTGAGATATCCAGAGAAAGAAGACTGGCTACCATTCCTTCCTTCCAGACTTTTTTAACTTGGGAAGTGAGTAGAAATAGTGCAGACTCAGTTGATCTTCCTTTTCTGAAGCCCATCTGGATTTCTGGTAGTAGGTTTTCTTTCTCTGCCAGTTCACTTAGCTTTGTGGCTGCCAGAGCTTCCATCAGCTTCCCAATTGTGTTGAGAAGTGCTATTGGCCTCCAAGCTTTGGCATAGCAATAGGATTCTTTGCTAGGCTTTCTCAAGCATATTGTTCTGGCTGCTTTGTATCTGTCAGGGAAATATTCTAGCTTCCAGCAGGCCTCCAGAACTTTGGCTATCTTTTCATTGAAAGAGTCTCCTAATACCTTTAGAAATCCATTGGGTAGAGTATCTTTCCCAGGAGCTGTAAAAGGTTTTTTCTTTTTCAGAATATTGTGAATATCTTCTTTGGAGATTTCCTGAGATAGCTGGTGTTGTTGGTGGTTGGCTGGCTGGTCCTGGGATTCTGGTGCTGGCTGGAGAGGTAGAGGGAAGAACTGGGTTTTGAATACTTCTACTTTTTCTGTGAAAGTTCTGGCAGTTTCTCCATCTTGCTTTGTGAGCTCTGGAACAATTGGAAGTTCTGGTGGTTTACCAGCTTTTTCTTTACCCCACTTGGCTATTTTCCAGTGCTTTTATGTTTCAGCCAGGTTCATGCTGAGTCAATAGAAGAATGGTTCAAAGATTTCCATTCTACATACCTAGAGAAAGGTATCCAGCCCAGTGACTGCTGGAATATGGACAAGTCAGGATTTCAGATAGGTATAGGAAGGAATCAGAAGATCATCACCAAGGACATTTGCCGGCAGTCCTACATTGGAAGTGCCAGCAATCGTGAGCTGGTTGTTGCAGTCCATACTGTACTGTCCTATCCGAGTATAGGATTAGGGCGAGAGGTGGAAGGCGGGTTGGTTCTCGCAGGAGAGGAGTGTCAAGGAGTGCGAAGGGGTTTGGTGGAACGTGGTGGTGGTGACACCTGATCAATGGCTTCGTACAAAAGGATTGTATTGAAGTAGATCTAGTTGTCTGGATCACAACATAAGTTGAAGACAATTGTTCTATAAAGGAACTATCACTGGACTATATAGTGCTGGCCTGTCAAGATGATCAAGATTGTCTCAACAGTCTTGACGTCAAGACAGGTGAGATTGTCTCAACAGTCCCACCATGTTATGCATCCTGCATCGAGACAGGTGAGATTGTCTTGATACTTCATGCATGCTGCGTCAAGACTGGTGAGATTGTCTTGATGCTTCATACATGCTGTGTCAAGACTGGTGAGATTGTCTTGATACTTCATGCATGCTGCGTCAAGACTCCCGTGTGTGTCTTGACAGTCATGTGACCCCTTGTTGGTTGGTCACTTGACTTCCATGATGTCCTCTTGCCTGGCCTGCGGCCTGATTGCCTATAAATAAGTGGCTCCCATTCCCTGGGTTGTAACACTACCCTCCTCTCCTTCATTCATCATCCTGATGAATTCTTGAGTATGTCTGCAAAATCACGTGCCTCTGCTTACTGAAAATAACTGGTAGCCCAGATCTGTGATCATAACTTTGTGTTGCTTGCTCTGTGTGACTTCTGTGTTTTGAACCACAAGCCCTGCTTCTGAATGTCTGACAACAACAATAAGTTGAAGTGCGCTGAATGCACTTATCGTGGGAAGTCCTGTGTGTCACTTTCTTGGGAGTCACTCAACATGACTCAAGATAACCTTCGCGAGGATTTGGCTGTTGACAAGGCCAAGCGGGATGCTCTTGTTGAGCAGCTTGCCAAACTGCAGGCCTGTGTGTCCTGAAAGTGAAAGGTTCTTGAGGGTGCTGAGAGTCAAGCGAAGAAGAAGCTCCAGTGCCTTGTTGCTGAAATAGAGGTGGATGGTGAAGATTTATCAGCGACAGTCATTGACACGTCCACGCTGCAGGCCGAGCTGTTCAGTCCTGCTTCTACCAGAACTGCTGCAGGAGGAGCTGGCAGTTCGCGAGGTTCCTGAGTGGTTCCCAGGTATTTTCCGAGTCTGGGTAGTTTTTCCACTTGACAAGGTATTGCTGACCTTTTCTCTTCAGGATCTGTTCAACCTTGAATTCCTGTTCTTCCTCTGGTTGGTAATGAAATGTTTCCTGCAAGGGTGTGTTCTGGTCGGCTAATTCAATCATTAAGATGTGAAAGTTGGGGTGTACCTGAGCGTCTCTCGGTAGTCGCAGTCTGATGTTGACTGGTCCAGTTTTTTCTTTGACTGAAAATAGTCTGACCTTGACATGGTCCAGTTTCTTTGTTCTTGGTTTCTTGACTTTCTAATTTCTTGTGAGGAGGTAGACTTTATCCCCCTTCTTTAGCTGAGGTGCCATTTTTGATTTCTTGTCTATCTGACATTGCATTCTTTCTGAGGTTTCTTGAAGGTAGTACCTCATCATCGTGTGTGTTTGTTGTAGGAGCTTGTCATGTTGGAGTGCTTTCTCCACATTTGGTGAAGCTCTGCTTGACATCCCAATGTTCGCATGTTGTCCAAAATTGGCAAAAAATAGTGATTCCTTTGTTGAGTCTGATCTGTGCTAGTTGATTGCCAGCTATGCCACCAGTAATAACTGTACCCAATTGCTGTGGGTCTGGTTGATGTAGTGCTGTAAGTAAGTCTCCAGGACTTGGTTTGCTTGCTCTGTCTGGCTGTCAGTTTGTGGGTGATAGGCCGTAGACATTTTAGGTTTTGTTCCCATGGCTGCACTGATTGTCTTCCAGTAGTTGGATGTGAAGAGTTTGTCTCTGTCTGTAATGATTGTGATTGGAACTCCGTGGTCTCTGACTAATCTGTCCAGTAAGAGGTGTCCCAACTGTTCTGCTGTGTGGGTCTCCTTGAATAGTACCGCTATTAGATATTTTGTGAATCTGTCCACTATCACCATAATCGAGTCGTAGGTGATTCCTGTGACTGAGTCTTTGGACTTGGGTAGCTTTGTGATGAAGTCTATTGACATGTCTTCCCACAGGCCTCTTGGTATCATGTTCAGATGTCCTTCTCCGTATAGCTTATGTCTTCCATGTTTGTTTTTCTGGCATAGTAGACACTTGCTGATGTAGCTTGTGACATGTTGTCAGAGTTTAATGACATTGTTCCCTGCCTGTTGGATAAGGTCTGTAGTCTTGGAGATTCCTGGGTGACCATGTGCTGGATTGTTGTGGTAGTTCCTTATTAGTTCTTCAGTGTCTTCTGCCGTGAGCTTGTTGATCTGTGGTTGAGGCACCAGGTTTCCTTGCTGGTCCTGCTGTAAGATCATTCCTTAGCGTTCATCATCTTCCATGTAGTCTTTTCGTCAGCTTAGTGTGTCTACTCTCCCATTGTCTTGTCCAGGGGTGTACAAGATCTTGAACTTGTATTGCCCTAGAAGTTCAGCCTATCTGACTTGCTGTCTGTTCAGCTTCTTGGTTGTCATGAACGTTGTCAGATTCTTGTAGTCTGTGAGAACAGTGAGTTCAGAACTACTTTCCACGTACACTCTCCAGTGTTCAAGTGCGTTGATGACTGCCAGTAGCTCTTTGTTGTGGATATCATAGTTCTGTTCCGCTTGTGTCATTTTTTGTGAGTAGTAGGCAACTGGGTGCCACTTGCTGTCTGCCTGTTGGCATAGACATGCTCCCACTGCCTGATCTGAAGCGTCTGTCTTAATTTGTATCGGTTGGCCTGTTGTTAAGGCCCAGGCCAGAACGGCTGAGCCGACCGAAGCGAGTGTACAGAGGTACACGGAACAATGTTCACCCGACCCGGTGGACAAGGTGGACGATGTGTAACCAGCTTGTCCAGCTTGTCCACGGGAACAATGTTCACCCGACCTGGTGGACAAGGTGGACGATGTGTAACCAGCTTGTCCAGCTCGTCCACGCAGAAAGCTGATACCCCTCAGGAGGACCCCCCCCCCTCAGGCTCCTGTATATAAGAACCCAGATAGCCGGAGAGAATAGCTCTCCAGACTGAACACACATTACGAGCGACAATAGCAAGAGAGTTACCCTACTTGCTATTCATCTATTGAGTCCCTGCCCTCCTCAGTCGAAGACAGGACCACCCACATTCTGTGTGAACGTGGACTGGCCCTTAACAGTTTCAGCCTCTAACACATAGAACACCGGCTCAATACGATGGCAGATCCACGCAGCCCTACCCCTTCGCAGGCAGGCCAAGCCCGGGCTGCGCCTCAGGCGCAAGCCCAGGAACCACCTGTCCCTACCACCCTCACCTTACCTCCAAAGCCGTTGAAGGTAGGTACGCTGAAGAGGTACGATGGATCACGAGGGGGATTGGAATTATTCTTCTCTCAGCTTGAGCTTTACTACAGATTCAACACCGCACAATTCCCTACAGAACAGGAGAAGGTGCTGTTCACAGCTTCCTACCTGGACGGACTGACATTTGCCTGGTTTAATGTCTACCTACAAGACTTCCTCGACAACAAGGAAGATCCCTCTAGCATGGAGACCACGACACAGCAGATCATTGGGAGATTCTCTACCTTCAAGACCCAGATGAAGAAGACCTTCGGGGTTATTGATGAAGAACAAGATGCGGAACGAAAGCTCCAAGCACTACGGCAGACAGGGTCAGCATCAGACTTTGCAGCGAAGTTCCAACAGTTGTCAGTGAGGACACAATGGGGAGACAGTGCCTTGACGGCACTATTCTACCAAGCTCTCAAGGAACAAGTCAAGGATGACATCGCACGAGGAGACTGACCCACCGACCTCGAGGATATGATCGACACAGCAGTACGCATCGACAACCGACAATTCAAACAAGAACTTGAGAAGTGAGGCAAGCATGCAAGGCCATGGGGCAAAAAGACAGCGCCAGCACAAGACAAGTACAGCTTGACACCCATGGAGATCGATGCAACAACACCACAGGCAACAAAGAAGAAAGAAACACGGAAGTGTTACAATTGCCAGAAGGTAGGACACCTCGCAGCCAACTGCCAAAGCAAGAAGAAGAAAGAAGGCAAGGGTAAGCAGTTGAATGCCACCAGTGCCTGGAAAGGCAAGGGTATTCAGGAGCCACCGAGGGCTCCCAGAGGCACGCTACCCATGAACCGGTCAGAAGCAACACTCCTCGGACAGGAGGACAATCTCAGACAGCACATCGAAAGACTGGAGAACGATCTGCAGAGGTCACTGGAGGACCTGCACACAATCCAAGACCAGATCGATAAGGTTCATTGGGAGGATGACCTGATCTCCGAATTCGACACAACAGACTACAAGATTGACATAACCAGCATGCCACCAATTCCCGAGACACCACTACTCCGACAACAGGATGTGACCTTGTCGGAGGATGGCGAAGCAAGAGTGACACGATGGGTGGACGACACCATCAGCATCTCACAGCCCCGAGACATCGCAGCGCAAGTGGACCTTCACCAGGCTACGACACCAGCCTGCGGACATCCTTATTGGAAAGGATGCGAGGACCACCACTGCAAGGAACATCTCCTAGAGAAAAGGAGAAGGCACCACTTCCCTGGCCCAGAATACCACAAGAAAGCCTGGAGCATCAAGCACCAGCTAAGCCAGCAAGGGAAAGAACACGATGATTGCGGAGAAGACGCATGGGAGCTATGCTTCACCGAAAAATGCGAAAGACACGCGGCAGAACGCCAGGCTCAGGGTCTTGGTTGTTCAAAAAACTAGCAGTGCTCTTCAAATCCGGAGTCGGAAGAGCAGGCAAGACAACACTCCAGAGAGAAGAGGTCGAGCAGAGCCTCGACATGACAGCCTGCAGTCCGCATTTTCGCATCAGGATGAGAGTCAACAGGCACCTGACAAACGCCATGATCAACTCTGGAGCTACTGGCAACTTCATGTCAGAAAGTTTCGCCAGGAAGCACAAGATCCCGACTCAGGAAAAGAGGAATCCATACCAACTAACAGTAGTGGACGGGACACCACTCTCCAACGACCAAGGACAAGTGACGAAGGAGACCAAGAACCTACGACTGTGTGTTGACAGTACGACAATCAGATCAGAAGAATTCGACTTGGTCCAGATACCACATGAAGTTATATTGGGTCTTCCGTGGTTGGAAAGTCAAAACCCAAGGATCGACTGGAAAAGAAGGCACCTAGTCTCTCCGAAGAGGAGTCTGGCAACTCGAGCAGAGCCAGAGAAAGTGAGAATCAAAGAAATCTCATATGCAGGGTGGAAGAAGCACCACTGGCGAGGGCAAGCCTATGTGGCTTGGATGAAGCCCCGAAACCATCAACTTTGCACCACGCATGACGCCGTGGGTGAGACTCAGGCACCGCAGCTGCCAAGTGAGTATAAAGACTACCAGGAGATGTTTGGTGAGGAAGTGGTCACGACACTACCAGAACACCAAGAGTGGGATCACGAAATTCCGCTGGAAGACGGAAAGAAACCCACATACAGCCCTATTTACGCTCTATCAGCAAAGGAGCTTGAGGCCTTAAGAGATTACCTGGACGAGAACCTAGCGAAAGGGTTCATAAGACCTTCAACATCACCGGCTGGATACCCGATATTGTTTGTGCCAAAGAAAGACAGCAAATTACGACTGTGTGTCAACTACCGGCAGCTTAATGCAATCACGATTAAGAATCGCTACCCACTACCGTTAATATCGGAAATCCAGGACTGAATCCAAGGAGCCAAGTGGTTTACCAAGTTCGACATCCGAGGCGCTTTCAACCTTGTTAGGATGAAAGATGGCGAAGAATGGAAGACAGCCTTTCGTACGAGGTACGGGCATTACGAGTATACTGTTATGCCATTCGGCCTTACGAATGCACCGGCGATGTTCCAATCGCTCATTAACGCCATCCTCTGACAATACCTGGATATATTTGTTACCGCTTATATCGACAATGTCTTGGTTTACACCAATGGAACCCTGGAGGAGCACAGACAGCATGTCAAGAAGATCCTACATGCGCTCCAAGAAGCAGGAATAAGGTTACGCCTTGATAAGAGCGTCTTCCACGTGAAAGAAGTGGAATATTTGGGGTCGATCCTGACGATGGAAGGAATCTGTATAGACAATACAAAGATCACGGCAGTACAAGACTGGCCAACACCCAAAAACCTCAAAGAAGTCCAATCCTTCCTGGGATTTGCGAACTTCTACCGACGATTCATCAAGGAGTACTCAAGGACAGCAGCACCCTTGACTGAACTAACAAAGAAGGAAGAAACCTTCACATGGGGGAACAGCCAAGAGAGAGTGTTCCAGGAGCTGAAAGAGAAGTTCACCTCCACACCCATACTGGCATCATTTGATCCCGGACGGCGGATCATCATGGAGACGGATGCCTCGGACCAAGCACTTGGATCTTGCTTGTGTCAACCAGACGCCGAAAACCGCCTACACCCTGTCGCATACCGATCGAGAAAGTTCTCTGGCCCAGAACTCAGGTACAATGTTCACAACAAGGAGTTGTTAGCGATTGTCGACGCATTCCAGGAGTGGAGACCTTACCTGGAAGGAGCAAAGTACACAGTGGACGTGTACTCAGACCACAAGAATTTGGCTTACTTCACGACGACGAAGAAGCTAAACAGACGACAAGTCCGATGGGCAGAGCTTTTAGCTTCATACAACTTCCAGATCTTCTATTGAAAAGGATCAGAAAACGCACGAGCGGACACGCTTAGCAGACGGCCTGATATGACAACAGACGACACGACAGAAGAGCGCCCAATCCTAGTGACAAAAGGACAAACTCTGGTCTATGCTCAACCTCAGTTAGCAAGAACTGAAGAAATAGGTGCACTCCTGACCCTAGGCCACAACGTTGTGGCCACAAACAAGGAAGAAGTGCCAGAGAGCGCACAAGAGGACGTGATTCGACAACATCACGATGGACCTCTACACGGACATCCTGGGCAAGACAAGACCCTGGAAAAGATCTGGAGATGTTACCACTTCAACAGAATGAAGTGGAAAGTGACAGAATTTATTCGCAACTGCGAAGAGTGTGCGAAAAACAAACTGTCACGCCACAAACCCTACGGAGAGAGTCAACAAATGGACCTCCCAGAAGCGGCTTGGGATACCATCACAATGGATTTTGTGGTGAAGCTGCCGAGGTCAGAGGACCCGGTAACAAAGGTGAAATATAACAGTATCTTGGTGGTTGTTGACAAACTCACCAAATACGCTCACCTGATCCTGTGGCGAGAGACAGGAACAGCGAGCAAACTCGCTAATGTCCTGCTCAAAGAATTGGTTAGCCAGTGAGGGCTACTCACAAAGATTATCTCGGATCAAGACAAACTCTTCACCTTGAAATTCTGGAACATGTGGACAAGACAGCTAGGGATAGACACGAGGATGTCTACTGCCTACCATCCACAAACAGACAGACAAACTGAGAAAACAAACCAGACGATGGAACAGTACCTACGCCACTACGTCAACCACCGACAGGACGATTGGGTAGAACTGCTACCAATGGCTCAGTTTGCGTACAACGATCAGCAACACAGTGTGACAGGCATGACGCTGTTCTTTGCGAACTACGGCAGAAACCCCCACTGGGAAGCGATGGCGGCTGGAAGTGGCACTTCAACGAACATCGAAAAACTCACTGCTATGCATGAGGAAATGAAGACTGCAATTGAATCCGCACAAAAGACAACAAGCCACCGTCTAAACAGCAAAAGGTTGAAGGGACCAACCCTGGAGAGAGGGGATAAGGTCTATTTGTCAACAAAAAACCTGCGCTCGAAGCGACCAAGCAAAAAGCTGGATCATGTACGAATCGGACTGTTTGAGATTGAGAAGCGCACTGGAGAAGTCAACTACCGACTGAGACTGCCAAAAAAGGCACGGATACACCGAGTATTCCATGTCTCGCTGCTTGAGCCAGCACCCAGCGACGCAGCAATCAAAACAGAATGGCACTTCGAGGACGACGAAGAAGAGTATGATGTTGAAAGGATCCTAGACAGCTGGAGAAGCGGACAGAAAATCGAATACCTGGTCAAGTGGTTAGGGTATGACAATGAGGAGAACTCGTGGGAACCCACCGAGAACTTCAGCCCTGCGATGAACAAGAAACTGCGGAGTTTCCACCGACAAAACCCGCAGAAGCCAGGATTGATGGAGACAAAGGCTTGAGAGAAGCCAAAGCCTCCGAAGAGAAGAAGTCCTCCAAAGGCGGCGGGGACCCCACACGCGTAGCCTCCTGCTCAAGATCCTCCTGATCCTTGATCACAGCAAGCTCACGCTTGATGGCCTCACCCTCCTTCTTGGACAACACACCCAACTGACGACAGAGACGAAGTTTGCGAGGAAGGAGAACGGACTCCTGCTCCTCGATCTCCTTCAGTTGAGCCTCGAGCTGAGTGCGCTCAAGCTCCATCTTCTCCCACTCCGACTCCGCAAGATGGAGATCGCAACAGCGACCCTTCTCAAGGCACCGACCGCAAAATGTGGACTCTGAACTGACGACACACTTGGCACGGTCACGACGACATGCGCTGCATGAAACTTTGGATACCTTGCCCATCTTGCCAACACGAGAACTGAGGACTCCACGACGATTAACACAAGATGTCCGGGTCATGGTAAGAGAAGCGAGAGGATCTGGGGACAGAACCTTTAGAGAGAGGGGATGGTGTTAAGGCCCAGGCCAGAACAGCTGAGCCGACCGAAGCGAGTGTACAGAGGTACACAGAACAATGTTCACCCGACCCGGTGGACGAGGTGGACGATGTGTAACCAGCTTGTCCAGCTTGTCCACGGGAACAATGTTCACCCGACCCGGTGGACGAGGTGGATGATGTGTAACCAGCTCGTCCAGCTTGTCCACGCAGAAAGCTGATACCCCTCGGGAGGACCCCCCCCCCTCAGGCTCCTGTATATAAGAACCCAGATAGCCGGAGAGAATAGCTCTCCAGGCTGAACACACATTACGAGTGACAATAGCAAGAGAGTTACCCCACTTGCTATTCATCTATTGAGTCCCTGCCCTCCTCGGTTGAAGACAGGACCACCCACATTCTGTGTGAACGTGGACTGGCCCTTAACACCTGTCTTGAAGTTGAGGAGAACTGGTTCCTTGGCGCAAGTGTCCTTGAGCTGTTGGAATACTTTTTGTTGTCTCTCTGTCCACCGGTACTCCACGTCCTTCTTTGTGAGTTCTGTCAGTGGTGTTGCCATCTGTGAGTAGTTCTTAATGAACTGTCAGTTGAAGTTGGCAAATCCTAGGAAGACTTGTACTTCCTTAACTGATGTCAGTGTTGGCTATTACTGAATCACTTTGATTTTCTCAGGGTCAATCTTGATCCCTTCAATCCCTATGACATATCTGAGGAATTCAACTTCCGGTTTGTTGAACTCGCATTTCTTTGGGTTGAGCTTGAGCCCTACCTGTTGTAGGTATCGTAGAACATCCTTCACATGTTTGGTATGTTCCTGTTGTGTGTTCGAGTAGACAAGAATGTCGTCTAGGTAGGCGATAGCTGTTTGGTCCAGGTGTGCTCTGATAACGTTGTTGATCAATGCTTGACATGTTGCTGGTGCGTTCGTGAGTCTGAATAGCATAACCAGGTACTCGTAGTGTCTGTATCAGGTTCTGAAGGCTGTCTTCCATTCTTCTCCTTTTTTCATGTGTATCAGGTTGTATGCTCCTTTCAAGTCCAGCTTGGTAAAGATTGTAGCTTGGCTGATCCTGTCTCGCAATTTGTTTGCATTTGGCAACAGATATCAGTTCTTGATGGTAATGTTGTTGAGTTTCCTGTAATCCACACAAAGTCAAAGACTTCTGTCTTTCTTTGGTGCAAATAGTATCGGGTATCCTGCTGGCGATTGAGATTCTCGAATGAAACCCTTTTTCAGGTTTTCCTCCAGGTACTCGCAAAGTACTTGGAGCTCTTTCTCTGATAACTGGTAAATTGGTCCAAATCCTGGCTCTGTCCCTGGTTGCAACTTGATCTCATGATCCCAAGGTTGGTGCTTAGGCAACACTGCTGTTGTTGTCTCTTCCTGAAAGAAGTTATCATACTCAGGTCAGTACTCTTCAGAGATCTCCAGAGGGTTAACAACTTCCTCTCTCTTCATCTCTGACTGTTTGGCCACCTGGTTCCGGGGTGTGCCTGTCAAGGCAGACCTCTTCTCTTGAGAGTCATCCTTTCTGTTGGTGAGGTTCCACTAAGGACTCCTTCCCTCATCTGTCCACGCCTTCTGCAGCTGGTAACAGGTCCGAGCTGTGTTGTTAGTGCAGTTCCTAAACGTGAGTACTCCTGTCCTCCAGTTAACAACTGGGTTGTACTTCTTTAGCCAAGGCATCCCCAAATAGATATCCTGAGTGGCCAACTTGACGATATCAAGGTGGATCCTTTCAGCATGGTGTCTGGTAACTATTTCCATTGGCTGTGTCTCATGGCAGACTAGCTCTGTCTGTCCATTTGCCATCGTGAGCTGATAGGGCTGCTGCTTGCGTCTCCTTCCAGTGCTGAGGGTGTCGTAAAGTTGTCTTGAGATGTAGTTTCCACTGGCTCCAGAGTCAACAAGTGCGTATGTCTGTACTGGCGTGTTGGCGTGTAGTGACACAGGCAATTGCAGGTGCTTTGTGTTGCTAGGGGTTATGTTGTTGAGCTCCCGATGTCACCCCTTGACAAGGGAGTTCAGTCTTTTCCTGATTGAAGTGTCTTTCCACTGACTGGGCAATAGGTCCAGCCATTCCCATCAGTCCTGAGGAATCTGTTCATGAATTTGTCTTGCTGATGCTTGTCACATCCAGGCTTGAGGCAGTACTGCCAATTGTTGACATAGCAGTTGTGGTTGTTGCCTTGCTGTAGGAACATGAGGTGTTCGTGCTAATCATGTGTGTGCCCGGGGAATACAGTGTGTTGGCGTTTGTCCCAAAGGTGGATCTCACACGCATCCTTCTCACAGTTGACCCAATACTTGTGGCAGGTGGTGTGGTAGGGTGAATGTCCTCCGTACCTTCGTAGTTGTTCGTGGTAGGTGCAGTAGTGCTTCGTGCAAAACCTCCACTGTAGTTCGCTGTGCCGTAGATTTCGTGGGTCCATGCTGTAAGCATAGCTTCCTTGTGGTATTTCTTCTTTGATAGACACAGGTTTGTCTTGGTCCCCATCAGAGGTAGTTAAGGGCTCCTGTCCCTTGTTCTGACCTGTCTGTTCTGGTAGGTCCTTGCCTTCTGATGTTGCCAGTTGGTGGGCTGCTTCCAATGTCTGATCGTAGTTGTCCCATTGTTCAAGGGATAGCTGAGCCTCTCCTGGTGGGTCCTCTGGCTCGATGACATTCCAGTCTCCGTCAAGCGTATTAAGTTGCTGTCAGTGCACCTTGTTCTTTGAACGACAGTCTTTCGCCATGTGGCTTAGCTTGCCACAGGCATAGCACTTCAGTGCTTTCCTTTTTTTGTTGTTCCTTCCCTTCGTGAACCTTCCCTTGTGGTGGACTGCATCCAGTTCCATGGGTGCATAGCCATATGGGTCATGTGGCGGTGCCTTGTTAGGTGGCTTGTAGTGGTTGCTCACATGCCATGCGGGGTGGCTGTATTCTCTGTCGTGGCGTTTCTCCATCACTCGCTTGAATAGTTTGTCATCGATGTTGATTGCTTGTGTGATGAGTTTGTCCAGTGTGTCAACCGCTCATCTGTCGAAGGTGATTTCATCCTTCACGTTTTCCTTGAGTCCACGTCAGTACATGACCATCAGGGCGTCGTCATCCCAGTCAGTCAGTACTGAGTATTGTTTGAACTGCGTGGTGTACTCTGCGGCTGAGCGTTGTTGCTTGATGTGCTGGATCATTCGTATAGCCACTTTGTCTTTGTTAGATAGTCCAAGGATCCTTTTGATCTTGTCCTTGAATCACGTCCATTTTATCATCCATTCTGTCATGCTGTCGTGGTCTCCATTTCCTGAGAGATGTTTGTTGACGTAGGGCTTGATCCATCAATAAGCATTGCTTCTCATGTAAGTGGTTGCGAAGAGGGGCCACTTTTCCTTAGGCAGCTTTGTCTCTGGTTGGAATTGAAAGTAGACTTGGAGTTGCATGAGCCAGTCGTCAACCTTGTTTCTTTCACCGTAGAACAGGTCTGGCTTGGCGACGCTAATCTTTCCATCTGGGAAGTTGGGGTTGGTTGCTCCTGAGGTACTCATCCTTGAGGGTCTTCAAAGTGTTGCAGTCTGTACCGTACCGTCCTATCCGAGTATAGGATTAGGGCGAGAGGTGGAAGGCAGGTTGGTTCTCGCAGGAGAGGAGTGTCAAGGAGTGCGAAGGGGTTTGGTGGAACGTAGTGGTGGTGACACCTGATCAATGGCTTCGTACAAAAGGATTGTATTGAAGTAGATCTAGTTGTCTGGATCACAACATAAGTTGAAGACGATCATTCCATAAGGGAACTATCGCCGGACTATATAGTGCTGGCCTGTCAAGACAATTGAGATTGTCTTGACAGTCTCGACGTCGAGACGGGTGAGATTGTCTCGACAGTCCCACCATGTTATGCATCCTGCATCGAGACAGGTGAGATTATCTCGATGCTTCATGCATGCTGCGTCGAGACCGGTGAGATTGTCTTGATGCTTCATGCATGCTGCGTCGAGACCGGTGAGATTGTCTCGATGCTTCATGCATGCTGCGTCGAGACTCCCGTGTCTCGACAGTCACGTGACCCCTTGTTGGTTGGTCACTTGACTTCCATGATGTCCTCTTGCCTGGCCCGCGGCCTGATTGCCTATAAATGAGTGGCTCCCATTCCCTGGGTTGTAACACTGGTTACTGTTGTTGAAGCCATTAGCAGTAGCGGAAAGGCAATCCCTCCACAGGTAAGTAAACTAGCAACAAGACATAGATATTTAGCAGATGATAATAACCAACATATCTACTACCAGATCATCCTATCAGGAAAGATCCACCAGGAACGTTGGTACACCTGTACAAGCCTTGAGCATGATGCTCTTGTTTCTGTGTCTGATAGTGGCTTCTCCAACGATCAGCTCAGCTACAAGTGGATCAAGCATTTTGAAATACACAGTGCCAAGTCCCAGACTGGTGTTTATCAGCTGCTATTACTTGATAGCTATGGATCCCACTGCACGTACAAGTTCCTAGACCACTGTGAGAAGCATAACATTGTACTGTTCTGTCTCCCCCCTCATGCAACCTATCTTCTCCAGCCCTTGGACGTTGTTGTTTTCCAGCCTTACAAGCATTGGCATGCTGAAGCTGTTGATGCTGCTGCTTGTACCGGGTGTGTGGACTTCAACAAGGTTGAATTTCTCGAAGCTCTAGGATCAATTTGCCAAAAGGCATTGAAGTCTTCAACAATTCTTTCTGTATTCAGAGAGACTAGTCTCATCCTGTACAGACCAAAGAAGGTAGTTGACAGACTACAGGAAAAAGAGAGGGAAAGACAGAAAGACACAGAACTTCGACAGCCAGCAACCCCCCCTGCACTATAGCCACAGGCTACGGAGCCAACGTTTACAACACCCCTCACAATTCGTATGTTCAAACAGCAGCTCAGCAACTACATGGATCCAGAAACACCAAGCTACCCCGAGGATTTACGCAAAATTGCCAAAGCATCTGTTGTCTTTGCAACAGAGAACATCATTCTCAAGAACAAGCTTAGCCATACAAAGGCAGCAGAAATAGCTTGAAGCACTCACCAGAAACTGAGCTGGCAACAAGTCCAGAATGGTGGGTCCATCAGCTCTGGGGCAGCCCAAGCCGTGGCGGAAAAAAGACAGATTGAGGAGGAAAAGCGTGTGGAACACGCTTGAGTACGTGAGGTAAAGAAGGCTGAAAAGGCAGCAGCCGCTAAGGCAAAGGAGGAAGCAAAGGCAGTGAAAGAGGTGGAGAAAGCAGCAGCAGCCAAAGTAAAGGAAGATGCAAAGATAGCAAAAGAGATGGCAAAGACAGCAAAGAAAGTGGGGCATGGTGGGGCAGTGGTAGCGGGGCATGGTGGGGCAACATCGGCAGGGCTGGCCGTGGCGACTGAGGAGCGAGTGACAGCGGACCCGACAGCGGACCCGACAGCGGACCCGGAGGTCGTGGAGCCAGCAATCTCCAGTGTCTCAACAACACCACGAATTTCCAGACGAGGCAACACCTTGGATACCGATAGAACATCTGATATAGAATCAGATAGGCCCATAAAATCTACAATTTTATCACTCTTTTGTAAAGTTATTAACGTTCTAAATTTGATCTGTTGAGGATCTGTCATTGGTGTAGTAGCTACTCTAGTCTCTCAGGAACACTACAAATTTTATGACAATTCCAAAACTTCAGGGATTGTACTAGACAAGTAGGGGAATCCAATGAGCAAATCAGATTCCAATTTAGTCATGGTGTTGTGAAGTTATAGAGCTGCAAAGCTGATTCTGTGGAAGACAACCGTTGCGCTGTCCACACCGTTGCGCTGTCAGACACCCTTACGAAGTAAGGGTGTCCCGACCGAGCTGGCGAGGGAGCGGGAGGTACGAGGGTACCGAGTCCTCCAAGGCACGGGTACAACTTATGTTAGCACGACCTCCGCCCTAGCGTTGTTAGAATGACACCCCATTTTAGCGCTCTTTTAGTATTCTTAGCGACACACCTTGTAGAGTACAACCGTATAGTCCTCCTCGCTTATATAGCTTCATGAATACTTTAAGTCTCACTAGAAGATACTGAAAGCTTAAGTAGTCCTGATTATTCTGAGGAGCATGTCTTCTGTGGCATCCTAGAAGAGCTGGCAGATATTTCTACATCCCAAAAGAATCATGTACAGAATCAAAATTAGATTGATGATATGTGACCCTGAAGCTGGCTGTTAGACATGACTGGTGAAAAATTTTGACTGTGAATTCTGTGGTGTGTGGCTGCTCCAAGACTTCTGACATTTATGGCCTCTTCAAGTCTGGAGATACCTAGCTTTATGTGGAGAGTCCAGGGAAATGGATGTATTCACCTAAGTTGGCACAGGCGGTACAGTTGTACTGTACAAGGTGTGTCGCTAACAATGCTTGAAGAGCGCTAAAATGGGATGTCGTTCTAACAACGCTAGGGCGGAGGTCGTGCTAACATAAGTTGTAGGGTCGTGCTAACAAATTGTGGTGTCGTGATAACAGGACCCTACGTACGTACTGTACGTTACGTACGTACTTACAGAAGTACTTTCGAGATCACCTCTGCAAGAGGCGTTGCGTAAACGATAATAGCAAGGTCAAGAGGGGGTATTGTTTGCGCTACCCCCCGGGATAAGCTGGTGAGAGTCAAGGTGGAACCAGACATGGGCCCAGACAAAAGAGAGAAGCGGAGGTACGTATAAGCAGCCAGTAGATCAAAGGTATGAGCGGGTGCGTCGCCGTCAATTCGGGACGATCACTCTCAGTAGTTCAGCTCGGCTCCTCCGCCGTTGCCGACGGCGTCCAGATCCTCGTAGCTCTTGAGACTCCTGCCTTGCACCGCTTCGCGCGGACCTGCTGCCGCAAGGCCCGCCCCGTCGCCCCACTTGCCGCCGAGACCCGCAAAGCCACCGGGCCCGCCGGGACCCATGCCGCCAGGACCACCGCCGCCGCGGTCGAATCCGGGTCCGCCTGCTCGAGGCGGGGTCAGTCGTCCTGCGCCGCCGCCCCATCGCGCGTCGCGTCCGTCGCGCGGCCGTCGATCGTACGGCCCCATTCGGCCATGGCGGAAGCTCCCGCCGCCCATGCCCCCGCCGCGACGGACCGGTCCTGGGTGATGTCGCTCGTCCCGGGGGAAGACACCGCCGCTCATGCCGAAGTCGGCTCCGGGCGACATCCACGGGCCCGGCATCTGGGTCGGGAGGAAGGGAGGGAGCCCGTTGGATCCCGGAAAGATGCCGCCACCGGTCAAGGCAGGGTTGAAGTTGATCGGCACGTTGGAGAGGTGGAAGCCTCGGGGGGTGCCGCTCGACTGCTGGTGGGCGTTGGGGAAGTGCCCGTTGCTGCTGGCATCCGATCGCGACGGAGCGATGTGTGCCGGGTCGAGCACGTAGTTGTTGACGAGCTCGAGCTAGATGCGGGGGAACGTCAGGTCAGCGACTCTCTCTCTCTCTCTTTCCCTGTGGGTGTGCGTGTTTCGGAGGGGAATCCCAAACGGCAGCCATCGTTCAAAAACGTACATCTTTCTTGATGCTCTCGTACCACTCGGCATGACGCTTCTCGGCGTGCTTGCGCCAGAAATGCTCCGCCTTGAAGAGCTTGGTGCAGTTCGAGACCTTGCATCGGAACTTGCTCTCGTCCTCCTGCCTCACGTACTTCGAGAGCTCCTCGTCCAGACCGTCTTCGAGAGGCTTGCCGCCGAGCTTGCGGAGATCGACGTTCTCCGGCTCGAGGATCTGCAGGATCTTCTCTTCGTACGTCTTGACCCAGTTGAGCGCCCGTGAGAGCTGCTGCTCGTTCTTGCTCGCGTGACGCGGCAACCTCGACTTGAACGACGCGGCCGGGTCGCCGTCCTCCTTGCCGTCGGTCTTGACCAGATACGGCTGACCCGTGACGCTCGCGACGGCCGCTGCCTTGGCCGGCGAGCTCAGAGTCGCCCGCGGTCGACGCAGATGCCCGCCGGGGCACTTGCGCAACAGCTCGTGCACCGAATCGCTCTCGAAGACGCAGAAGAAGCAGAAGTTGTGCACGCGGCGGAGGTATTCGACCAACAGATCGAGCTTCTTCTTCGTCGCGAGCAGCTCGTCGTCGTCCTTCTCTTCGTCGTCGTCTTCTCCTTCTTCGTCAAAGGCACCCTCCTCCTTCTCGTCGTCGACGGCCTCGGCGCGGCCGGCGTCGGCCGCATCGTCCGTCTCGGCGGCTCCCCGAGCGCCGTCCGGTCTCGAGCCGGGCGACGCTTCCGCGAGCGTCGCGGCGGCGGCGGCGGCGGCGGCGGTGGTGGTGGTGGTGCTCCGCAGCTGGCCGTTGGCACGGAGCCGATCGACGCGTTCGTCCACCTTGGCGATGCCGTTGAAGTCGGGCCCGGCGTCGCTGTCGAGCTTGAACACGAGGCGCGACGCCAGCTGCAGATCCCTCTCGATGCGCTCGGGCACGGAGAAGAGGTCCCAGAGGGCCTTCTGCTTCGGGTCGCTCAGCGGAGCCTGCACGCCGACGTGGACGGTGAAGTCCCCCTTGACCTCGTCGCGGATCGTCTTGCCGTCGACGGCTTCGAGCGCTCTGCGGGCGACGCTGTCCGGGTCGGCCCCGGTGCCTTCGACGCGCCTGACCCTGTCCTCTCCGTCCTCGTCGCTCTCTTGGCCGCGCCCGTCGCCTCGGTCCATCCTGTCGACCGGCTCGGCACCGGGGTGCAGCATGACCCAGCCGATCCGATGATACCGCTTGCTCGGGTTCGGATCGCTGAGGCCGAGCCACTTCAGACCGCCGGCCGACTCGCCGAGGTGCTCCCGGCAGAAGTCCTCGAGCTTGGCGCGACTGACCGACGGCGCGATGGTCTTGATCAGGAGCGCCGGCTGGTGCGCGGCCTCGTCGCGCACCATGCCCCGCTTCGACGGGAGCAGGTCGCCGATGCCTAGCACCTCCGCCGTCGCGACCGTCTCGCCTTCTTCCTTCTCGACCGGGCCGCCTTGCGCGTTGCTGTCCCCCTTGTAGATGCCTTCCAACGAGAATCCATCAAAGGCGCCCGCATCGAACTCTCGCTCCCAGAGGCCGTAGTGTCCTCGTCTGACTTCGGTCAAGCGGGTGCGGATGTCGTCTCGGATGGCTGGCACGTAGCGTTCCTTGAACCACTCCTCGGCCCTGTGGCTCTGCACGAAGGCCTTGGCCATCTTGACCTGCATGGCCTCCTTGTAGGTGTCGTACGCGGCCTGGATCTGGGCCTTCTCCTTTGCTCGCTCTTCGCGCGACTCACGGTCGGCCTTGGCACGGTCCAACGGCCTCCGCCCACCGTTGCGCTGACGTTCGCGTTCCTCCTTGATGATCTGGTCGTGACGCCACCATTCTCCAAAGTACGAGAAACCGACTTGGTAGTCCAGCTTGTTGGGATCCGGCACGGGGTTCACGGCCGGTGGTGGCGGTGGCGGCGGCGGCTTGAAGTCCTGGCTCGGAACGTATCGGTCGATGTTGGCCGGCCCGGGAGAAGGCGGCCGCCGACGAGGTTCGCGATCCCTCGAGAAGCTGCCGTAATGGCCATCCGGCTGGTAGCGGTCGATGGTCGAAGGTGATCGAGAGCGACCGCGGTAGCGATACCGGCGATCAGACGGACCTGCGAGCGCTACGATCAGCCGTCGATTCACGAAACACGAGCGCCCGAGCGATCAAGCCCCTGGGCGAGCGTTCCGAAAGCTCGAAAGACGTGTCTGATCAAGCGTTCCGCAAAGGAAGACTCGAGTAAGGTGCAGGGCATCGAATGTACTGCGACTGAAAGGGGGCCAAATCGAACACGTCCCAAACTCACCTGGGGATCTGCGCGCGTAAGGGTCTTCGTCGCGGCTGGCCCAACGGCCGTCCTGTCTCGAGGACATAGGAGCGCCATCGTAGGAAGATCTAAAGGAGCCGTATCCGTCCATCGCCAACGGCTCGAGACGGATCCTGTTCGGTCTGATCAAGCAGCGTCGTGAGGCAAGGCGCGCTTGATGCGGTGCTCAGACGGGGCAATGAAAGATGACCTGTGGTACTGAAAAGATTCTGAGCCGTAGAGACCGACTGCGGCGTGCGAGAGTGACTGTGAGCTGCGCTGGCGCGCCATTGCGAGATGTCAGAACGATTTGCTTGAAGAGGGTCGGAGAGAATCTCAAGGATCGAGTGAGCGGAGAGGAGGGGAGGATTCAAAGAGACGAAGCCGGGATCAGGGGCAGATGGCCGCAGAAGGTTGCGCCTCGGAGTGACGGCGACGTCCGTAAGTGTCGAACAAGGGGTAAGTGAAATCAAATGGGGATCGCGACTGGGAGCCAAGCCCCGAGTCGATGACGTGGACGGAGCACGAGAAAGCGAGCAAGAATGGGGTAGCATCGTCTTCCAAGACGATGATGCCTGAAGAGGGACCGACCTGGTATGAGCTGCTGCCTTCGGACGTGATTGTGAACGAGGGAGGTGGTGGTCGGGCAGGCAACACGTGGAATGCGTAGTGAACGGCCGAACGTCTGGTTAAGCTCTGGAGCTGCTTGAGCCGCACTTTTGGCGCTAATCCGTTGAGGGATTAGTCACATGGAGCTTAGATCGCCCTAAACTACTTTAGGAAAGATGTTTTGTCAGGGAGACTCGATACTTTGCAAGTTGATGCGACACACCATGGTCGCGTATAGCAGTACGGAGTACGTACGTATGCATGGAGCACTCTACATACGCACAGGAGATGTAGTCTTCATCGCAGTTGGTGTTAGGATGAATGCCTTGAAGACTTGATCGAAGAAGCCGGACAAGCTCACTTGACAGGTCACGTGACATTGACGGTTGCTGCGCCCCTCCAAAGTGAAGCCTGAGTGATACGAGGTATCCAGTCGTGCCAGTCCAGTCCAAGTGTGCCGATGACTCATGACGAACACAATTGACGCTTGCTTGCAGGACGAATAAGCCAGTAAGACCCTAAATCGCTCTGAAAGCTTCAGGGGTCACCTGACTCGGAATTCTACTACCAAAGTAATCACCGCCGAGTTCGACAGCGGAGGGTCGCCGTTGCCGAAAACGCTCCTGTCAAGACCGCAGCCATGACCACGCATATCCCTTCGCTTACTCTGCCAGATCAGTTCTTCTCGAAGCCGGCTGTTGCTGTGCTTCTCCCGGTCGTGCTCGGCTTCGGCAGCAACTACCTTCTGACCAGTAAGCCACCTCAGCGACAGCACCGGGCAGAGAGAGCAGACGCTTAGAGAAGACGCAGCCACGGCGACCGACACCGATGGAGACTACAAGTCGTGGAAGAAACCGCGCTTTCATCCCCCGCCCTGGGCCTTCCCGGTCGTGTGGAGCATCCTGTTCCCGTCCATGGGCCTAGCATCATACTTTGCCTGGACGACCGGCACCGCATCCCTCAATCCGCAGACCGTCGAGCTGGCAAAGGTACGTCGGCCGCCACTCCGGGGGTTGCTGATCTGGGGCTGTCGTGCATGCTGACTCGGATCGGTAGCATGGCGCGACGCTGTACACGATCCAGCTGGGCTTGTTGCAGCTCTTCATGCCGCTCTACTTTACCATGAAGAAGCCGATCCTGGGCTCGGTCAACATCGTCACGCTTGGTGGCATCGTCGGCTATCTGATCTCGGTCTGGAGGAAGGTCGACGAGCGGGCCACCTGGCTCCTCGTCCCGTATCTCGGCTGGCTCTCCGTTGCCACGTACCTCTCGGTCAGCATCGGCCATCTCAACAAGTGGGATCTCACCAGGGCCGGAGGGACCAAGCCCGCTGGAAAGGACCACTGATCGTCTTTGGGGGAGCCATCTCTGGAGATTCTTGGCTTCGTATGGTTTGTCGCGTGCGGGACTTGCGCCTTTTGGATTTCCCGGGGGCAACCCTTGTTATTCTCAGCTTTTCGACTTCTTGGGTCCGATCGGCGGCCGATGCATCCGAACGAGACCAGCGATGAACAGTGATCATAACCTATCTCGACAGGGTTTGAGATATAGGATGCAGTCGATAGCACAATGTTACATCCCAAGTCACGCCGGGCTTTGTTTCGTCGTGGAGTTCTTCGTCGAGTATGCGATGGTGATCAAAACTATGTCTTGCGACATCGATTATAGGCTCTGCTGCAAACGTGACACGTTGTGTATCTAGATGTCATCTACCGAATGATCCAAACCATGACCAGACACCTCCAGACAAGCTCTAGCTCGGTGAGACTACACACGGACGACCACTGACGCAGGACGACGTCACTTTCCGCGACACGTCATCTCAACAGGGCCTCGACAGTTACCCAGCCATCGAGCAACGACCACAACTTTCCGTCCACAAAGGCCTTCCCTGTACGTGAGACAGCTCTTGACGAAAGACAGATCAGCCTTGCCTTCTTCCAACAACGGCCGGTCCATCCCAAGAGGTGTATCCCAAGATATGAGATCCCTAGACGTACTGGCGTAGATCCGAGGACACGGCTCCCAAGATACGGCTCCGAAGAAATGGCTCCCAAGACACAAATCCCACAGCTCTTAAGCAGCGCCTGCCCGGCCCAGTCACAGTCCCAACATCCAGCATCTAGCAAAGGGCGAGGTGTACATCACGTAGGTGAAAGTACGTACACAGTAATATATTGTACGTATGAGTTTGCCTTGCTCTTGTCTTGACGCGGTAGACTGGATACCAGTACAGTACGTATTACCGGTACGAAGCAAGGAACGGACTGGGCACGGCCAGACAGGACTGGACACGACTGGCAAGACTGAATACCAGTCCAGCGCGATACAAAGAACAGACTGGATACCAGTAAGCCGCAACGGACAGACTGAGTACCGGTACCAGTACCATGCGTGGAACAAGTTGGGGCAGAGAGGTGAACTCGAAGACTGGAACACTCGGCGACTCGAAGACTCAAGACTGGAAGACTGGGAGACTTGTTCAAGGAACAACGAACAACGAACAACAAGGAGTAAACCGCCAGTGGATTGTATAGACACATGAAAGACGTTTTCCGCGTCGAGTTCCATTTGACGGTGAGTCTGGCTTGTGCGCTGCACGTCTCTTCATCCCCATTCATATCCTTCCCTCGCCTCCAATCCCTCTGACCTCCCCGTCCAAGTTGACCATTCCCCTCCCCCCCCCCTCCCGGTCCCCCAAAAAGGCCGAAAGGCCAAAAGGGCAAAAGGGCCACCCTCACAAAAGATCAGAAAGGCCAGAAAGACATGTTATGCACCCCACGCCCGAAGTAGAAGATGAAAAAAGAAGGAAGGAGGGTGAAAGAGAGAGGAGGGAGAAAAGAAGGATTTGCGATGATCAGAGTCTTTTCCTGAGCGTCCTTCGCGGTGCGGGTGCGGCGGCAGCGGCAGCAGTGACGGCGGCGGCGGCGGCCACGGAGTCTTGTGCCTTCTTCTTGCTCTTCTTCGACGCTGATGCTGCTGCTGCTGCTGCTGCTGCTGCGGCTTTCCTGTCGCGCGCGGTTGTGGGAGCCACGGTCGTGGTCGTGGAGGCGGCACCTTGTGCCTTGGGTCGGCCGCGAGCTTTGGTGATGACTGTGCCTGTCGTCGCGGTCGATGCCGTGCTCGTGTTGCTCGTCACGCGCTGCTTGGGTGCGACGGCGCGTTTCGTGGTTGTTGGCGCTGGCACCGGCGCTGGCGGCGGAGGCGGAGGCATGGCGCCGCGGCCACGGGGACCGGATTCGGCGGCGCTGACGGCGCCTTTTGCGGTCCCCTTCGCGTTGGCGGTGCGGCCGCTGGCGGATCGCGTCGGTCTGGCTGGCTCGACCTTCTCGGCCTTGTCCGCCGCAGCGCCCGATCCTTTGAGAGGTGACGCGGCACGAGCCGCTGCTCCCGACCTGGCTGCCGTTGTTGCACCGCCAGCTGGCCGGACAGGAGAGTACGGACGAGGGCGTGGATTGGCCGATTTTGGAGATAGCACCTGTGAGGGCTGGACTTTGGCTCGTGATGCGCCGCGCTTCTTTGGCTGCGCCGTGGTCGACGCCACTTTCGTTCGTTTCTTGGGTTTGGGGAGATCCGCCGGCGGAGCGTTCTCCTGATCTTCGGTCGAGCCCATCTCAGTGCTGTGGAAACCAGGTCAGCACAAAGCTGGCCGCCTTCGGTCGAACAGCACGTCAATACCTTGGTCGCTTCTTTCCTCTTGTTTTTGGCAGGACCGCGCTCCGGTTCTCGAGCTCGGTCATGGGCTCTGCTGATCGCGGCGGCTGGGAGGTCGGCGCGCCTCTGGGCGCAGGCCGAGCCGTCGCCGCTGCCGGATCTTTGTCCGGACGGCCGTCGGGTCTAGGCTGATATTTGGCGAGGAGGTCGCCCATCGTGACGCTGCGCAGCGAGGTCGGGATGCGATTGACGCGTATTTCAATTCGCGTCCGGAGGCCTTGAGACTGGAGAGCGTACTGAGCTCGAAGTTTGCGCGCTCGTTCGGTGACTGCAACCCGAAGGTTCAGCATACGGCCGTCCTTTCGTATAGCGCTGGGCAGGGAAACATACCCTCCAATTGTAGATTATCGATGAGAGCTTGCTTCTGAGCCATGGTGAGGCCGACCGACATTGTCGCTGCGCGGTCGCGCGACGGTGTCGCTGGACCGCCCCGGCTGTCTGCGGACGGACTCTGAGAGAAGATCTGTACTTGGGGCCTGACGGATGCCATCTTTTGTTCGGGCTTTCCTTCTTTGTGAGACTCGATTGATTTTATCGGACAGTGTTCCTTGATGGCCTCGTCGTGGCCGTTGGAACGTTGAGTGTAAACAAGACGAGGTTGGCCGAAACGGTTGGCGGCCGCGCTTTGGCGTGCAGTAGTGAGCGACTCGCTGTTCTAATTGATGAGGCAAAGAAACCTAGCTACTCGCACTAACTCCCGAGCAGCTTATGTACCTCGATCACCACACCTCCGACTGTGGGCTTACGAGTACGAAGCTATGGGGTTGGACAGGCTGCCGCGGTAGCGTAGCTTATTAATCTGTCGCTTCTCGCGGCAAAGCTCGAGCGGACAGCTACGTACGTATGTACGTGCAGTGCGTCCGGGCAGCAGCAACACTGAGGTGTCGGCCATTCACCTCTGCCACCGCAATCTCTTACATCCTCCAGAACCGTACAGTCATCTCAGCGTATAGCCTGGCAGCTCGAACACCGCCAAAATGGTGTTGGAAGCTACCATGATCATGTATGCCCGCAATCCTGGATAGGCCATGGCGTGCTCGCTGACAGGTGCATCGCTCAGAATCGACAATAGCGAAAGCAGCAGAAATGGAGACTACCCGTGAGCGCCCAGCCCTGGCAGCCGTTGAATCCTGCTCTAATCCACGAGGCCCGAAGACCTTCAAGATTCGAAGCCCAGGCCGAAGCCGTGTCTCGCATCTTCTTCCTCAAGACACAAGACAATCCGGAATCTAAAGTCGGCCTCATGAGCATGGGAGGCAAGGGTCCGGAGGTGCTGGTCACGCTGACCTCGGATTTCGGCAAGATCTTGGAGGGCGTGCACCGAACGAAGATCGAAGGCAGCACGCACTTCGCGACGAGCATACAGATTGCGGGCGTCAGTACCTCTCTGGCTCGCACATGTCTTGGGCCGAGCTGGCTGGCAGATGGGCACTGGCGCTGATGCTTCTCTTGAACACAGCTGGCGTTGAAACACCGACAGAACAAATCTCAACGACAACGAGTGATCGTCTTCTGCTGTTCCCCCATAGCAGAGGACGAGAAGGCACTGGTGAAGCTGGCGAAGAAGATGAAGAAGGTCAACATCTCGATCGACCTGGTTGCCTTTGGCGAGCTCGAGGGCGAGAACATCAAGAAACTCGAGGCGTTCAACGAAAATGTCACGGGTGCCGAGGGCTCGCATCTGGCCACGATCCCTCCAGGCCCGAATCTACTGAGCGAGATCCTCGCGACCACGCAGATCATGGGTGGCGATGGCACCAGCGGCGGGGCGGGTGCAGGCGCCGAGGGCGCCAACGGAGGCGAGGGCGCCGTCAGCGGGTTCGAGTTCGGCGTCGACCCGTCCATGGAGCCGGAACTGGCGCTCGCGCTGCGCGTGAGCCTCGAGGAAGAGAAGGCGCGCGTCGACAAGGAGAAGCGCGAACAGGAGGCAGCCGAGGGCAAGAAAAACCTCGAAGGCATTCCGGAAGAGGGCGATGCCAAGCCTCCGACCTCGGGCGACAAGAAAGACGGAGATCCGAGTACAGACGCCGGCGGCAGTGGGTCCAAGGACGGGCAAGGGACCGACGGAGACAGGATGGACACTGCATGATCATGAGCGTTCGGTTTTTTATTTTTCTCGTCCACATCTCTTCATATACTCAACCCGTACAGGGCGTCTCGAGGCGATCATTCAGCCCGAGGAACTCTGGCCTCTGCTCTCCCCAGCTACAGGGGACGACATACGTCGGCCATCGTCAGCGATTGATCGGTGTGTCTACAGCATCGGACTATGCACGCTGCCCCTCCATCCACTCTTTCGCTCCCTCGGCAACTCCTCCGCAACGCTCCCCGACCACGGCCGACGCACGCCCGCACTCGGGCTCACCCCCCTCCTTCTCCCTTTCTCAACCCCACCAACCCGCCCCTGCTCCTTCACACCCCCCCCCCCCCAGATGTGACACCTCACTGCCTCGGCTTGATGTACGCAGCGAGATGGCGATCGAAAGCCTCGCACTTGACCGGCATGTCGATCTGGTAAAAGGGGTTCTTCATGACGTAGTCGGCGTAGAGCTCGTACACGCGACGGATGACGACGTCGACGTTGGGCTGGTGCGGCTCGGTGAAGAGCAAGAACTTGGTGCCGGTCAGGGTCTGAAAACACTGCAGCCGGAAGTGCTCCGTCTCGAGCACCTCGAGCCCGGACGACGCCCCTCCGCCTGGCGGCTGCGCCGGGTCGAGACGTGTCGTGATGGCGTGGATCCTGTATGTTTTGGGAAGAACAAAACTCGGACCACCCCCCCACCCCATACGGGGGCCCCGGAGGGAAGTGGAAAGGGGTTGCGTGTCGGCTGTGATCAGCTGCGAGTGCTTTTCTTAAAATCTTGTCCAAGGGCGTTGTGTGGTCTTGGTCTCAGGGATTTTCTACGGAGAAGAAGAAGACGACGACGACGACGACGACGACGGCAGACAGACAGACAGACAGACAGACAGACAGACACTACTGCTACTAATGATGATGATGATGATGCCACGGGATGATGTTCCGTTGGGTGGGGGGCTGGACAGAGGAGAATCGTGGAACGTGCTCGTACCCGTGAAATGTCCCGGCCAGCACCAGGTAGTCGTTGACGCTCAGCTTGTTCAGCCCCTCGTGAAAGTCTCGCTGGTAGATGAGCCCTCCGGCTCGGTTGATGATGATGAGCGCAAAGACCACCCTGCCGCGTGCGAACATCCAACGGTTAACTCTGCCTCTGAGTCTACGGAGCTGAGGACTCGCCAGATCATGATGGGCTAGCAGATGGGTAGCAGATGGGGTAGCATACATCTTGAGGAGCTGAGCTCTACTACCGGTACTTCCGTACAGCGAGACTCATACAAGACTCTCCATGTTGCGAGGATGCATGAAGGTGGTGCAGAGGAGTGAGTTCTCTTGCTCCACAAGATCATGGATCCAAGGTCTAATCAGCTAATTGACATACTAGGTTGAGGTGAATAGTTAGTGTAAGGTAGCTGCTCGGTCTTAGGTAGAGTCATCAAGATCCAAAGTATTACCTTTTCAGCACCTGGTATCCTTAGCGATGTGGTGCTGTACTAAAAGTCCTTCAGTCTTATCCTGGTCGCATAATATCTGATCGGTCCTCTGAGTCTTGCGACTTCTGTTGCCGCCCGTTTCCAGCAGTGACAAGTCCAAAGTTTGGCTAAGTTCCTCCTTGGACGCATTCGCTACGGAGTACTCCGTACTTCCGTACGAACGTAGAAATTGCTTAGTATCATCCTACTGCTGAGAGCTGGGGCCTGCACCGGTCGATAGACGGCATGGCAACTTCAGCACCAGCTCCACGGGTGCGAGAGCAGCCGCTCGGCGAGGAGGAAGCTACGACCGATCTGAGGCTGGGAGAATTCCAGCACGTGCCTTCGCTGACGCTCTCCGAGGCACGACTGGTCATCAACGTCGTCACGGACAATCGACGGCAGAAGCAGCAGAAGGACCTCAAAGAGACCGAGTGAGTTTGGCCTTCCCAGACCGACCGCTGCGTATGAGGACGCTGGCCGAGACGCCGGGCCGACGCTGACTGCCTCGTCGTGGCACAGGGTGCTCGTCAAGTCGCAGGAGTACCTGGAGGTCTTTGCACGGTTCAAGCAAAAGGAGAACATCGAGGCCGTCGAACGGATCCTCAGCTCGCACACCGACCTAGAACCGTTTGAGAGATCGCAGCTTGGTAAGTCCTTCGAGCCAAGCTGGGCACCTCTCGATCTTTAGGCGCTTCGGCCGTTCTCTGACCGGAAAGCTTGACGCAAAGGCTCGCTCTGCTGCGAGACGGCCGAGGAGGCCAAGACGCTGGTTCCCAGTCTGACCAACAAGAAGACCGATCTCGATCTTCAAGAGCTGCTGGATGAAGTGTCCAAGCTACGGAACTATGTCGAATGACGAGGACTGGCGCCTCGTGCCGTGAAGGGAGAAGAGACCATACCCATGAAATGATTACCGGAGATTCATACGGGGGTCTTCCTCGACGGCCACCGTCATGGCACGTGATCCCTTGCACTACAGCAATGTAGCACAAAGTCTTGCTTCACTCTCTGGCGCAGTATTGCGCGAGCTCCCTACGTTACGTACCGGTGGCGCGAAAGGCTCTGAGTAGTACGTATTGTGCATAAGGGCGAAGCTCACAAGTCATGAGATGAACTCCACAGAATATTGAATCCCACAAAGCAAGAGACATGCCAGCTTCCTTGACTTTTGCTACACTGCAGTCCGAAGTACTGCCCTACATATGTACCGGTATGGCACCGCTCGCCAGCCTTGCTCTGATCTTTTCACATGACGGCCACGACGAGCAGGACGGATCGACTTGAATGACTGCTGCCCAACTACCATGGCAGACGCTTCGATCATCCACAAAGATTCCCAAAGGACTGGGGTGCTTGGCGGGCTACAGGTAAGTGCACTCTCTGGAGGGGTGCTCGGCGTGCAAGACCAACTCCTTGGCCAGTGTCGCGGCTCGAGGGACACGGAAGACATCGCAGGTCTCCACCATGGCCACCAAAACGGCGTCTCCTCCGGGATCCCTGTTCCGACCTCCGGTGGATCGGTCGATGCGCGAGCTCGACCGGAGCTTCTTCAGCAGGAAGATCCCCACCACGGCCGCACGGGTGGCCGATAACAAGCATCTGGCTCGGCTCAGGACGGACCTCGAACGAAGCGGTACGCTGCTCCAGGCGAAGCGTCTGCGCGCCGTCCAGCCCGACCCTGACCACGACCGTCGTGCCCACGGTGGACGGTGTCTGGTGCTGGAGACCAGAGTCAAGCATGACGGTCAGCTCCTTCACCTTCGGATCGGCCTCGGCGAGCCGGTGCTGGCATCGAGCAGGGAGCTGACCCGAGCATCGACAGACGCGTCGACCTGGGGAGATGTTCTATCCGACCTTGAGCGGAACAAGATCTTGGAGGTGATCCCGTTCACGCTCGAGCTGGGGTACGAGTACTGGACCGCACGTAAGTCGACCGACGTCAACGCCCTCCGATCGTACCCCTGGGCCTCTTCTCCGCCGACCGGTCGCTCACTCCACTCTGGCCAAGACGATATCTTGAGCGCTATTCTGCCCGAGGAGCTCGTCGATGAGATGACGACAGGCTACAACCTGGCTGGCCACATCGGTGCGTCACGGCTCATGGACCTCCATGCGGCCAAGCTCCGCAAGCGCATCATCGCTGACGGGTTCGCCGCCTCAGCCCACCTCAACCTTCGTGACGTCTACCTCCCCTACAAATCCCTGATCGCCACGGTCATCCTCGACAAGAACCCGGCGATCAAGACGGTCATCAACAAGATCGCCCCCGTCGGCGCCAACTCCGCATTCCGAACGTTCCGGTACGAGCTCCTCGCCGGAGAGCCCAACCTCGAGGTCGAGGCCAAGGTGCGACAGCTCGTCTTCCGCTTCGATTACTCCAAGGTGTATTGGAACACGCGCCTGAGCGGCGAACACGACCGTCTGGCCGAGCTCTTCCGCCCCGGGGAAGCGGTCTGCGACGTCATGGCCGGCGTCGGGCCCTTTGCCCTGCGCGCCGCCACCAAGGGCGCCTTCGTCTGGGCCAACGACCTGAATCCGGATTGCCATCGATACCTGCTGGAGGCGGTGCGGCGGAACAAGGTCCAAGATCTCGTGCGCGTCTTCGACGACGACGGCCACGACTTCGTTCCCAAGGCCGTCGAAGACCTGCAACGGCGTGCGAGCCTCGCGGCCGAGACTCGAGCTCGATCGACGGACGACGACAAGGCCGCTTCGGAGCGCCCGGGGCGACGTCCGACCAAGATGAAACCGGCCCGGACACGCCCTCTCCCGCGGACCTTTAGCCATTTCGTCATGAACCTGCCCGCGAGCGCCATCGGCTTCCTTCGGGCCTTCCAGGGGGTCTACCGAGGCAGGGAGTCGCTCTTCGAGCCCCACACGGCCACGGCGCTGCCCATGATCCACGTCTACTGCTTCGTGTCCCAGCAGGAGGCGGCGGCGGCGGCGGCGGCGGCGGCGGCGACGACGACGACGACGACG
Organism: Lichina pygmaea; assembly: GCA_963422465.1. Taxonomy (NCBI): domain Eukaryota; kingdom Fungi; phylum Ascomycota; class Lichinomycetes; order Lichinales; family Lichinaceae; genus Lichina; species Lichina pygmaea. The sequence continues at coordinate 5,272,010 of OY730170.1, forward strand.
ACGACGACGACGACGACGACGACGACGACGACGACGACGACGACGACGACGACGGCGGCGGCGCTGGGGAGCGCCAGCCGCGGCATGGACCTCGACGGCGCCAAGCGAGAGGTATGCCGTCGGATCAGCGAGGAGATCTCCTGCACGATCACGCCCGAGACGGCCGGGACGGACATCGTCCCGGTCAGGGACGTGTCGGCGAGCAAGGAGATGTATTGCGCGAGCTTCCGGCTTCCGGCGCAGGTTGCCTACGGACCGGCGTCGCAGAAAGTGGACGCTCCTTCGCGCCACGGGCCCTAGTCTCTTGTGCGCGACTGCGTCCGATCCATCGTACCTGCTTCGCAGCACCACAGCCACACACGACAGGGTTCTGACGACGCCGAGACGTGGACCTCTCTCGGGCGTTTTCGAGTCTCGGATGCCTCGGTGCGAGACCGAGGCGGCTCCGATCCAATCAATCGCTCATACACACCAGGTCGCCGAGACGGACGGCGCCGTCGGCTTCTCCGTCACGCACGGTCCGCGGCGCCATTCGACGGGACATGTGGTCTGTTACAGTACCATGGGACCAGGCACGGCAGAGGGGGATCATACAGCCTCTGACGGCATCAGAGTCGTCCTTGTCCGGAGTCTGACGGCGCTTACATCTCGAGAGGACACGACATACAGCACGTACCAACGGACATTACGTACTAGGTCCTCTCGTCCACGACCGCCGACCATCGTCCTCAATTCCCTACGTTGGTGTGCACACCACTGGCCGCCTCGTCCCCGGCTCGGGTGCCGCCTGGGCCGGGGCGGGCCCCGAGATGCAATTTCGGACGTCACCGGTCACAGCACAGCTGGGTCGTCGCTGTGGCTGACTGCCGTGGCTGTCGTCGGAGCCAGCACCATCTGCCGAGAAACGGCGAGATCTACTCGCAAGGAGCTCACCGGCCGTCCTCCGTCTCCAGTCGTCCGGCACTGGGACAAGACGGCAAATTGTTCTTCTCCGCTGGTGTCAATGCCACCACAATGTCATGGCACCGACATTGGCACGGAAGGCACTGGCAGTGAACAGTGCTGGCACCGACATTGGCACGGAAGGCACTGGCAGTGAACAGTGCTGGCACGGGCGCGTCGCGAAACTGGCCCCCCCCGTCTCTCTCTTTCTCGCGATGACTTGGCGCGCCGAGACACGTGCGGATTTGCTGTGTTTGAGAGAGCGAGGACGATCGACGATCTGGTGTCACGGCTGCTGTCGTATTGGATGACTGAGGTCGCAAGCTGTTCGAATCATGATAGCCGACCGAACCTGGTCCATCACAAGATGTCTGATCACAAGCCGTCTTAAGCCTTGGCCAGGATCGGCTAATCAGTGTTGGACGAACGGGGGCCCAGCCCGTTCTTGGTCATGTGACTCATGGCAGAGTTCGATCTCACGTGCGCTATCAAGTACGACATGACCTGTCTCTGTGGTCTCACCAATCAAGAGGAAACGTGAAGGGAGAGCCTCGACTTGTCTTAGCTCATCGACGTTTGGATTGATCAGCATGTCACTACGTACGTACACGTACATACGTACTGTCTCGACTACATGACATGTGTCTATGTCTTTCCGTACCGGTACAAGAGATAGATTCAGTACCCCCCCCCCAAATCTCACAGCTCTTTTGAAGTGAGACTACGGACTCGTAGCCAGCAGCCCTGCCAGCCAGAGACAGCTACAATGATCAGCAAGCACAGCAAGCCATGAAAATCTTTCTTTTTTTTTGGCCTTGCTCTCTCTTCCTTGGCTCTGCAGCACTGCAATCAAGGATAATTACTGATCCTTCTTTCTTTCTTTGTTTGGACTTGGTGCTATGGCTTCTTCAGTTGGCTGTGGGTTCTTCTTTTTTTGGCGCTATGCGGTGCTCGGCAGTACGCACGGAAGTTCATATTGTAGTTCTTCCGGTCGCCTCCCACCCCCCCCCTCCCTTTCCTTTCCCCCATCCCACAAACCCCAGACTTGTACGGAGTATAACAAGTGCAACATGACATCTGCTTACAAAGGGCATGGTAGCGGTATGTAGGTAACATACATATGAGGTCATGGTACGTACGTACGTACATATGTAGGTATGACCTACATATCGCACTTGCATACACTTGTATGCGGGCTCAGCTACAGTATGCATTGCTACGACCGGATTTCCTGTGTCACACTTGTCCCACTGCTACTGCACACTCGTAGAGAGGCATCAGAGCTACTTCTACACTGTGGTATGGTTACACCAAGTACATGCGTACTTGATGCCGAAGCCTGCTCGCAGTACGGAGCCGTACTTCCGTACGAGTGCCGTTGTCCTACGTGTTGCGGGTCATCCAAGGTACTGCTGACATGTTCTAGAGCAGCGTCTAGGAGAACCGCCGGTGACACAGCATCCGTCGCGGCCCCTCCTGGCACAGGGAGTTCGGCTCTCGGGCGGCCGCGCTTGGGAAGAAGCTTCAACCCTGCACCGCTGCACTCCCGCTCCACTTCGGTCCGAGCCGACGTCTTGAGGGTGGGGCAAAGACGCATGAGAGGCTGCAGGGATCAATTGGCGAGAACGGTCCGCCAGACCCGACCTGGGCACCTGTGGTCAAGTGCTTACTGCACGTACGAGGTAGACTCAATCACGGGATAGATACACGCCGAGTCGACTCGCGTTCGTGGAACACTGGGGGAGGGGCTGTTCTGATCCACAGCATCCTGTGCGGAGCGGTGCCGAGGTGCGTCATTACCCAGAGCGAGAGATGGTGGCTATTCATGTCGTGCAGCTACCCATACCGGCCATCCTGCCGACACCAGTCTTCTGCAACAAATCCACGGCACCGAAGACCTCGACGACTTCACGGTATCTTGATCCGTCAATTCCTTCCCCAACAGCCGAGGCTGGTTTCCTCGTGTGGCGTAGCTTGAAATCACCATCGGTGGCTTGATTCATAGCTTCTGGCGTGAATGGTATATCTGCGGAGCCGGGACTGCTACGGTCAGCCATACCACACTGCTTTCTCCTCGGTGGCTGTCGTTCGAAGCTGACCGCTGTCTCGTCCTTCTCCGAGCGGCCATCAGTACCAATTCACACGACCTAGTCGTCGCCGAGACATCTCCCATAGTGTCGTGCTACTCGTCCGCAGCTTCCTTCTCTCTGTTCTCGGAAATTCTGTCTCGGTCGGCGACAAGCGATCGATGTTAGGCATCAGGGAAGCAGCATAGGGGCAGCACAGCACAGCACAGCACAGCACAGCACAGCACAGCACAGCACAGCACAGCACAACGATCCTCGCATACGCTTCGTTGGCGCTACTGCACCGCCATCTCAGTCGTCCGGCAGCAAGAACAGCTGGCCCTCGCCAACAGAAGCACTGCGGTACGTCGTACGTGCGGAACGTACGAAGTCGGTGCGCTGGTTCGGGTCGAGATCCGCCCAAGGAGGGGGTGAGCCCCACGAGCCCCTAATCAATACGTACTCACGGTACGTACTGTACGCACGATAAGTACTCGTACGACGGTGCAGGTCCGGCACGCGGCATCCACACGGTCGACTCGTCGGTTCTCAAAAGGACCCGCCTCCGGGAGGAAGGACGAGGACGGAGGAGGCAGTCGTTCGGAAAGGCCTGAAATCGAGCTTCAGCACGTACTACGACCGAGGGCACCGTACTTCCAAATAGAAAGAGGCCGAAAGGCAACGGGACTCATCGAGATCCGAAGAGCAAACCGGTCGTCCGGTTTCTTTTCGACGGCCAAAGTCTCGCATCGCTCGCCAAGGGGGGGACCGGTCCCGGCCCAGGCCGCCGCGCCGGGTTCGAGGCCGACGAGAGACATCGTCCGCCACAGTCGGACCGCGGCGAGACGGGCGTGCGGCTTGTACCGTTCAGACCGCCTCGTCGACGGGGGCGCCACTGCCCATCCGGGGGTCGGGACCTCGCTGCGAGACAGAGTCACAAAAGGAAAGAACAGGCCCGGAGAGCACGGGGGAGCCAAGGGGAAAGAAAGGACGGGCGGACGGACAGCTCGACGACCAGCACGAGTAGGCTGAGGCCGTTCCGGCCGCGACGGAGCGGGCCCCCGATCGTCGAAAAAGCGAAGAGGGAGCACGGCGGGAAAAGGCGCAAGCGCCCGTCCTTTCGCGCTCGGACTTGGGCGCGCGCGCGCGCCAGGGCCGGCCGCTGCGCCGTCGAGGGCGCTGTCGTGCTGCCCGCAGTGCAGTACGCACACCATTCCCGACGGGGACGAGGGGGCTGCTGTGGGTGCCGCGGCATCCCACACCAAGGTGCGTGACGAGGATGCAATGCGACGCGATGCGGTCGCAATCACAGGGGGTTCGCGCCGTTCTGATGTCGCGGTCGACGTCGCCGTTCGGCCTCGTTCTCCTCCTCCTTCTCTGCTTCGAGAGAGGGAGAAGGACGCACTTCCCGTGACTGACTGTCGATGCGGCGCATCAACCGTAGGGCTACCCGCCAGACGACTCGGCAAGGAGAGACCAACGAACGAAGTGGCCAACCACCGAGCGAGAATCGCCCCCAACTCTGTCTCTCCGATCCCCCGTCAGCAACCCTATACTCCGTACGTACGTTTAGTCGTACGTGCAACGACTAGGCCGCCCCCCGTCGTCCAGGGTTCGGCTGCCGTACGACATTGTCGGGCCTGAGCTACTCGTGCGAGCGTCATCGTGTTTCACCTTCAGCCTCGGGGGGGGGAGCGAGACCGGACCAGAGACGATCGGGCGACGGTCGTGGGCGCGCAAAGCTCGAAAACGCCCAACGTCGCGCGGCGCACAGGCGGACTTCTCTCGTCTCCCTACAGCACCTCTCTCGCATCTCTCGCACCCGTCGGCGATCCGTGACCTGGCCCGGGTCGTATGCTAACCTTGTACGTACGAACGTGCTGTTACCTGTACGATCGGATTCTTCTTGTCGTCCGTCTCGACGAGCGGCAACTCTCGAGCCGCTTCATCACGTCGTCGACTGTCGTTGGCATCTCTCTTGGCCTAGTCGGCGCCAGCAAAAAAAAAAAAAAAAAACCCAACGACGACGACGACGACGACGACGACGACGACGACGACGGCAAGAACAACAACAACAACAACAACAACAACAACAACAACGAGTGTTCGAATACGTCCCGTTGCGAAACCCTTTTCGTTCCTTCTCTCCTTCCTCGACATTGACGCCCACGGTCAAGAGCCGGTCGAACGCGGCATTACTTGCGGTACTTCCATCTCGCCCCCGTTTTTCTGCCCGACGCTAAACTGCCGTGGACGTCGACATCGGCCACGTCCACAACGTCCACAACGTCGACCCACGCCAGCCACAGTACGTGTGTACCGTACAATAGCTAACGAGGCGCATCCCGCTTGGGCTCCAATCCGGCAAGAGAAAAAAACCGCCCCCCCCCCCCCCCCCCCGCGACGAGGAGAAAAGAAATCAGCGGGCAAAACATCAAAAAGAAGGGCGAAAATCGATCCCTCGAGGGAAAAGAACATTCCATCGTCGTTGTCATTTTACCGTTGTTAGTCATCGTCGTCTTGGGCCGCGAGCTAGGCGGTGAGCAGACCGACAAATAAGTCACAACTGCGCCAATCCGTTTGGACGCCGACGCCGCCGCCGCCGCCGCCGCCGCCGCCGCCGCCGCCGGCCTTCCCGAAGCTTGACAACGCATCAAAGTCTCGGGGCTCCGCTCGCGCTGGGCTCGAACGGTTTTCCTTCCTCATTCGTCCGCTTCGCTGGCTGCGATCGCAATTCGTCAGGAGGCCATCGCCGCCACTGAAACGAAACCGCGGGGCGTCGATTTTGACGTGCCCTGACGTCTCCGTCGCCGTCACCGTCGCCGTCACCGTCGCCGTCGTCGTCGTCGTCGCTGTCGTCTCTCTCCTCTCTCTCTCTCTCTCCGCCCTCCACATCCTCGCCACACAGACGACACGAACGCTTTCGGCCGGGCCCGTCAATTGTCGGTGTCGTCCACACAGGCTCTATCTGGCACGTTGCGCCTGTCGACCCTCGTCCGGGCGACGATCGGTGCGAGCTTGGCGCTCCTTGTCCCCAAGTCCCGGTCGAGCTTACCGCCAACTTACCTACGTGCGCTTGGGGCCTCTGCTCACCGCGTCTAACGCCGGGATCCTGTCAGTCAGGCATCGAGCCCCGGGTTGGGCATCGCCCCCTCCCCGGACGCACCGCCTCACCGCGGGCCCTTCGTCCGTCCTGTCCACTCGTCCACCTCCAAGAAAGGCACAGGGAGCGCGACGAACCCTATCTTCGGTCCGTCGAATGCCGTCGTCGCCGTTCGCAGCCCGAAGGAGAAAGCAAGCGAAGCGTACCGGCAAGCGATCAAGCGAACGACTAGCCAGGCAGACGGCCAAGAGGGAAAGCCAACCAGGAAGCGTTGCAGGGCGTCGGGCGTCGCAAGGGCGAAGAACGTCGCCCCACGCCGCGCCTCATCGCGTTTGGCACGTCGAATCTCTGGCGGCCGTCTTCGGTACCCAACTCGGTTGACAACGCATCGTTGTCGTCGTCGACCTCGTCGCCGCTGTTGACGCCTGTCCGCTAGGCGGCGCCCGCACGGGGAGCTCGGAAAGGGCTCCTTCCACGAACGTCCCGCCGCCGTTGTCGACTTCAAAAGAGAGCGACGTTTGGCTGTTCGCGTGGCCTCACAGACGAGGGAGACGAAGAAGAAAGAGAAGGAGAAAAAAAACAAAAAGGGAAGACGACAAGGGTTTCGGAACCGGCGATAGGATCGAGGGCCTTGTTGGCCGATCGACGTCACCGCGAGGCCCTGTCCTCTTTCACGTCGGCGCTCCGAAGGGAGAGATTCGGCTATCCCTCGACGATCGAGCTGTGGCAAAGGCCCTCGACCCAGGAGCCGTCGTGACGGCCGCGACAGGCGTCCGCCGCCGCGTGCAACCGCCCATCTTTGAAGCTCCCTCGAGTCGTCTCGCGACAAGCTAGACGCAGTCTGCCGGGGACGCCGACAGCGGTTGGAGCAGCCAGAAGGAAGACCGATCCGTGACGCCTTTTGCGCCGGCGAAGTTGTCGGCCACGTCTTGCGCCGCCCTCACCTGTCCGACCTGGGCCGCTGGGTCGCGATAGGCGTCTCCGGCGACGCCCTGCCAGCTTCCCCGATGATGAACTACGCCCAGTACCCGCAGCAGTCGGCGCCGCAGCCGGCGCCACCGCAGCCACCTCCACCATCTCAACAGCAGCAACAGCAGCAGCAACAGCAGCAGCAACAGCAGCAACAGCACCAGCAGCACCAGCAGCACCAGCAGCATCAGCAGCACCAGCAGCACCAGCAGCAGCAGCAACGGCACTCGCCGTCGACCCACGCCCACCACCACCCTCACACACATGCTCACTTGCCCTCGGCTTACGCGACGCGACCGCCGAGCACAGGGTCGATCGTGCCTACGGTATCCTCGACGCAGCCTCCACAGGCGCAGATGCACGCCCATCATTCGGCCTACAACCAAGGCTCTCCGATCCTGCCCTCGCAGACGCACTCGCTCCAGCAACAGCATCAGACGCCTTCGGGTCCGATCTCGCATCCGCTGCACGCCCCGATGAACTACGCATCTGCCTATGGCGTTCCGGCGCAAGGCATGCATCCGCATCATCATCATCATCATCACCACCATGGCATCTCGCCGACGCAGGTCGCCGCCATGGCCACTGCAGCGGCCTCGGGCCAGCCGTACTATCCGCTACCGAGCGACGCGCTGTCGGCCGGCCTCGACCACGACGCGAGGGCCTCGCCGCGGATGACGGCCGCCGTGCCCATGAAGAAGGAACCGCGAGCGGCGCGCTCCCCCCCGTCCGTGACGGCTCAGATGGTCACCGGGGCGCCGTCGTCGTCGTCGTCGTCGTCGTCGTCGTCGCAGATGCACAACGGCCAGCCCTTGGGCCCACCGCGACGGATGAGCCAGCCGATGCCCGGTTCTGCCGTGTCGGACGGTCAACCGATCAACAGCCATCCGGCGGCGGTGGCGGCCGCCGCCGCCGCCGCTGCAGCTGCCGCAGGTGCCGGCGTATCCCACCACCATCGCCAACACCACCAGCAGCCACAGCAACATCTTCATCATCATCATCAGCAGCAGCAGCAGCGTCTTCAGCATCGTCGTCCGTCGGTGCCACAGGCTCCGGGACACGCTGATGCACCGCGAGGATCGATCACGGCGCACATGCCGCAAGCCCCGCCACCGCCACCGCCGGCCCCTCCGCCACAGGCGCCGCAGCCGCAGCATCACCAGTCCTCTCCCGACATCGTCTCGACCGCGGCGGAGGAGTCGCCGCTCTACGTCAACGCCAAGCAGTTCCATCGCATCCTGAAGCGACGTGTCGCGCGGCAGCGGCTCGAGGAAGCGCTCCGGCTGACGTCCAAGGTCCGCAAACCGTACCTGCACGAGTCGCGGCACAACCACGCCATGAACCGCCCGCGCGGGCCCGGCGGTCGCTTCTTGACGGCCGAGGAGGTGGCCGACATGCAGCGGCAGAAACGAGACGGAGCCGCCGCCGCCGCCGCCGCCGCCGCCGCCGCCGCCGCCGGCGACGGCGGCGACGCTTCGGGCGACAAGGAGAACGCTCAGACTCCGGCCCAGTCCGGCGTGGCGCTGCGTAGGACGGGGTCGACGGGCAAAAGAAAGGCGTCCGACGACGGGCCCGATCGCAACGAGACGCCGACCAAGAAGACGAAGACCGCTCGAGGCGCGGTCGCGGTGCAGCAGCCGCAGCAGCCGCAGCCGACGAGGCGCAGCACCAGCACCGAAGACAGCGAGGACGCCGAAGACTACGGCGATGGAGACTAGTCGAACGAGATACCACCAGCACCCCAACAAAATTAGATTCCCTGGATGCGCAAGCAGAGTCCCCCTCGGGGTCTTGTATCCGTGAGCGTCGGGTCACCGGATCATACGCAACGGATCCGGCGCCCCGAGGAAGGTCTCGGGATGGGGTTGAAACGAGTCTTTTTTCCCCCAGAGTGTCACCATGTCATATTTCCCTGTCTTGTTTTCTTCCCTCAGCACCGCGCCACGAGTCACGACAGCGATGAGCGTTTGATCTGTTCGCTTTCTGGTCCATCAAGCCTTGACTTTTGTTGTTCTCCTTTTGTGTGCCATGCTTCATCGTCCCCATGGCCTTCACTCATCTGCATCATATACCAATTTTTCCATATTCAGCGTGCAGGCGGCATTATCTTGGGCTGGTGGGGCTGGGCAGGGACCACACCACATGGTACTCTGGTTTTCCTAGTCTGTATCCTTGCATCTTCGCCACCGTCTGCCAACATCTCTGGGTGCTGTTGCAGAGTTGCTCAGGCTCTGCGGTGCTTATTTCTCGTAGCACCTCTTCCTGATCATCTGCCAACCATCTGTCTGTCTGTCTTTTCGACCTCCATATCACCATCACCGTCACACAATAGTATGAGCACCTGCTCACACCCCAGCAAGATCATCCACCTTCATTTTGGCAAACCTCTCTTCTCTCATCGGCCTTCTGAGTGTATTCAGTCCTGTCTCGGTGTGATAATCCTCTCTTCCTCTCTCCAACCTCCATCTAGAATCTCTTTCTACATCCTGAGCAATACTGTCGCCATGTGCTGTTTATACATACATCCTGAACAGTGCTGTTGCCATGTCCTACTCATGGCAGCACTGGAACACAGTGCCAGAGTGCTGGGCACAAAGGTCTTCATATATAGGTATAAGAGTACTTCCCTAGTGGTGTGACACAAGTCTGTTTACAGTCCTGTATAAAATCAGTGGTGGATAAGACTTCAGTGTTACAGAGAGCTTGTACTTCTTTCACATTACTTGTGATCGAGACGACTGGGAGTCTGTAGAGATGTACATGGACTTGTGTCTTGACATTATACAGAAGTACAGTGGGGTGACAACAATCTACACATACTCCCTGGTCATAGATATCAGATCACTCGGCTCCAGTGATAGTACTGAAAGTGTGATGTAGAAAAAGACTGACTGTTGTCCAGTGGCCAAGTTACTATTGCTAATGAGCTGTTGTGTTCAGGTACTTTTGACCAGCAGGAGTGGCATAGACTTGTGTCATCTGACTGTACTTCCGTACGTATGGGTACTTTGTGTAGAGTACCATCTTCCAGCCTATCGACAAGCTAGATTTCCCAAGATGAAAAAGGCCGTATGGGTGCAACAGTTTTGCATCAAGAAGTACTGCTACTTATATACTTCCGCACAGAGCACCAGTGCGATATGGTCAGGGGTAAGGATTCCCCCTGACCAATCGCAACAGCCCATCAACAAGCCCCGAGACTTGCGCGTGCGTCGATCGCAGAACGTCTAATCGGTTCACCAAGCATGAGCGGACTTCACCTTTCAACATCCAACCTCGGCTTCAGTGTGGGATCATGACCACAGGCACTCGCACCACGTCTCTGGAGTCTCGGAACCAGCGACGCATGCCCCTTGAGCCGCTCGCGGCTGTTGGGTGCCCCGCTGATCCTCCTGCTGGCAGCAGGCTCTCGAAGCAGCCAGTTGGCCCGATCCAGCTGCCCCGTACAGACCACAGCCCACCATGGCGCCACCGGGGGGAGGGAACATCAAGGTCGTGGTGCGCGTGAGGCCGTTCAATGCTAGGGGTATGTTCTCGTCGTCGTCGTCGTCGTCGTCTCTTTGGTTGGCGGTATGGAGGCAAGGAGCCCTCAGACCCCCGCCCCCTGGTACGCCGTCGACGACCCCCGGGCCAAGCTGACGGCGCATTATCCGGGGTCCACCAGAAATCGACCGCCGCGCAAAATGTATGGTGCGCATGGAAGGGTCGCAGACTATCCTGACACCGCCATCATCCTCTGACGATCGAGCGCGTGGATCGACCAAGGCCGGACGCGCCGAGGCTCAGAAGGTCTTTGCGTTCGACAAGAGCTACTGGAGCTTCGACGCCAAGGATACGAACTTCGCCGGGCAAGAGCACGTCTTTGCTGACCTGGGCAAGCCGTTGCTCGAGAACGCCTTCCAGGGCTACAACAACTGCATCTTCGCCTACGGCCAGACCGGCTCCGGCAAGTCCTACTCCATGATGGGTTACCGAGAGGAGGCCGGCGTCATCCCGCGCATCTGCCGCGACATGTTCGACCGCATCGCCGGCCTGCAGGCCGACGACACCGTCCGCTGTACCGTCGAGGTGTCGTACGTCGAGATCTACAACGAGCGCGTCCGCGACCTGCTGAACCCGTCCACGCGAGGCAACCTCAAGGTGCGCGAGCACCCGGCGACGGGGCCCTACGTCGAGGACCTCGCAAAGCTCGTGGTGAGGTCCTTCCACGAGGTGGACGAGCTCATGGACGAGGGCAACAAGGCGCGGACCGTCGCGGCCACGAACATGAACGAGACGTCCAGCAGGTCGCATGCCGTCTTCACCCTCACCTTGACCCAGCACCGACACGACGTCGAGACGAACATGGGCAACGAGAAGGTCGCCAAGATCAACCTCGTCGACCTTGCCGGCTCGGAGCGCGCCGCGTCGACCGGAGCCAGCGGCGCGCGGCTCAAGGAGGGTGCCGAGATCAACCGGTCCCTGTCGACCCTGGGCCGGGTCATCGCCGCGCTCGCCGACGTCTCGTCGGGGAAGAGGAAGAACATGGCCACGGTCCCGTACCGAGACTCGGTCTTGACCTGGCTGCTCAAGGATTCCATCGGCGGGAACAGCTTGACGGCCATGATCGCGGCAATCTCGCCGGCAGACATCAACTACGAAGAGACCATGTCGACGCTGCGGTACGCCGACTCGGCCAAGCGTATCAAGAACCACGCCGTCGTCAACGAGGATCCAAACGCGAAGATGGTCCGTGAGCTCAAGGAGGAGCTGGCCCAGCTGCGTCTGAAGCTCTCCGGTGGTGTCGACAACCAAAACAACAACAACAACAACAACAACAACAACAACAACACCAATACCAACGGTAAGGCCGCTCCGGCCGCCGACGAGACCTACCCGGCAGGCACGCCCCTCGATCAGCAGGTCGTGTCGATCGTCGGCCCGGACGGCACGGTCAAGAAGGTGTCCAAGGCCGAGATCGTCGAGCAGCTCCACCAGTCCGAGAAGCTGTACGAGGAGATCAACCAGACGTGGGAGCAGAAGCTCCAGCGGACCGAAGAGATCCACAGGGAACGCGAGACCGCGCTCGAGGAGCTCGGCATCAGCATCGAGAAGGGCTTCGTCGGGCTCCACACTCCCAAGAAGATGCCGCATCTCGTGAACCTCAGCGACGACCCGCTACTCGCCGAATGCCTGGTGTACAATCTCAAGCCGGGCACGACGATGGTCGGAAACACGTCGACGGCGGCGGGGGGCGGGGCCGGGGCCGGGGCCGGGGTCGGGACGACGACGACGACGACGACGACGACGACGACGACGACGACGACGACGACGACCGCCGGCGTGTCCGAGATTCGGCTAAACGGGTCCAAGATCCTGGCCGAGCACTGCACCTTCGAGAACGTCGACGGCATCGTGTCGGTCGTCCCAAAGGACAACGCCTCGGTCATGGTCAACGGCCTGCGGATCGACAGGCCGAAGCGGTTGCGCAGCGGGTACCGCGTCATCCTCGGCGACTTCCACATCTTCCGCTTCAACCACCCGCAAGAAGCTCGCGCCGAGCGCGCCGAGAAGAGCCTGCTGCGGCACTCTATCACCGTCAGCCAGATGGGCTCTCCGTCGCCACGGGCGACGAACGGCAACGGGAACGGAAACGGAGCCGGGATCGGACACGCGAGGGCTCCGAGCCGGGCGGACTCTGATTTCAGCGGCGACGGCGGCGGCGGCGGCAGCGGTGGTGGCGGCGAGCGCCAGGCTTCCTGGCCCTCGTCGACCCGGTCCAGCCGAGACTCGGACTGGTCGCTGGCGCGACGGGAGGCGGCGCATGCGCTCCTTGGGCCGGATCAGAAGGTGACGCATCTCACGGACGACGAACTGGACATGCTCTTCGAAGAGGTGCACCGGGTCCGGGAAGGCCGCAGGGCGCGGCCCGAGAGTAAGTGCGAGGGGGAGGACGACACCGACTCGCTCAACTCCTTCCCGGTGCGTGAGAAGTACACGTCCCTCGGCACGATCGATGGCTTCTCGATCGACACGGCCATCACCCTCCCTTCGACGCCGCAGCCGAACGAGGTCGAGGAGCGGCTCCGGCTTGTTCGCGAGGACATGCAGGAGAAGCTGGAACGGCAGAAGGAGGCGTACGAGGAGAAACTCCGGACCATGGAGGCCGTCAAGGAGCAGGGAAGGGATGACGACGACGACGACGACGACGACGACGACGACGACGACGACGACGGCGGCGGCGGCGGCGACGACGATGACGGCGGCGGCGACGACGATGACGGCGGCGGCGACGCGGCGGAAGAGGGCGTCGGAGATCAGTCTCTGGTCGAGCAAGCGCAAGACGCGCCGAGTCCCCCGGTAGCCCCCGAGCCGTCCTTGGAGGAGACACTCGCGGCGGAGGCGAGGGCCCGAGAGAGACGAGACGCTCTGGCGCGCTCTGCCGTCGCGCACTGGCGCCGACGACGATACGTGCACATGGCGGAGATGGTCCTCCAGCAAGCGTCTCTGCTCAAGGAGGCGCAGGTGCTGAGCCGCGAGCTCGGCAAGCCGCTGGACTTTCAGTTTGCCATCCTCGGTGCGGGCCAGGCCCTGATCTCGTCGTACGACATGATGTTCGAGTCCATCGCCGGCAGCGACAGCGAGGACGACGACGATGACGACGACCATCTGCTCGAAATGGCGCCGCGGCCATGCGTCGCCGTGAGGGTGCTCGATCGCGAGCGATCTGCAATCCGCATCTGGTCCCTCCACCGGCTTCGCAAACGCGTCCGACAGATGCGCAGCATGCGGCAATATCTGAATCGGCCCGAATACGTCAAGCACTTGCGTCTCGCCGACGGCTCGGCCGAGGCTTATCCGCACCAGTACTCCCTCGTGGGCGACGTCGACGTGCCCCTGGCCGCCGTCTTCCAGCGACGGGTGCGGGACCACACGCTGAGCGTCGTGTCGCCGTACACGTTCGACGTCGTAGGCGTGCTTCGCCTGTCGCTCGAGCCCTCGGCCGCCCAAGCGCCGCCGTCGACGCTCAAGTTCAACGTCGTCATGCACGACCTCGTGGGCTTCGCCGAGCGCGAAGGGACGGACGTCCACGCGCAGCTATCCGTGCCGGGCGTGCCCGACGAAGGCTGCGGCGGCGGTGGCGGCGCGGCCTCGACGACACGACCGATCGCCGGCTTCGACGAGGGCCCGATCCGGTTCGAGAGCGTGCACGGCATGGGCCTGCCGTCGTCGTCGAGCGCGACGACGTCGACGTTGAAGGTGTCGATCTTCGCGCGGGTCACGGGCATGCACATGGACAAGCTGCTCAGCTGGGATGACATTACTCGCTCGAGACAGCCAGCGGCGGCGCCGAAGACGACGGCGGCGCGGCTCCCCGAGACCGAGTTCTACGCCGAGACACGACACGACGTGTTCGCGCGGATCCAGATCTCGGAGCTGTCCGACTCGGGCGAGTACGTGCCCGTCGAGGTCGAGCAGCACAGCGCCACCGACGCTGGCGTGTACCAGCTGCGACAGGGGCTACAGCGACGCATCGTCGTCAGCCTCACGTACAACTCGGCCGAGGCGACGGAATGGCGAGACGTGTCGGCGCTGCGCGTCGGCCACATCCGGCTCGTCGACGCCGAGGGCAAGGCTCCCGATCTCGCGTCGCCGACGCCCGAGGTGTCGCTCAAGCTGTGCTCCAAGCCGCAGTGGACGACGCACGCCAACGGCACGAGCCAGGTCGTCGTCGTCGGTCACTGGGACTCGGGCCTGCACGAATCGCCGCTGCTCGACCGGGTCACGGCGACGGCGTCGTCGTCAACGACGACGCATCGCGTGCGCATGTCGCTGCGCTGGGACATTGGTTCGTCCTCGACCTCGACTGACCAGACCCATGCCCGGGCCTCCGAGACGGCGCCGCGCCTGACGCGGCCCATGAGCTTCGACGTCGACGTCGACTGCCAGGTGCGGCCGCGCTCGCATCCGCAGTCGCGGTCCCGGTCGCGCCTGCTGCTGCTGCAGATGTGGTACCTGACCCGCGTCGTGCGGTCCACGGTCGCGCTCTTCCAGGTCGTGCTGCGACCGGCGCGGGCCAAGCGCGCCACGGACCTGTGGCGCGTCGACTCCCTCGACCGCTGCTACGTCAACGGCGAGGACCTCCTCGGCCGCTGGGCGCCCCGGCGCGTCTCGCTCGTCACGGACTACTTGGTCGCCTGCAAGCGTCAACGGCAGTTGCTCGAGACGGAGCGAGCACGGCGGTCCTTGGCCGGTCGTGCCGGTCGTGCCGGTCGTGCGCTGCCCGTCGGTATCAGCAACGGCTTTCTGTCATTGGCGGCGTCGTCGTCGTTGTCGTCGTCTTCGGCGGCGTCGACACCACCACGGCCACACTCGCGATCACAGTCCCAGTCACAGTCACAGTCTCATACTCAGTCTCAGTCTCCGTCGCTGTCGTCGTCGTCCGTGTCGTCGCTGGTCGACTCTACCTCTTCTTCTCCTTCTCCTTCTCCTGCGTCTTCTGTGCCTACTCTCTCGGCGCGCCAGCGCAACCTGCTCAGGACATGCATCGCGCGGTGGACGGCGCCGCGCAAGGACCCGGCCGAGGTGATCCTCAGCCCCTCGAACACCTGTCCGCCGACGGACGGAGTTCGATCCTCGGCATCAGCCATTACGCGACCTTTTCATCTCTCCAACTCGCATGCACACTCCGACTTGGACTCCCCCTTCCATTCCAATCCCCAGTCCACCACCGCCACTACCACCACCACCACCACCACAACAACAACAACAACAACAACAACAACAACGCCAACCACCAACCACACCCCACCCAACAACCCCCGTCTCACGCCCCAAGTCTACGCCGTGACAAAGAACCCGACGGTCCTGAAGGCAGGCTACCTGCTCTCGCCCGACGCGACGAGCACGCGCTGGACGCGCCGCTACGTCGAGCTGCGCTGGCCGTACCTGCACGTGCATGCCGTGCCGGACGGCGACGAGCTGCTCGCCGTCGACCTCAGCCACGCGCGCGTCGACCATCGGCCCGCCTTCGAGCGCCTCCTGCTGCTCCGTCGTCCGCACCTCTTCGCCGTCTACGCCCCGCACAACACCTTTCTCTTCGCCGCCAGGTCAGATCGAGAGGTTGCCGAGTGGGTCTGGGGTATAGATCGCGGGTCTGAAGGGGGTGGTGGCGGTGGCGGTGGCGGTAGTTTTGGGAATATATCCGGAGGACATGCTGTTGCTGCTTCCGTAGGAAGCAGGAGGACTTGACAGTGTCACAAGAGACTCTTCATTTGCTTCTTCACTTATTTCCCTGGTGGAGGCTCTTTCCCATTGCAACCCCTCTTTCTTGATCAAGAGTAACATCACGCAAGCCCTTGATTTCTGGTTGATGATCATAAGCAGCAAAGTTCTGTTGTTTTTTTTTGTACTTTTGAAGATGATCCTTTGGTCAGCTGTGATGTGGCTGCTTGCTCTGATGCGGCCGATTGCTCTGATACTCTTTTTTTCTTCTTGGAGAAAGGTAATAGGTCTTGGTTTTGGGTGTGGACGGATAGGTTTGGTTGAGTGGTTGGTTGGCATGGCGGATTGGCATAGTTGGTTGGTTTAAGTAGCTTGTTGATTGGGTGACTACTTCATTTGACTACAAGGTACGTACTCATGACATGACAGTAGACTCCACAGTACGGAGTACAGATGTACACAGTACTACAAAGTAAATAGTGTGAGCTAGGCTGTGGTGTTGGTGGCTGGAGGAATGATAAGATGATAGTCAACAGTCTACAGTCTAGACCTCAAGTGGGTCTGGATGTTGAGAGCAACACCACTGAATCCTCTTGTTTTATGTTCTGTGGAGAAGTACGGAGTACTCTGGCATGACACAATTTACGGTCCCAGACAGAGTCAACTCTGGGTGGGTCTATAATAATGCAACTACGGAGGTACAATATCACAGGAAGATGTTGATATTGTCGGTGGCGGCACGGGCGGCTATACGGAGTGGCAATACGTAACATACCAGTACCGGTAGGCAGCTTTTATGAAGTTAGCAAGAGACTTCTGTTGAGCTAGACGATGGCCAAAAGTATTACAAGTACTATTGCCCATCACACAGCTATAAACTGCTGACAACTTTTGCTATGCGGCTCAAAATGCAGCTTAAACAGGTCCTGCATAGAAGTCACTATCGGTATGGGCTGCCCTCGCCCCACATCGGCGCACAGATCATAATCCCAACGCCGATAAGGCGATAACTCACCGTGCCCACCAAACTTCAACGTCTCCAAGCTCAGCCTACCCGTTACAACCCAGGTGCATCCATCATGGCGCCAATATCGCTCGCAGATGTCGTCTCGTCTCTCCCGTCGGACGAGTCCTGGGGCCCGGCCACGCCATCGGACAACAGCCTCGACGGCGTCCCCTACGCACCCTTCTCGAAAGGCGATAAATTGGGCCGAATGGCCGATTGGACGGCCGAGGGAAAGGACGGGAGGGACCGACGAGGCGGACAGGGGTACAATCGTGGATTCCGAGGTGAGAATTGCACATTCGTTGGAATCCAGGAGAAGTCGTGGAGCAACGAGTCACAAAACCCCTTTTGCCAAAAAAAAAAAGACGAAATGAGAATACAAGACGGAGCGGCTGACGCGTTGGAGGTTTTGGGAGGTGAAAGACCAGGTCTACGGTGCCGGCACCTCGAGCCTCTTCGCGGCCCAGCTCGTTGAAGACGAATCGTCCTTCTCGGTCGTCGACAACAGCCGCACATCGACCAAAGGTCGCATCGGCTTTGGCCGCGGTGGCGGCACCGTCTTCCGTGGCCGCGGTCAACGCGGTGCGGCGAACGCCCGCGGAGGTCGAGGCGGATTCCAACGGGTCGGCGGCGGCGGCGCTCGAGGAGGTCACGGCGGCAACGACAGAAATTACGACAGTCGAGGCGGTGGACGTGGAGGTCGAGGACGACGGTTCGGCTGGAAGGACTACGACAAGCCACAGCGCAACCGGGATGCCTCGGTCAACATCAAGTCGGACTGGAAGATGCTCGAGGAGATTGACTACAACCGCCTGGCCAAGCTGAACCTCGAGACGGACGAGGGTGACGATCTCGACGGCTACGGCTTCCTGCACTACTACGACCGCACCTACGACAAGCAGCCGGTCAAGACGACGGAGCGCAAACTGAACATCATCGACCGGGCCGCCTACAACGTCACGACGTCGTCGGACCCGGTCATCCAAGAGCTGGCCGAGAAGGACGAGGCGACCATCTTCGCGACGGACAACATCCTGTCCATGGTCATGTGCGCGCCTCGGTCGGTGTATCCGTGGGACATCGTCATCCTCCGCCAAGGCGGCAAGATCTACCTCGACAAGCGCGAGAGCTCGGCATTGGACATGGTGACGGTGAACGAGAACGCCGCCGATGCGCCGCTCGAGCTGTCCGAGGGCAACAAGGAGTCGATCAACAGCCCGGCCGCGCTGGCGCTCGAGGCGACCTTCATCAACCACAACTTCGCGAACCAGGTCGTGATCGAGGCCGAGGGCAACAAGCACAAGATGGCGCACGACAACCCCTTCTACAACCCGTCCGAGGAGACGGAATCGCTGGCGTCGAAGGCGTACAAGTACCGCCGCTTCGACCTGTCGCTCAACGACGAGGAGCCGCTGAATCTGATCGTCCGCACCGAGCTCGACGCCATCGTCAAGAGCGCCAACGGCGACGACCAGTTCTTGACCATCAAGGCCCTCAACGAGTTTGACCACAAGGCCCAGGGCAGCGGTGGCGCGCTGGACTGGCGCACCAAACTCATCAGCCAGCGGGGCGCGGTCATTGCGACGGAGATGAAGAACAACAGCTGCAAGTTGGCGCGATGGACGACGCAGAGCGTTCTAGGCAAAGCGGACGTTATGAAGTTGGGGTACGGTTTTTATTTCCTTCCCTTTTTGGCGTGGAGGGGTCGCCATCGTGGATGATCGTGTCGCTGACCTTTTCTCCAGCTTCGTCTCGCGCGCTACCCCCAAGTCCAGCGACCGACACGTCATTCTCGGCGTCATCGGGTACAAGCCGCGCGACTTTGCAAGCCAGATGAACCTGTCGTTGAACAACGGATGGGGCATCGTGCGCACCATCGCGGACATGTGTCTGAAGATGTCCGACGGGAAGTACGTGCTCGTCAAGGATCCCAACAAGCCGGTGCTGCGGCTGTACGAGGTGCCCCTGAACACCTTTGAGGAGGACGCCGACGACGAGACCAAGCCGGACAACGACGACGACGATGACGACGATGACGGGTCGGGAGAGGAAGAGGGGGCGACCGGCGGTGCTGATGGTGCAGCCGACACAGAAAAGGCGACGCCGGCAGACGGGACCGCAGACGAGAAAGCCGCCGCCGGCAAGACAGAGGGTGGGGGTGAGACTGCGCAAGCGGACGCCGCAGCCAAGACATCGTGAGACGTCGAGACTGTACCTCGCGACACGGCATCTCACGACAACAAGCAACGTACCTGAGCGGACCAAAGAAATCAGGTGGGCTCAGTACAAAGACAATACCGTCCGTATGTGGTCAACATGTTGGGTTGTTGATGGCGAAGCTGTAGTATGTAAGATGCAGTGCGTAGTACAGTACGGAGGTACGTATGTGCATCTCCATACAGAGTACGGAAGTACGTGGAGTACCTTTGTATATGGAGTATCTCCGAACAGAGTATGGACGTACGTACTGTGCAGTACCTACCCATGATGGCATCAAGAAGTGTCAGTGACAGTA